>WHPX01001366.1:0-154065 GCA_011057435.1 Actinia equina
TCCTAATCCCATTATCCCAGCCCCAAATATCTACAAATCGATTCAAAGTAGCTGCAAAATCCCACTCCACCAAGTCACAAGAAGGCTGCTCACCAATAGACTAGCGGGAACTGGAAATAAGAGGACTGACGTTTAATTTTAGCTATGCAACTGATTTTTAAAATGACTCGAATATAATATTAAACTTTGCACCTCAACTTCAATTTTAAGATTTAAATTATTAATTTAATTGGAGACTTTCGTTCTTCATTCATAATGGCTAGATCCAAGTCCCAGTTATCTCCCAGTTCATTTAATCACATTTTTCCAGCCCCAAAATTGGCGAATCCCAGCTGCCATTTATCCCTTCAGGACGCTCTACTAACTTGCAAAGGGGACCTGTAAATAGTGACCCAAAAGTGTTATTTTAATTTATTAGCCAATTATGATGATGATAATAATGAAAACTTTTTTGTGATTTTAATTTATTAGCCAATGATGATGATGATAATAATAATAATAATGATAATAATAATAATACTGCATAATAATAATAATAATAATCTTAATTGTTAATTACACTAATACGTTTTGATAGGTACAGTAACAAAGCATTTCAAGCCAATCACGATTATTTCAGTAATGAAGGTATCATAGCCATGCGCTCAGGCCACGGTCGTACGATAGTGGATAGCGCTATCCGACGAATAAATCTTAAGGCAATGGATAAATTTATTTTCCATCGATTTTCCACATAACACCCTCGGTTGACATCCCCTCCCCCCCCCTCCTAGGTTAATATGTGGTTTTAGAGAGTGTTGTTATGCAGTAACTATGCATGCATGTACCCGATCCTAAACGTGCAGAAATTCTATATCAACTAGTTTGGGTTGCATAAAGGAAAACATATTTGGTGACTATAGAAATTTCCAAAGATACAACTGCTCTTTATTGGGATGTTTATTTTCATGAGAATAAAATCCCTTAAAAACCCCTAAGCTAAATGTGGTAGAATCTATCATTCAAACCAACATGGCACTGCTGCGTGAAAAAGGCCCTCAATGGTTTAAAACAGATTTAAGCTTAGAGGCGGAAATAAAGGTACATATCTTAATTTACACCTGTAGCATTAAAAGCAATAAAAAATAAGTTTAATATCATATTACCCTATGTAAAATTGTATTATATATGAATAAATAATTGCTCTCTGTCAGAAGTGTAATGATCTCACACCTCAAGCTTTCAGCTCTTGTTATCTTGTGCTCAATTTAATACTTGCTAAGAAATTATTGTATAAATTAAACCTCTGGCAGACAGCTTATCAGCACCCCAAGAATCATGAGTTTACCTGGTCATAAAACACTAGAGTTCAAACCATATATATTATCTTTGAAATAGTGCTAACTAATCAGTACAAAATAGCACGAAAGAGTTGAAAACAAAAGAAATACATGTGTTTGGTGCTATTAGGTTTTGTGCTATTTCACGGATATATGATTTGCACTATATTGATACCTTTAATCATAGCTAATAGAGGGGAATGGTTATGAAACCTATTGTTATATGTCTTTGTTCACTTTTTTCAAGCGTGACCGTGCACAATCCTTTGTTTTACCATTGTTGGAAATGGCTGAGTGAACAGACCAAAATCTTTCTTTTGGCTACTAGTTCAAAATACTTAAAGATTTATAAGATGTATTTGAATATTCCTTACAATGATCCAATAGACAAAGTTTATGTTTACTTATTTTGCATTTTTAAACGAGAATAAATCAAACATTGTGCACGGTCAAGACCGGTTCAACATCAGCGAACAAAGACCTGATAACAATAGGTTTCCTAACCATTCCCCTCTATTAACTATGCTTTAATCAACCTCTGGACTATAAATCACAGAAATTTCACAGATAGTTTTGCAATTTCGCCTGTTAGGTCTTATGGAGGGAGGAAATCCAGCTGCAGAGAACCCAGAAAAAACCCCAAATCAAGACCTAACAAACTCTACTTTCATGAGATGCCAAGTCCAGGAATAGAGGTTTTGCACCACCATGTGATGGCAGCCATGTTAGATGGCAGGAACAATACAAACATTTTATATGCCATCTAACCACAGGCAGCCCAAGCAGTATTATGGAATGGGCACATGATGGTGAAAAACCTCTATTAAACCAGAGACCAAAGAGGTAAATATGCCACCCTTGATTCACTGGTTGTTATACCAATGCAAACCTTATTTTGACCATCTAATCAACACAAAACAAATTAAACATCAATTTTATTAAAACCCTGCAACTCTAGGTTCTGACCTCTGGCATGGGCTGACTAATACATGTAGATCATATGGATGGATATTTTAGTGTGTTGCATAAAATTTTAGTGTGAGGAAAAGAACATATAGAAATAACAAATCAAAGGAGAAACCCAAAACGACTCAATGACCTCTAGACATGGGTGCCAACACCAGAAATTGAATCTGTCAGAACTCCTAGAGGTCAGGATGTGAGTGGACCATTGCTAAATGACCCAGCCTTGATTTGGTTCCCAACTTTGGATAATACAATTATAACAATTTCAATCTATCTATCCAGTGATTGAATTTGAGTGAGATTGATCAACGTCTACCCATGTGCTATTAGATGTTGCTTTGAATTCTTTGTTTTTATACCCCAAAAGATCATTAACCCTAAAAGACCAGGTGTATTCATACAGATTTTGAACAATTGGATGGATTTGATCACACTTAGCAAGCTCTGCAAGCTCATTATTATAATCCCATTGCTGTGATCCTAAGAAATGTGCATAATGAGTCTTATTTTTCCACTTTAACATCTTCGTTTCAAAATCCTTTTCTTCCTCTGAAAACATTTCTTCCTTGGAAGGCAGTGAAAACTTTCCAGACAGAACACTAAGCACAAGTTGAGCTTGAAGGCTGAATTGTGGAAAGGGACAGATTCGGATCCCTAAGCCAATAAATGACATGGAAGGATGATTGATATTAAATAAATGTTTATAAAGATGTGTTATACGATTGTCTTTCACAGTAATGTCGCAGTCATCAGTTAGAAAAGGAAATGAAAAGTTGTATCCAGTACAAAAAATGATGCAATCTGCCTGTCTTGTTTGGCCATCTTGGAATAGAACTTTCCCATTGGCAAAAACTTCTTTGATGTCTTGATGCTGTTCAAGATTATCTGGTAGCTTGCATGCAAATTGCTTACCATGATGGCTTAGATAAACAGCTTGTGCACTATTCTGTAAATCTATACTAATATCAACTCCAGAAGCTGCTGCACCCAGCAAAACCACTTTCTTGCCTTTAAAAGCTTCTGGATAACGATACTCATGGCTGTGCATTACAAGACCAGAAAATTTTTCTATGCCTGGGATTGGTGGTATTTTTGGCTCAAAGTAATGGCTGTGAACAAGGAAAAAATTGATTCATTCCTCAGTGGTCTTTATTTGTACAAAGTTCATAATTATACATTTGAATATATTCACAGGTACTTATTGTCAGTCATACGTTAGACATCAGTGATAAAATAAGGAATACAAAGGAAACTTTTATATTTTTGCGAGTAAATTGTCCCTCCCTATACCTAAAAGTACCCTCCCTATACCTACTGTCACCCCCTCCTAACCAAAGTAAAATAAAAGGGGAAATTGAGTCCATAACTCTGGCCAGAAATTTGAAAATAAATAATTTTTTTCTTGTCATAAAACAACAACTGCATCAAAGAAGGATGTTGTTTCATCCTTCTTAGTGTTCAAAGCCTTTACAGTGACTTCCCCTTTTTCCTTTGTAAAGTGTCACTAATATGTCCTTATATGAAACAATAATCAAAAAACTTACCCAATACATACAACAACTGTATCAAAGATGGATGTTGTCTCATCCTTAGTTTTCAAAACCTTTACAGTGACTTCCCATTTTTCCTTTGTAAAGTGCCACTAATATGACAGTCCTTATAGGAAACAATAATCAATATAACTTACCCATTACATACAACAATTGCATCAAAGATGGATGTTGTCTCATTCTTAGTTTTCAAATCCTTCACAGTGACTTCCCATTTTTCCTTTGTCTTTTCCACCAGTGGAGTGACTCTCACTACTTGAGTGTTGAATTGTATAAGATCCCTGACTGAGAAGTAGTCTGCATAATCTTCTAAATACTGTTGTACTTGGCTGTGTGTCAAATAGGAGCTTACATCATCAGGAAACTGAAAATCTGGGAATGCCATCACTTGTTTTGGGAGGTTTGTCCTATTACATGTAAAAAAAAAAACAATCAATATGGCCAAATATATTATAAGGTGACTACCACAGGCTTTTCCTTAGAACTTTCTTCCCTTGCAAGAGGGTCTAATTTGAATTAAACTCTACACATTAGCCATTCTATAGCTAAGGTTGAGGAAAAACTGTGTTGAATACTCCATTTTACAGTTCCATTCAGTGACTACGAATAATAGCTCCTAGCCATTGCTGGAGTTACCGCGCAGGATAAACTGTAGTTTTGCAATGTGCAGAAACTCCAGTCTCGGCTAGGAACTATTATTCATGGTCACTGAATGGAACTGTAAAATGGAGTATTCACATAATGAATTACATATTAACATCCCTATATACATGATTCAAAAAAGCTGACTCTAGGCTGGTAGACAGTAAATTTTTAAGCTTATAGATATTTTTCCACAATAACTGATAACAAGTAACTTTAATTCTTCAATTACATGTAATATTTTACCTACTGAGCTAATTAAAAAGATTTTTTGAAGAGTTATTGATAGTATTATCATATAATGCATCTCATTTCATAATCATGTTCTCATGTCTCGATCATTATCATATACCAAGGCAAAGCTTTACCTCAGATTCCTGTACATGCTAGAATGTACAGGCAAACCATTGTCGTCTACTCCTGTTTTTTCATTATAAACCCATGTTCCTCCAACACCACGAGTCTGTTCATATATGACAGTACTAAAGACATCAGGCTGACCAGTGAGGTATCTCCCTAAACAAAGACCTCCAGCACCGGCCCCAATTACTGCTACATGGATCATTCTCTCGTGAATCAAGCAGGGTAGACGATAAGGAAGGAAACTAAATGCTATTCTACTTGTGGACTTAAAGAGATGCCCGATCATTTAAAACCGCAATATAGCCTGCCTTTCTAGTACGACCATTCTGGTATTTCTACTGGTACTGTACTTGTGTAGTGTAATCAATGCAATCCCTCATGACGCAACAGGCAAAACACAGGAAACCCGATAAAAGTAAAAAATATCATGTACTTCAAAATTAGGACTCATTTACAGACACAAGAGCCAAGAACAAACATATGATGATTTTAGATTTGATAAGAATCAAAAAATTAATTCCTAACAAATTCTTTTTGCAGATTTTTATAAAGTTTTGAGACTACCACAGTAAGCCCGATTCATAAAAAACGAATTATTATCATCATTGTTTTGACTTAAAAAAAAAAGGCTATAAAATGTCCTTGATCCTTTACATGTAATATTTAGCATCGGTTGAACGTTTATTCTTTTCTTTTAATTTATCTTTGTATTTATACTTTTTATCGCCGTACCACAGGAAGACCAGTTTGTGCAAAGTATGAAATGATTCGTAGAAAAATGTTAAGTTTCTATAATCGTCGTAAAATTAAAGAAATGGTGAATAAAAGCCATGTTAAAGAGATTTAAAGAGAAAATAAATCTTTTGGTTTCTGGTGGGTTTGAGGAGAAATAAGGGGAAGGGTAGTGGGGAGCGGAGAGTGGAGGGGGGAGGGGAGAGGGTGTTTTGCCAGTTTCTAGTCCCTCTCTGTTTGTCATCTGTTGATCCACGTCGATCATGTCTTCTCCTGACAGCAAAAGGCAAAAGAAAATGTCTTCCCTCACGATCTCTGCAGAATGGGCAGCCCTGCAGCAACACTACCACTCCAAAGCATCGGTCCTGCACATGAGAGAGCTTTTTGAATCCGATCCTAATCGGTTCAATAAATTCAGGTAAAATTGCTAGTAAAGCTTCTGTATAGACCGGGATGTTGACGATCAGAAAAATAATTGAAGCTTTTGATATATTTGTTTTGGTTGTACCGACATATCTGTGCATGAGATAAAGCAAACAAGCTTTTAAAACAGATCTGCACCATCAAGCATTGTTTATGGATGAAAGGTTCCGGCGTTTCTTGTATTTCGATCATTTCAGCTCAAATATGATAAGTACAAAAGATTTTTTTCGGCATCAGCTGTGTTTGATAACGAGCGAATACAGCATATTACTTATTTAAAAGCTTTTAAATGTTCTCAATCTCCACCTCAAATTGTTCAGCTTCATAAAGCTTTATAATTCATTTTGCAAACAACATTTCTTCACATTTCTGCCTCTCTCCTTGACAGCAGCATGACATTTGTTTAAGGTTCTGGAACCAGTGTAAGAATTTTGGCAGAGTTAAATGCATGGAGTTTAATCCACCACCCTAGAACACCTGTCTTATTTTCACTTGCTTAATGCACAAAGAAATGGAAAATATGGCCATGAAAAACTCATTGTATAGTAAGTTGTTGCCTGGGGACGTGCACCGTGCATGGGGATCATGACACAGTTAGACACACATGCAATAATGTCATGTCACTTTCATAACCCTTGCTTTGATTGGATAAAATTACCACTGTTTTCATAATTAATTGCTATGCAATGTACTGATTGAGAGAAAAGTTGTGAAAAAAGGTAAACTCCGCAATACACTACCATCAATCTAAGAAATCATGAAAGAATGTAGGGGGGGGGGGGGTAATGCCATTTAATAGTCACTTAGCTGCAGTACCATTCAAAACTTCATCACACATCATGCCACATGACCACAATGACACCACAATTGTTGTGCAGTTATAAATAGTGACTGAATCACCAATTTTGGTTTACATCTGTCAGTGGGTTTAGCAGCTACAAACTTGTTTTTATAAATGTAAAACTTGCAAGATTCACATGTGAAACTTTATTAATAATTGGTAGTTAGTATTAATAATAGCCTCACTTACCTTTTATTAAAAAAAGCATTTGATTGCAGGCTAATCTGCCATGACTTTGTAAGTGGCCTTATTTAGAATACATATACAGTATTTCTTTTGTTACATAGATATTTTCCATCATCATTATATATAGTTGTTTGTTTATTGATGAGTTTATCTGGTTATAGCATGCAGCTAGACACACCTAAAGATGGCACGCTTTTGGTCGATTTTTCAAAGAATATTGTTACTGAAGAAACTATGAAGTTGCTGTTTGATCTGGTAAGAAATTTGATGTTGACTGAATGATTAAAAGTTTAATCTATCAATCCATTGATTGATTGATTGCATGGTTATTTGATTGATTGATTAATTATGACTGATTGAAGGACAATACTGCACCAGTAGTTGAATAATGCATATTTAATAATTGATTTACAGGCCAGGTCCAGAGGAGTTGAAGGCATGAGAGACAAGATGTTCTCTGGAGAGAAAATAAATTTTACAGAGGTATGTCTGTATTGTTTCTACATGATGCAGTACCATGATTCCCCCGGGACCGTGATATCAGACCTTATATAGATGAAGAAATAGCAGAGCCAAACAATCAAAAAATTATGGCCAGGCATTGAACCCTGAGGGTACCACGCTCTTTAGCATTCATGAAAGGTGACAAGGATTCTTGCATGCTACAGTCTTGCATGCTAGATTAGTTCCAGTATCGCCCATAACTTTGTTGTACCAATGATTGACCATTTCATAATTTGTGTTATATTTTGATTCCCAGGATAGAGCTGTCCTTCATGTTGCTCTCCGAAATCGCTCAAATAAACCAATTCTGGTTGATGGGAAAGATGTAAGTGCAATCAATTAATATATAATACTACTGTAGCACAATAATGTAGGTAAATAATATTAATTGGATGCCAGTTTTGAGTCATGTACACCATTTCAAGAAAGACATTCATTTGTTTATAGTTGTGATATTGTAGGATAAAGAATTGCAGAAACGTATTTGCACATTTTCCAGTTCACAGATTTAAGGAATTACTAATACAATATTGGATTCTAATAGGTTATGGGAGATGTAAATGGTGTACTGCAGCACATGCGAGAATTTAGTGAGGTATGGATTTGCTTTGTTTCTATTCAAATTTCATAATATATTACTTAAATCAAAATGTTCTTAATAGATCATTTTCGAATTCCAAATTACCCCTGTGTACCTTGATTACAGATTCATTTTCACAGGGTTAGACTTGTATCAGTGTTTAAATGTTCACAAATGCCAACGATAAAGGAAAGAATGCACAACTTCAAACACTTTGAAACTCGACTGGAACACGGACCTTGACTGGAACACATGAATATTCTCCACAAAATCGAGGCTAGCCCTGCGTAAATGAGTCTGTAATCAAGGAACACAGTCACATGGTAATTTGGAACTCAAAAATGGTCTATTGAAGTATTTTTGTACTTTTTTATATTAATTTAATAATTATTACTTTTTTATAATTTTTACTTTTCTGGCATGATTCCTAATTCGTGAATCACGCCAGGTCGCACCGGGTTGTTTTTCCACGCCTTGGGCCACATATTGTCGCGCTCGCGGCCGAGTTCTCGATTCGGTCAATCATTTTCAATTATATTTTAAAAAAATTTTTTTTTTAGGACCTCCCTGAAAATCATTTTTATGAGTGGAGTATCCTCATTAAATATTATTATTATTATTATTATTATTATTATTATTATTATTATTATTTTAACTTTTCTTAAATTTATAGGCTGTCAGGAGTGGAACTTGGAAAGGTACAATACTGTAAAGTACATATATATGTTTCATTAGACAAATTTTATTGAAGGCAAAACAATTTCAAAGTGCACAGTAAAGGAATATGTTGTTCAAGAAATAAAAGCCTCCACACAGAACAATTTTTTAAAGACCCCCACCCTTACCCCAGAGATTCCAATAAATTTTGACCATACAAACTTTGTAATTATTTTTTTTGTTTCTCTGGCCCCTCTATGGTGGGGTGGGGGTAGGGTCGGAGGAGGAGGGGATAAATTTCTGGAACTACACAATTTATTATAATAATAGTTTTTTGCATATGAATCATATAATATGTGACTGTATAATTTGTATGTAGTAACTGTTGTTAACTGATAGGGCACACTGGGAAGTCCATTACTGATGTTGTCAATATTGGAATTGGAGGATCAGATCTGGTAAGCAAACTTGCATGATCAACTTGTTACCACAGTACAACTTCTATTGAGCATCCACTCTCAAAGAATATTGTCAAGTGTGCAAGTGAGTTTAGCCAATAAATAATAAATTTACTGTAGTGCAAAAACCCACTTTAGGCCATTGTCAGATTGCTTACACATAAATCAATGGTGCTTGATTACCCCGTCTCCTCACCTGCAGGTGAGATGACAAAAATGATTTGGTTGGCTGATTAGCCCACAGCCCAAGCCCAACCTGGAGGGACAGTTGCTAGAATGGTTCACCCTAATCACAATTAGCTCTTTACAGTGTTCATTTACTTTTACCTCAATTTATTTCAGGGTCCATTGATGGTAACAGAAGCACTACAGCCATTTGGACAAAAAGGATTGAATGTTCACTTTGTGTCCAATATTGATGGCACCCACATCGCCAAGACACTGGCCAAACTCAACCCAGAAACTTCACTTTTTATTATTGCTTCCAAGGTAAGTTTGCATTTAAGGACTAACGTCCGAAACGTCAGTTTTCTATTTTCACTACGGTGTTAAACTTATAAATCTACGATAACTAAGTTTGCATGTTATATTTTTCTGAACACTTGTCATACAGTAATGTTTTATTTTCTATAACTTGTGGGAAACAACATGAATGTGTGAGTTTAATATTTGCAAAACCAGCTACCAATCAGGAGTATTTTATTGCTTTTTTGAGGCACATTGATGTAGAAAGCCTATATTTGACCTTTTAATTAATTTGCTTTTCAATTTTTCACAGACATTTACTACCATTGAGACCATTACTAATGCAACAACAGCAAAAACATGGCTTTTGGATGCATTGAAAGATGTAGGTCAGATGTATCTACAGTAGTGTATAGTGTGTAGTTTGCATTATGAGGTGGTGTCATGGTTGTCCTTTAATTACCTTGATTTTCCACCACATTTAACAGTTCATTTGAAGTGGCATAACTCTTCCTCATGATCAGCATTTTTCTTCTAGTTGGTATTCTTATTGTCTTCCCCTACAAGTCAAATCAACATGCAAGTTGAATGTTGTTGATATTTTATAACATTGATGTTCTCTGTATATATATATAGTGCAGTGAGTGTTGAGTCAACCACCATGAAAGAGCTACATGTACATGTAGGTGCTCTTAAGGGTATTTGCACGGAATGGTGTTAATACTTAGTCTCTTATATTCCAGAAATCTGCAGTAAGCAAGCATTTTGTTGCCCTGTCAACAAACGAGGTACAAATTGCCAATATCAATAACAATGATCTTTTCTTGTCTGTTTCCTTGATGCTTATTAGTTTTCATGCCAACCTTAAAACTCTTTGCTCTTTGAATTTACACAGCAAAAAGTGACTGATTTTGGGATTGACAAGAAGAACATGTTTGCCTTTTGGGATGTAAGTAACAGTGTTCATGTTTTGTCTCTGAATGCAACTCTTCCACAACTTCTAGTAGTTATGCTGTATATAACCAGTACAGAACCAGGGGGACTAGATTGGGTGGCCACCCCAATCCCCTCTTGAAATTGTTCTTTATCGGCCGCTGCATAGATTAACTTTTTTCCCTTATTAGTGGGTTGGTGGACGCTACTCACTTTGGTCAGCAATTGGTTTATCAATAGCCATCTATATTGGTGAGTATCTTTTAATTGCCTTGGGGAATTCTGGAAAGAGTCTGTAGGAAAACTCATGTAATCTCTTCTCTAGGTATGGATAACTTTGAAGCTTTATTGTCTGGTGCACATGCAATGGTATGATAACAAATCGTTTGCATTATTTGGTAAAACCCTTGTTTTTTTATATATATATCTAATTTTGTTTAAATAATTATTATTAATTTTGTCTCTGATATATTATCTTGTTAATGGTTGTAGGACAATCACTTTTGCACTGCTCCATTGGAAAAGAATGTGAGTATTGACAGTATGAGACAATTATTATGGGGTTGATAAGGATGATGATGATACTGATAATGGTAATGGTGATGGTGATGGTGATGGTGAGGGTGAGGGTGAGGGTGAGGGTGAGGGTGAGGGTGAGGGTGAGGGTGAGGGTGAGGGTGAGGGTGAGGGTGAGGGTGAGGGTGAGGGTGATGGTGATGGTGAGGGTGATGGTGATGGTGATGGTGATGGTGATGGTGATGGTGATGGTAATGGTAATGGTAAAGTGGGTGTAGAAAAGGACAATTGTTAATGTTGATGAATATAACGTTGATAATTATGATGTTGATTACGGATATGATTTTGGTCAAAATGATGATTATGGCAACAATGGTGAAAGTCAACGTTGATGATATAATAACGATGATAATGTAAGTGCCATAAAGACAGATGACAAGCTCGATGCAATGTTTTATGCGATGTTGGGAGTGACACCGCAAAAATTAGAGATCCCAAACAAAACGCATTGTCTGCACCTTACAGTTAACTTACTCTTACACCTTTTGGTGTTTAGAAGCTGATCAATATTGCACTCAAAGTGACAGCATTCATGTGTCATTGCCTCTTAGTTACCAGTTATCCTGGCTGTACTTGGCATCTGGTACAACAACTTCTTTGGTACCCAAAGTCATGGCCTGTTTCCTTATGACCAGGTGAGTTCTGAAGGTCTTGGTTCTTTTAGTCTGTGAAAAAATCCAGTGATATATACTGCACGTTGTCACACATTTTCTGCTATATGCTTGGGAATAACAACCGTAATCTTGGAATTGATTCGTATTTATATATAATCTAAGCCCTTGGGTGTCGGCGCACGGGGAGAATTAATTTCTATTTTTGCGACGTCGCATGCAACATCGTGCCGTGTGAAACCCCAAAACAGCCTTTTTCATCCAACATTGTAGGCGATGTCGCATTGTGTTTAATCTGCACCTTTAGACGGCTGGACACTCGGTGCGCTTGTCTAAGCTCTTTTATTATTCCTTACCAGTAAAAATAAATACGTTTTTTTTCGAGTAGTTTACGACTTGTAATGACAAATATTTTTTTTTTGTATTTCAGTATATGCATCGTTTCGCTGCCTACTTTCAGCAGGTACGAGAATAGGCTACGAGAATGCGATCAAAGGTTAGACAGACTATCCTTGGTTTGCAATCAATCCCAAGAGAGCGCAATAACAAAAGGGATGTCCGCCATGTTGGAAGATATAACAAAAGAATTCATTGAAAAATCGTTTGTCAAATTCTTCCAACATGGCGGCTATGACGTCTATTGCAAACGAAGAATACATTTAGGGTTACAGATTTCGTATATAGCTCTAACTGGATGGCATGCACGTCACATGCGCTAAAAAAGCACTGGATTGTCGATATCCTCAAAGATAGGCCTGGGCTACCTGTGATATATCCTTTGAACCAATGGCAGCGCGCAAGGTTACTGCTTGACGAATGAAATACGAAGACGCGGTATTGTAACGAGCACGTCACACAACATGGTCATGTTAGGGAGGAGAACGATGGTTACCGTTGAACCAACCAATCACAGCTAGTGTGCGCGTTACAAACTCCGGTCTGATGGTTATGCGAAGTGCAGAAAAACAGGAGAACCCTTAAATAAAGGGAGAGACTTAGCAACCTCTACTTGCGCCATCCTTGCTTCCTCAACCAACATCATGGCAAAGGAGTTTATCGTTTTTAGGAAAGCTTCTCAATTATTGACCTTTGCTGATTCTTCCAGGGTGACATGGAGTCTAATGGTAAATACGTCACTCGGTTTGGCGAAGAGGTAGACTATTCTACTGGGCCGATAGTCTGGGGAGAACCTGGACAAATGGACAGCATGCCTTTTATCAGCTCATTCATCAAGGTTTGTTGCAGTAATGTGCAATCAGTTTTAGTTTTGTATATTGGATTTTGATGTTGGTTTGAGCGGGATGTCGTGGGACTTCATCGGCAGCCATGTCGGCTGGAATAATGGGATTTTGTCTAGCTACGTCGCCTGGTTTTCATAAGCTTCAAAATGGGTCCACCCAAGCATCAAAAGCTAAAACTACCAAAAACAAGACCATCGATCCCTGGAAAAAAACCTCTGAGCTGTTCCAAGTCAGCCCGCAACTAGGATGCTTGGTAAAAAAAAAAGCAAACCAAGGTAGACGCCCAACACTAGTCATACTTTATGTGACAACGTGTTAAAAAGGTTGGAGGGCTTTCTGTGGCAAAGCGTGTTTGGTTTTTTTTTTGTCTAGCGTGGCTACCGACACCGTCATCACCCCAGACGAGCTCGGGAGGATAAACAGTGAATTTCATGTCTATGGCTTTCCTTCTTTTCGTATAGGCACTAAACTAATCCCTGCTGATTTTCTTGCTCCTGTCGAGACACACAACCCAGTGGGAGAAGGTGTTCATCATAAGGTCAGTAAAAACAAATATATACTCTTCAGACTAATAGTGTGTAGTCTGGGGTGGATATCTTAGTTATATGGAAATCACCTTTACAGGTTTTGATGCGCGGTTCATTTGAAGTCTGTTACAGTTCTCACGGTTTGGTTCAATTAATTCATTAATTGATTGCAACATTTGTCCTTCCACACACCTGTTAGAGGAGCTGCACCGAGTCTGTGTATGTTGCTGATGTTTATACTTGTGTTGTAGACTCGGTCCTGCATTACTCATTAACAGAAGTTGTCTGTCCTCACACCTGTTAGAGAAGATCTGCACTGAGTCTGTGTGTGTTGCTGATGCTTATACTTGTTTTATAGACTAAATCCTGCAGTGCTCATTAACAGCAGTTGTCTGTCCTCACACCTGTTAGAGAAGATCTGCACTGAGTCTGTGTGTGCTGCTGATGCTTATACTTGTTTATAGACTCAATCCTGCAGTTCTCATTAACAGCAGTTTTTTTACTCACACCTGTTAGAGAAGATCTGCACTGAGTCTGTGTGTGTTACTATTCGATGCTGGTGTTGCAGACTCAGTTATGCATTGACCATTAACAGCGGTTGTCTTATCGAAAAAGTGAAAGACCGCTATTTGGAGCACTGACAATATTATTACAAGTAGCTAAAGCTAAATTAAGGTAGCTTTTGGTATTACCTGTATGTATCTATGATGCTAATGGTCCTCGGGTTTTGTAGATCCTGTTAGCTAATTTCTTAGCTCAAACCGAAGCCCTAATGAAAGGAAAAACTTTAGAAGAGGCAAAGGCTGAATTGGAGAAGGCTGGAGTTACAGGGGAGAAACTGGACAAGATTGCACCACACAAGGTTAGGAAACAGGAAGCCAAACTACGATTTAAATTAGAGAACGATATCTAGGGGAATGGGTTTGGAGGGGTCTGGAAAAGATTACATGGGCAATGCAGGTATGTGACTATTATCGCTGTGGTTCAAAGGGGACTTGGATTTAATTATCAACTTGAAAGCCACTTTTGAGTAGTTTTACTTTGAAGATGCGCCAACGTTCCCACCAAACCCAGTCCAGTGTTAACCTGTTTTCATAATTTAACTATATTATACTTTCGTTTTAAGGTCTTCAAGGGTAACAGGCCTACCAATTCTATCGTGTTTAAGAAGCTATCTCCCTTTACTCTCGGGCTGCTCATTGGTAAGTAAAATGGGAAAAAGTTACCCCAAGCTGAAAAGGTCTGTATAGACTGTTTAGAGTCTGTTTTTCCCATCGAGAAACATTTATCCCCATCCCACTGTTCCAGAAAGGGCACGACCTCGCTGAGTCTGTAGAGAAAATAAAGAGTGTTACAGGCAATATAGTTGATGCTGTTTCTCGTAGAGAAAGTAAATTGAAGTCCATGCTTTTCCTCAGCTATGTACGAGCACAAGATCTTCACCCAGGGTGTCATCTGGGGTATTAACTCGTTTGACCAGTGGGGGTGAGTATCTACAATCAAAAGTATATATCAATGAAAATAATCACTATTGCCAGCACCATCAACAACACTCAGCATCATCATCAAAAATAAAAGATTACATTATTCTCAACAACATAGTAACAACATAATGAGTATCAACTTAGTGCAGTTTTCGTATGACTGTGAAAAGCTCAGTGCCGTAAGCGTGAGGTGCAGTGACCGTGATACTTTCTAGAATTTCAATTGGCTGATTTTTTCTCGCGCAACGTAATTGGTCTGTAATTGCCGTGACCTTGGCGTGACCGTGTCCGCGCCGTGTTAATGCCGTGTTCCGGGTATTTGATTGGATGGAGAGTAAATTCTCGTGCAATATGATTGGTCTGGCGTATCCCTTGCCGTGTCATGGCCGTGTTCGTGCCGTGAATTTTTCCAGTCATACGAAAACTGCTCTATGTTAGCTAATTTTACACTCCTACCACCACCACTATCACCACCATCACTACCACCATCATCATCACCATTATCATTCATCTTTATTAATCAATCTTACATCAGTACTAACATCATCATGCCACCACCACCTACTATTTTTTCATCGTTGCATTTTTTAACCTCAGGGTTGAGCTTGGAAAGCAACTCGCTAAAGCAATACAACCAGAACTAGAGGCTCCGGGACCTGTGACGTCACATGACTGCTCCACCAATGGTCTGATCAACTTCATCAAGGGCGAAGCTTGAAGGAAGTCGTGACTAAGAGACATTAGATTAGGTGGTGACTAGGTGACAAACAGACAGACAGAAAGGGAGAAAAAGAGAAAGAGAGATAATTGTTAACACCCACTCTAAAGCTGCTAAATGTAAAATCACTAAAGGAGACGTTAAAGTAAAAAAAGCTTTAGTAGTACGAGCATTCTTGTCTTATCTTGAGAAATATCTCTAATGGAATATCTCATAGTGAGAAACGCACTGTTTCTCTCTTTACTTCCTGAAGATTGTTGAATACAACGTCCAGAAATTATATTGAAAAGTCAGAGACACCATTTATGATGCTTGATGTATCATATCACGTGGTTATGGCATGGTCTCTAGAATTTTTACGATAAATACTTGTAAAGAAAAAATCACGATCATCAAACTAGAGCAACACGGGGCTGAGCGAAAAAATTAGACGTGCGTGGACGGAAATTATTCAATCGTGTTCATAAACTCATTGAAAGCATTCAGGATTTGAAAGTAGTTTCAAATGTAAAGCGTTTGCTCTCAGTGGTATTATCCCGCAGAATTTCCCGCAAAATAGCGCAGCTCGAAAATTTTCGAATCCGGCCAAGACAGCTGTGCTTTCCCACTTAACTCCCCCTAAAGAACGGAGTAAAATGGGTACGCAAGCAGCTGTTACTCTGATGCCTGTCCCTGTCGCGCTAGCCGACAAATCATAATATGAATATTGGGAAATCTCAGATAATTCCATTTTGCATTCTCAGTAACCTATATCTAAGGCCTAGTTTCCATTCCATACTTTTAACCTTTGATCGTCTGGAAGGCTAACGGCAAACGAAAATTGATAAGAGGCCAGGAGAAAACAATCCAGTGACCTTGGGATAAATATAAGCTAGTCCAACCTCTTAGTATAGACTCTTTGCATATTTTTTATTTTATTTATCAGCTCAATCTGGGGGTTAAATAAAATAATTCTATTCTCTTGAGGATTTGTGTTGCAGAAATCCAATAAATAAGCGCTGTTGTGCATTGCAATCTGCCGAATTTTAAAAAGGAAAACCAAATGAATTCCTTTATCTATGGAAGCACTGCCGCCGAGCGGTATACCCTAATGTTTCCACACAGCTATCGAGCAGCTAGGAGCTCGGAAATGGCGGTCTATCAAACTCAGTACGGGTTTTTGAAATCTTTTAAGATCACAATTAATACGGTATTGATGACATAATCCAGCCAGATTGCGGTTTAGTTAATTTATTCTTTCTTTCTTTCTTTTTATTTCTACGATTCAGGTTTTTTTCTCCTTACCCTTCACCTTGCCTTCCTTTCCCTTTCTTTCCCTTTCTTTCCCTTTCTTTCCCTTTCTTTCCCTTTCAAGCAGATGTTTTTTCCCACACATTCGCTTCGCTTTTTGCTTCTCTAGTGATTATTCATATTTTGAATCGAAATTTCCATGAAAATACTAAAAATCAAAGTGACCTCATAAAGCATTTATCGATTATCTCAGAATACTGAATCTTTTTAAAAACAGTATCGCCTTTACTAACTCGTTTGCTTTTGGAGAACGAGACGTTGTTGTAAGGCGAAAACGCTTTTGCTGCAAGAGAAAGTGTTTTCAAATTTTAAAATTACGAATATTTATTAGCTCTCCTGTCTTTTCTCGTTTGCCTGCTTTTAAAGAAAGAGGCTGCAATGGGAGAATACTAGCTTTATTAAGAAAGCCACCTGGTTGGTTCAGCATGCAAGCAAATCTGATCTTACTTCGCATCAACACAAAATAAATATTTATATCCCTTATGTCATTTTATATGCAGTCGAATCACTGATTACAGGCTATGTGTAGACCACGAAAAAATCCCTGTTTACAAGACTGTTGTACAAAGTGAAGTTACGGTCTTAAAGCGGCTTCGAGTTTAACTAAATTCCAAAAGTCGCATCTCTTCTCGATCAACTGCGGACTTGTTAAACAGCTTGGGAATATCTATTAAGTTCTCAAGTGTTTCAAATTACCTTTACTCTTGATATTTTAATATCATAGACTGTTGAATTTTCTTATAATGGCATAAATTAGGTCCGGAGGTGGAGGAACATAAAGTGTTTATTTGGAGAATCTTAATAAGTGTTAGTTCTAAAGTGCTTATTCAATATTATTATAGGAAAGTTTATAATTTGGATAAAAATTCGCGTCATTAAAAAGTCGAACTCTAACAAAAGATACTTGCATTTTATCTCGCGAAAATATTTCGAGCTTTACAAATGCTGTTTTAGATTGCTGTTTTTTGGATAAGAATTTATCTTTGCGCCTTTTGATAAACTAAATTCAGTATTAATTTACTAAGTTAATAATTGTTATTTCACCAAAGAACCCCTGAACCCCATGTCATATGTTGTAGAGTAAAACGTCAAAAAGTTTTACTATAAACTATTCGTACTTATCACATAAAAAGAACAGCTAAGAAGCTAGTAAAGTCTCTTTCGAAATAAACCCTTTAATTGTGATTTTTACGTGGACGAAGAAAGGGAATAGGAATTGTGTCATTCAGGAGCTCAGGTGCTTTATTATTTTCGCGCCAAATTAATTGTAGCGATTCCCCGCAAACATTGCGCTTTTTATTTAATTCTCGCTTGAAATATTTCCCTCTATATTGTCAGCGGTATCTCTGTACGAATATAAATGAAATCACTGCACCTTGATATCACTCTTCGAGGTAACTACCGGAAAGTGTCAGCCAGCTGCTGAGATTTACTGTGGTTCTTCTACTCATACTCTGCAATCGTGCTTGGCAGCTGTTATCGTTCCCCTCCCACTCCTCCCTTTTATTTCAAGCGCAGTTTTCACTCTTTAGCTGCTAAGCTCGACCGCCATATCTCCCATTCTCATTGTATGAATAACAGAGATACCACTGACAAGAGTATACTGTTCAAATCATCAATATTTTTACATTTGATATATCTGTAAATCTTGGTTTTATTTCCCGCTTCTTATTAAAAATAACAATGATGGTACGATATATCTTAATAAGAAAACACTTCGAAAAGCATCAGCATTACGAAATGTTAAGAAAGCATTTACGAGCGTGTGCGTTTCAGAGTGATCAAGAAAGCTAATAAGCTAGAAACTATCCATGAACGTAATCTTATATCCAACGGTTTGCCTAAAGAAATTGTGATTGAACATTAAAATGCAATTCATAAGGAAAAAAACACCAGTATTCAATCAGATTCCCTCTTAGGGACAAGCCGTTAAGTTAACATAACATTTTTTATGTTTCTCTATAGTTTTCTATAGCATAACATTTCGTTCGTTCCATCTCAGTAGCTTGATAATAATGAAGTCCGAAAACATGCTCATTAAAACGTTTTCTTTCGCAAAGTTTCGTGATAATGGTAAAGTAGATAATTAAATCTAAATTTTCTTTCGGCTCGGGCAAACGTATATGAAACAACGGAAGAGAATGAAAAAAGCTCAATGAAATAAAGACCCGTGCACTAAATGTGTTTAATTTTTTTTTCTGTGATGAGAAGGATGAATTGTTAACTTCCTCTTCATTCATCTCTCTGTGATTCCCTTTCGCAAGTGAGTTATTATTTTCATTACCGCCATTCATGATCTCATTTTCCTATGATAATAATCATTTCAATATTTGCAAATTATATTTATTATTGTTTTAGTGGATGTCAGATTTATGTTTAATAGAGATTGTTTAAGGTGTTATATAAGGTTGCAATACGGCCGATTCTATCACATTCTTCTAGCATCGTCTAACCGGGTACATAACTTGCCACAGAATCTCTCCATTCAAGGTAACTTAATTCGTTAGTTTTCATAACTACGACTGTCTTATTAAGCCATATCTTAGTTTAATGCAGTAGTTTTTATTAGTTCAGCTTCTAGTTAGTGCATTTTACTTTTTTCTCGAAAAAAGTCTAAAAAGCGATTGGTATCGTACCTAACTCCAGCTTTCAGGCTAAGCTATTTGCTATGCACAACATTCAAACAATGTATTGTTCCGTTGTTTTTCTTAGCTTTTCATTTAGTCTTTTTGTTTGTATGATTTTCATTTTTTTAAATTTTCTATAGTTTTTTTTTATTTTGCTAATGTCTCTATCTCTCGTTCTTTCTTCCTTTGTCTTGTATCTCTCTTCCTTTTTATTTTCCAAGTCAATCGGATATCACTCCTCAAACTACGCGGAAACTTAAAGCGCCGCACCATAAGCGGTCTGTCAAATTCTCAGCGTGATTTTTTCCTGTTTTAGTCCTCTACAAATAAAAATGAAGCTTCAATTCGCCATAGTCTTCCTTCGTGTTTCTAGTCCTCCATCAGAACGAGGCCGATCGCATACCCAGTAACGTCCGGGAACTTTTAAATCAAGACAACTCCGTCCCAGAATTCCTGAAGAAATTATGTCCCGACGGTGACTACAAACTATGCATTGAAATGGCAAGGAAAAGAGGAATGGAGCTACCGAACGAAGCAGGGAACAAGAGGTGTATGTACGGCAATTACAGGGTCTGTTAGAACACAAAGAACTAACTAATTTCATTTCAAAGAGAAGCTATAAACTATGGCACTGATGTATTCTACAGGGAATTAAAAGTAGCTGCTAACTTGAATTGTAAAGAGTAAAACTGCTAAGTAATTAAGTTGTGTTTGTGGTAAAGTTTGATACAATGGTCTGGATAAATAAAGGACGTTATTTCAAAGTGTCAAACTGATTAAATGTCAATGAAAACTAAACTGTGTAAATGAATTGACTCTCAGTAGTATTCAGAGCAGAAGAAGTGCCAGCATCAACCGGAAACAATGTGTAACAATGCTCCACAATACAATGAATAGTGAGTTATGGGGAAAATGCGAGCCCGCAGTAGAGGCGGCCAGGGCTACCTAATAGACCGTTTTCTCAAGGTTGCGTGCGCATCCGACTTGACGGGCCACAATCATTAATATTGAGAACCAGTTTTATATTTAAAGAGGAGAATGATCGATTTTATGAATTTTTATCGGAAAAAAATTCATAGTAATGCATGATAATACTCGTATTCTGGTACGTGGCCGGTCAAGTTCCTTAAATTTGGATACGCACAGAACCTTGGGAAAACGGTCTTTTCAGTTGTCAAGCTGTAAGGGAGGGATGGTGGGTAAACGCCAAACAAAGTTTTATCAGGTTAGTCCCTGTTCATTCACCTAAAATAAGTCAAAGACGTTACCTATCTAATGACGCATTATATACGCATAAAAGAGACCAAGAAACTAAAGACCACTGAAGAAAGCCAAGGTAATGAAGAAAGAGACACTAGCTTACTCACGACTGGATTCGACAACAAAGAAAATGCGTAACCCTTTTAAGGTGGCTGACTACTTTTCAACATTCGATTTGAGCCCACGATGTGCGCGCTCAAAACCCGCTGAATAATCTTCACGAATTTGTTGAAAAACCCGATACACGTTTTAAACTTCAAGAGGGCAAAACCCTCAAATATTGCACGATCCTCTATAGTTATTTTCCAGAATAATAGGTAATATCCCATTATTATTCAAAATTTAAGACAATTCTGTTAACAAAATAAAAAATCGTTCTGTTTGTGTTGTGCTCCACTTGCACACAGTAGAACCCTGAAAAAAAGGTTTTTCATTGGCTACAATAAAGCTTATTAAAACAACTTTTATCAGTATTTTATAAGTATAGTGTAAGTTACGTGTTTGGAGAAAATTGCTCATGCTTCTTTCTTAGTTTCGGTTTTATGATTTTTTTTCGTACAGAGCTTGATTTTCGCTATTTTTCTTCCAAATTGTACAAACACATGTCATTCCGGAGTGATTATCTCAAAAACAAGCATCTTTGAAATCAACATTAAATTCCGGGTTAAAAATGCTTCAACCTTTTGTTTAATATTTACCAAAGTATTCAGCCACCTTACAGGAAATATGGATCTTAATATAAAATATTGTCAAGAGCTAGCTGAAAGACATCTGTACTTCAGCATTGCTTTTTTCACGGATGATTAACTAATGGTGTAAAAAGTTCAATGTAATCGGTTTCTTAAAAGCCTGGATATGATAATCTACATGAAGCGGCTCTTTGGGTAAATTATATATCTTACATGTATTGTTGAAAGTACTGCATGATGCATTCATGCTGATCGAATCTATCAATGGAGTGAAGATTATCACTTGAGATAGAATGAACAATGGCGAAAACAGGAAATTTAGAAAGACGAGAGTAAATAGGGCAGAAGAGATGAAATGAAGAGAAAAGAACCGAGGGGAAAGGAAAGGAAAGGAAAGGAAAGGAAAGGAAAGGAAAGGAAAGGAAAGGAAAGGAAAGGAAAGGAAAGGAAAGGAAAAAATAAATCGAATAAATGTATTTTTATCGCTTTTCAACGAAAGATATCCCTACACCTATTTGATCCATATCCCAGCTATGATACATATATACTTAACAAAGATAAGATCAACCACGTACACTTTTGATAGCCAATTTTGTTTCCGCGACATGGACTGAAGTACACGGACTTCTCACATGAATCGGCACAAGTATATCAAACAGAACTTTAGTATAAAGTTCTCTTGAAACTCGGCAAGTTTCCAAGAACTGTCGGTTTTTCCAGATAATTTAGGTTTAAGATTGGGTTGTTTTTGCAAATATAATCATTTGACGATTTAGTCTTGATTAAAGCATGGTTCATGAATGCACGGGAATCAGTCACTTAGGCCTAGGGCAAACGTCGAACTTTCCATGAACCGAACTCATTAAAAACAATGGATGTCAGGTGATAATGAGGTGGCATTCTATGACGTAATTATACATGGAAAATTGTGCATAGAAAGTTCGACATTTGTCCTAGTCCTTAGAATTACAGTATTTTGGTCAAATAAGTGTTTGTGGTTTGTTTATAAATTCATATATGGCCCTAAGTTGACAATCTTAGGACTGAGTTAGTCGTTAAAATATTAGTTCAGGATAATATTAAATTTGGAACCAAATTCTAAGTTTTCCTTAGAGAAGACGCGTCCGACCAAGAGCCCATACAAGGCCCAAAGCGGTTGAAAAGACACTTTGAAGTCTTTGAAAGAGTAGAACTTAGACCCATGACCATGCATGCTGGTGTCGGCATACTAGTGACCCCGCTTAGTTCAGATTTTGCAGGTATCAAAATTTCTTAATACGGATGTGTACTTTAGATCCTTGATGTTAGTAAGAGCCGATATCCTACCTCTAATGTCAAGTGTTGTTTTCCAGGTTGGTTTCATAATCGTTAAATCAATGGATTTTTTAAAAATTCAACCAAAAACAGTTTATTTCTCTAAAACAATCTATTTCTCGCCCGAAAGCTTGGAAATCTGCGATAAAGAGCTCTTGCATTTGTTGTTTAATGATTGATTCATATTGGAAACTAGCCGAGATTCAGTAAATGAGATACCATACAATTCGGCCTCTGATTGGCTGCGGCAAGCAAGAAGCTTGCGCGACCTGTGATTTTTTTTATTATTTTCTTTCTTTTTAAGGTTGAAAGTGCTAAAACAATTATTAAAGGATAATCATAAATACAAAAATTGCAGCGCTATATCTAAGGGGCTGGAACAGCTTAATGGCAAGCACAGTATACACGGCCTTGTGGAAAATAAAATAAAAGTAGTTAAGTAGTTAAAATAAAAGTAGTGTCAATCATTGTGTTAAGTGACATAACAAACGTGATGTCGTGCAGCAATGCAGTTTTACAGGTGTTTTTGACCTAATGTACACGCGCGCTTCCGGATTTTTTCTTTACTATAACTTGTTTTAGCGGTTTTTCCACTCCTTCTTTTGAGTATTTCTATAGCCTCCTGCTTACATTTCTTGGCTCACGATTTTCTTCTCATATAATTATGCTTTAATTTAGTTTTGCGGGAGCTTTTGGCCTAACGCACGCACGCGCGCGCTTCCGGATTTGAAATTTTTTCTGTACTTTAACTTGTTTTTAGCGGTTTTTTTTCTTTTGAGTATTTCTTGATAACACGTAGAAGTACTCAAGAAGTACTCAAAAGAATAAGTAAAAAATAAAAAATAAATAAAAAACCACTAAAAACAAGTTAAAATTAACATGACTTCATAAGAGTATGCATTTACGCCTGTTTATCGATAATCACCCATCTTTTCACCTGGACAAAGGACTCTTAATCCGCTTTTAGAAAGTCGTCACTACCGATTTAGATAACCAGCTACGAACAAATAAAAGGCTTAGGAGAAATCCAAGGTTAGCCAAAACATAGCAGTTACGCAGTGAAGGATCATCTAAGCAAAACTCGACAAGATTCGCCACTAGTTTCCAGCATGAAGAGCTTTATTTTTCTTCTGTTTTGTTTTGTTGGGATTCTGAGCTGTGCTGAACGAAGCGATGGGTTTTCAATGAATCCTGGTGAAGTCACTGGGAAGAGAAACGAAATACCGGAGGTAAGGCGTGGCAAATGAGCTCATATTTGAATATTTTTCATTTGGGAAGCGTAGCGGTGTGAGCGCTCGCCTCTCATCAATGCGACCCGAGTTCGAGTCCCTCCGGGTTTGGTGTTGTATATGAGTAGAATTGTTTGTTGGTTCTCTCCTGTGCTTCGAGGGTTTCCGGATTCTCCGGTTTTCCTCCCTCCGCAAAAATCAACTCCTAAATTCCAATAATTCGATCACGGAATGAGGGCCACAGGTTTGTTAGCCACTACTAAGTGCTACCCTCGTGAAAAAAAGGACGGTTTGTTAATGATCGAGTGTGTAAGTCTACGCGAGAGTAGTCTTCAATGGTGTTATTATTATTAATCAGGTACAAGAAAAGATTGAATAAAGTGAGTGAACCCAGTTTTGCAGGTGACTGTTGAGAGTAATGTTAGCTGAGAGTTTTCGTCAGTAGGAATGGTAGTGACTAAAGATTGTCTCTTAAGAAAAATTTTCTGACGTCACAACTATTTAAACAAACTTACTTAATCGAATGGATCTTAGTAGAATCTCATGAGATTTTACGCCCTTAAAAACTTTATTGGAAATTGGCCAATCATAATGAGCCGACACTGACCATGGATAGCAAGAGTGATTTTGGTTACAACATCATGTAATTTATTGAAGCTGAAAATAAGTTTGCGAGGCTACGGAACCTCTTCATTGATATATCAGGGCCACGTTGGCAGAATCATCAAGATGAATGTTTGCCCTGCTAGCCTCCCATTCATAAGCGCTTCAGGGTATTTTCAGGCTATCGTTTTAATGCATTTTGATTGAGTGTATTTACTGGAAGCTGAAGTGTTTCATTCATAATCCAAAAACCCAGAACTGAGTTGGATGCGAAACGATAGTCGAGGTTGATTAATGAAACAGATAGACGGTAGATACAACTATTTCAAAACACATTCTCATACTCATTAGTAAGTCATGAGGAAACCAGCCAATCAATGGGTTATTTGTGGGTCACATGATGTTACTAGAAACCTGGTAAAGTCATGTGAAAGGACTGAATTTATTCTCTAGTAACTGGAACAAAATTAATTTATTCCTCGTAACTGGAACAAAATTAATGAGATGAGAAGTTATTTCATAGCCTCCAATATCGGACTGGACCGGATTTCAAGTCCGTGCAATTAGTTGCAGTCCGAGCCGACAAACAACATTGAATCAGTCTCAACATTAAGGTCCATGTTCTTGACGAGAATAAGAAGTAGAAACACAAGTCATTCCAGCTATTCTTGGATCCTGGAATAATCTCCTATAGCTTTTTGCCTATCGCCTTTGGTGATGACGTTTTTTGAAACAGGTGTATTAGTCCATGGGCATATTTCGAACTGGTCCAAGCCTATCGAACGTATCCTATAGACACCTTGCAGCACTTTGGAATGCAGCCCAATCTGGGGTACAAAGCAATAAGTTCCTATTCTCAGGAGATAGGAATTCTGTCCCCGGATCGAACTGCGAAAGGGGTCTATACTGACCCACTTTAACCCCCATTCTTCTCAAAGGCTAACCTTCTACGTACTCGGAGGCTTTGTCAACGCCTATCCCTCAACCCCCAAATTCAATATACCCTACTGGACTAATAAAGCACTTTTTTGTTTTGTTTGACAGATGACCAGATCACTGAATGATTTAGGATTTTGCGAAGCTGCTCGTGCTCGATGTGGAGGCCACTCTCGTAACTCTCAACAAACCACTGTTAACTAGGAGCCAAACAGGATTGACTAGTTTTAGATGAACGCAATGTTAGAACTAAAACGAGTTTTAGTTTGAAAAAAATGAGTCAAGTGTATAAGTTCATGTCCTCTTGGTTATGATTAAAGATACAAAAATTTGCAGAATGTTTCGATCATTATAATGTATTGTGCAAGAATGATGACTTATTAAACGAATATAATCAGTCAAACAAACATACTACGATTTACTGTCATGTCTTTGTTTTAAAGGCGGGAACTTATCTCTAGAGCCTGCGATCCTCTTGATCAGCAACCAAGAACTCCCTCCGTGCCTTACTCTTTTCTCAATCTACGATGATTTTTGGTATTCCCTTTAAAGTTCCCGCATTATTTTACTCAAGACAAAGGCGCGAAATAAAAATTGCTTTCTTTCTTGCAAAAATAGATCCTCCTTACAAATATGGTTGTCAGCAAGTTCAATCATTCAAATCCCTTCCGCAGATCGATTGGGACACTTTTCATGTTTGAGAGAAGAAGCTGCATGTACGGCAGATATTTGATTGCAGGCTCAATAACAGTTATACATGCATCAACAGCGCATGCTCAAGTGGCTGAAAAATGGGACCATGGGTTTGTAAAAATTGCTATATTTTAATTCGTTTTTCTTATTTAGCACGATTTTCATTAAATATTCAAGGCTAAGTAGCGTTAAGCTAATACCAATTCAAACATACCAAGTAATTTTTACAACGGTTGATCCCGCCTCTTGATCCTTTATAGCATACGCTTAGAACAGTAGCGTGGAACTCTTGATGCATGTATTTTTCTCAGTGTTCAATGGCGTTCTTATGACGTCATGGCCGCCATATTGAAGGAACCAATCGAACGATTTATTTTGTCTCATTAAACATGGTAGTCTCCCTCGCATTCGTTTTAGTGTCGGTCGTCACACAACGCTCCGTTGCGTGACGACCGACACAAAAGCGGATGCGAGGGAGACTATAAACATGGCGATCCATCTTGTTTTCGTTCCGTGTTTTTAGGAATGTCTCCATGCAACGAACCCCAACGAACCCCAACGCAGGTCTCCAAATTGTTTAACGTACGTTTATTGTTTGATTTATCATTAAGTTAATCTTATGTACAACACTTAGGTATAAAATTATGATCAGTACGAGTCAACATTATCCCACACAAAAATAACTAAACGAAATATCTTTGGGACAACAGCCAAGATCATTTGTTGTAAAAATATCAGGAGTCAACTAAATCAAGTGGAGCATCTCCATGGTGACGAGACAGCAGCCATGTTGGATGACACTATGAATCATTTACTGAACTGAATTGGCAGCGATGGAAAAATCAAAATTCAAGGAAGTTAAAACAAATTACTGAAAATATGGAATAAAAGTAGTGAAGCACGCATCACCAGAACTCACACTCGAGTCTGTCGTAGCCGAGTTGTAGACTTGATTTACACACTTCGACTTGAATTGTGGGATGGCGCGAGTGTGTTGTATGGTATACGATAGTCGTAGGCGAAAATCGTACCGTCCAAACGGCCTTAATTCTTCGTGCTTACGTCACTTCCTGCGTGCTTGAAGGGAGCAGCAGCACGGAAAAAGCTAATAACCAATCACAGCTTTCGTTAAATCGTGGCCGTTATAAAAGGTTAGTAGATCTTAGTTCCATTGTTTCCTGTGTCTCTGCCTATTTTACACCTAACTACCCGAAACTGTTTCACGGTCTGAGGAAAACCACTCTCACGTTGTTGACTTGTGAATACTTTTACAATATTGGTAGTCATTGGTTATGAACGTCATGAAGGAAACAATGCTCCATTAATAAAACTAATGGTATTTGGCAATCACGTATGCTATACATACACGAAGTACTATCAGACAAAAACCTCAAAATCGAGTCAGAATTTTAAAGACGTTTAACATAAATAATTTATGATCTACAGTAGTACTTCATGTAAGTACAGAAACATGATTACCTTATCCGCTTACTGTTATAAATACAACGGTATTACATACACGACATTGCTACCTATTTGCAACTTTGGAATCTCTTGTCAACAAGGCTAGTCAGTTAACTACTCACTTAATAACACAGAGGGAAAAACGGATTCCCAAATTGGGAATTGGAACAAAATTGGGAACGTGGCACTGATTCCCAATGTTAGTTTGTTGGGAATTGTGTTTTTCTATTGGGTATTAGAAGGAAATTCCCAACAATAAATCCCAACGCTGGTGTTCGAATTGGGCATTCAAGAACATTTTTTTCCTGTGGCATAGCAATATTCAGTTAAACATTTGCCTTTGACCTCTGTAAGTCCTGTGTAATAAAATAGATCTGAAGAACTACCTCTGCCTATTCCCTTGAAATTTAGTGATGAGTGATTTCAGTTTTCATCCCTGAAAGGCTCTATTTTGTACCTAGAAAAACGATATATGGTATTTAATGTGACATGATGATCTTAAAAAAATGACATTTTTGTCGTAACTATTCAATATTGTAAACAGCCTACTCCCATTAGTGAAAATAAAAAAAACCCAGTTACCACAGGAATCCCTAATACCATAATTTTATGACACAACTGAGAAATAAAGACCAGAATGCATCTATTTTCTACCCTAGCAAAAGTCTATTGAAGACCATACAATGACTACTCATTAAGTATCTACCCCTTACGATTCCTCAGTTTGATAATCCAGTGTCTTTTCATAGTTAGTAGAGGATGTCTCAAAAAATTATTCTCAAATAGATCGACTTATTGATTGTTTTCGATTCTTTTAGAAGCAAAAAAAAAATACATGCTGATCATATATGTAACTGTGCGTTATCCAATAGCATCGCATAAAAATGCATATATAATAGATATATATACAATATATTTAGATAAGTCTGCCAAAACACTAAAATTATACTCGTTCCCGTTTCCCGAATGCAAATATTTAACACAAAAAATCATAGCTCATTTGAAAGACAAATGTCCCGTTGGCGATTGTAAGAAATGTTATATATATCTTCATTAATAGAACACTGAAATTGCTATTCACAACAATTTCAAATTGACAAAGTGACGCTTGGAAATTATCATCTTAATCCCTAAACCAGGCGGGGGTGATATGTAAATACGAATACTATGTTAGCACTTCGTGTACTGGTAATCAATTGCAACACAGCCCAGCTGTATGCTGAAATGATACATCGTTCATGATTGGATGAATCAATTGACACTTGTTTGTGATTGGATAGTTTGTCCACTTCTTGCCAGTGATTGGGCACGCCCAGTTCTTGCCAACAGTTGGATGATAAGAATGTCCAATCCTTATCAATGACTGGTTACTTGCTGATCCAACTTGTATAAGGACATATAATCTTCCTTACTAGGGGGCTTACTGTTTTGCTCCATTCTTACAATCTGTCAGTGATTGAACATATTTGTTAGTTGGTCAATGATTGGATTGCTCTGATCAATTCTTGCTAGTATGCGATGCGAAATTTTTCACCCCTTATCGAATTGCTTGGAACTTGGACCAGTTCATACCAGGTATTGAAAAGTTTCTCTGTACATGGTTTTAGTACCATTCTTGATAACGATTGGATGGCTAGTCCAATGATAGGCCAGTCGTCCAACTCTTCCTAAGTACTGGACACCTTATCCCAATCTTGTCACTGATTGGCCAGCTATTCCAAAGTGATAGCTCTTTTCGTTGATCTGAAGAATTTTTCGATTTCTTGTATCTCATTGGATGTTCATCGGTCGAAAAAGGAATTTAAAATTATAAGTTCCCCAGTAATACGAATGCTAAAAAAAGGAAAAATATATAATCAAGCCTTTACTGTTAAAGCTACCCTGTGTACAACCTCACGGAGGAAGGGGAGGGGAGGGCAGGGGAGGAATGTCAAAGCAAAACACACCACATCATCACCATTACCTCTATTCATCGTTAAGAGAACCCGTTTGTGGTTCATCAGGAGCTGGTCCCTGATCGACATCGTCAGATGCAGACTCAGAAGACTCTTCCTCCTGTTGTTTCCCTGTTACGTCATCACTGGTGACGTCATCAGTCTCTGACTGACGTCACGTTAGGTTTCGTAGCTGTTTCCTCTTCGCTTTGTATAGATTCTTTGATACTGTTTTCTGAGTCTTCTTCCCCAGCAGGGGAGGGTTCTTTGCCTTCTTGTTCAACTGTGTCTTGCTCTACATCATCATAGTCATCATTTATTTTATCTTCAGCTTCGACAGTATTCCTCTCGTATTTACCAGTGTCCTTGCTGTTAGTATCACCATTTTCATCACTATTTTCATCAGGTTTATCAGTATTTTCATTCTCATCCGAGATATACTCAGCACCTATCACATCTGTCGTCACTTGGTTCTTCAGAGGTATCTGGTGCCCCGGCAAAGTATCTGACGTCTCTGTCAGTGTCTATTTGTAGTTTCTGGAGCGCACCCTCTAATTCGTCTCTTTCCTTACACTCAGGGGTGCTGAAGTATTCTAGAGTAAGAAAAGAAAGGTTAGTTTACAGAGACGGATCTTACTTCTTGTCATATCCCATTAGTCAAAGTACGCAGTTTTTAAGATCGTTTTCACTGCTACGCGCTGAACGAGACAACAGTTGCGACAGGGAAATCAGGCAATACCCTACCGTCAATCAAATATATTGTTAAAGTAGGTAACCATGTACTATATATTTGATTGACGTTTTGTCTTGATTAGCGCGAAAACAGTCATGTAAAATTTAAAGTTCTCTCTCGCACGCAAAACAACGCTAAATGAGGAAAGGCCGAGTGTAAAGAAAACTGATTCACTAACCAGGAAAAGAAGAAACTAGACAAATAATGGCCAAACCCAAACCTTATCGTGGTTAAATAGTATATCTATAACGAACATCCATTCCCAAATGTATAAACTTACCACAATGAAGTATATTTTTGGTAAGAGTTCTAGCAACGCTGAGTCTAACGTTAGGAATCCTATCTGATAAAAGGTTCAATAGTTTCGGTAGGAACTCTTCGCAAAAATGGATTCCACTTTCGGCATTGTCTTCTAGGAGAGTGTGGCATAGCTGTGCGTAACTACGGGACAGAAAAAAGGAGTGTGATTAATGGAATACCCTTCCTGTGCACGAAAAACGCATCAAGCCTACATATATTACCACACCACACGACATACCATAGAGCAGTTTTCGTATGACTGTGAAAAGCTCACGATACGAACACGCTCGTCGACACACCAAGTCATACGCCAGACCAATCACATTGCAAGATTATATAAACACCATCCAATCAAATACCCGAAACACGGCATAAACACGGCGTGAACACAGTTACGCCAATGTCAGGGAACTGCCAAATCAATTACATAGCGCGAGAAAAAAATTAGCTAATTAAAATACTAGAAAACATCACGGTCATGGCACGGCACGACACTTTGCTTTTCAGTTATGCAAAAACTGCTCTTTAACTGAAATAAATCAATAACACCACACAGCACAACATCAAACCATACACATGATACCGCATTACCAACCAACACCATATTACTACTACAACACCACAGACGACACCAACCCACCTACATCCTAATACACTTCCCATTCCAGTCCATTATACTGCACGTTATCTTTAGTAGTAAACCAAATAGACGATACCAGCATTACCAACCAACACCATATTACTACTACAACACCACAGACGACACCAACCCACCACATCCTAATACACTTCCCATTCCAGTCCATTATACTGCACGTTATCTTTAGTAGTAAACCAAATAGACGATACCGCATTACCAACCAACACCATATTACTACTACAACACCACAGACGACACCAACCCACCACATCCTAATACACTTCCTATTCCAGTCCATTATACTGCACGTTATCTTCAGTAATAAATCAGTTTCATACTAGGGATAAGAAACTCGTGGTAATATCAAACGGCTTTCCCTCAATTATGCCCTTTATAAGAGTAGTCAAATTATATTAGTTAGATTGAGTTTACTAGTGTACTTAGTAACTTACGCTTGTCTTCTTGTCCACTGTTGACTGTTTGCAAACTTCACAATTATATCAGATACAAATCTCCGAGATGGACCATCATCCTCAGCACTGCGAAGTACGACAGAGTAAGATTCCAATCTAAAACAAAACATCACATCAATCGGATGTGAATATTCACAGTAGAAAACAGCAATTCGAACAATTATGCAAGAAAATGTCTAGAAAAGACTTCACAGTACGATTGGTATGGAGTGAAAGACAGAGTGAAAGACAGAGTGAAAAGATGTCCAAGCGCGGATTCCAGGATTTTTTCAAAAGGGGGGGTTGTAGCACTGATTGAGGTACTTGTTTGGCGGGAAAGTAGCACAGGGTTCCCAAACGGAAGTAGGTCCTATGATAATGATTATTTGCATGCAGGCGAGCATGGTTGTTTCAGGTCCCACACACGGCGTATAGGAAAAAAAGAGAGCGAAATGTGTTCGGCACCCCTGTACGTTATAATAAAACTCGATGCTGTTAGTGTTGTCATGAAATAATAATAATAACAATAATAATAATAATAATAATAATAATTAATCCCGATGGCTCTCATAGGGGGGTTGCAACCCCCAAAACCCACCCCTAGATCCCCCAATGTCTTTAAATGTGAATATTCACAGTAGAAAACAGCAATTCGAACAATTATGCAAGATGATGTTTAGAAAAGACTTCACAGTACGATTGGCATAGGCCGTGGCACTGAACCAACGACAGGCATTAAACCAGGCACAGTACAAAAGATAACTGATATTATAAGAGAGTGCTTGCCCTAGTCTCTAAAAAATAAATGACTTACCAATTTAAAAGCTATAGTCCTGACATCAGCTACACGATCAGTAGCCAGTGTAGTGGCTATTGGACATATGAATTGTTGTATACATGAGGCATTGTAGAACCTTGAGATCCGCATAAGTTGTCTAGATACACAAATATTAATGTCAGTTATCATGCGACAGGACTCAAGGTTTCAAATTATAATCTGAAGTCTTATTACGCGCTCTTTCTATTTCTGCTCCAATGCTTTGGAATGCCTTGCCACTGCAAATTAAATGTAGTACATCTTTAAATATTTTCAAGAGTTATCTCAAAACATATTTATTTCACAAAGCTTTTCAATGATCATTTGTTAAATCTTATTGACTTTTAGATTACATATTTATTTTGGATTTTGATTTTACAGATATTGTTATAATTAATTATTATAATTAATTATTATTTGTTTGTAAAGCGCTTTTGGACATTTTAGGAAAGGGCACTATGTAAATAAAATATTATTATTATAATTATTATAACCAACATGGCTAGTGAGAAGCAAAGGGAGGCTGGCTTACATAATACAGTAGACTAGTAGATATTATACATACTCTGCTAGCTCATGTCTAAATCTCCAATTCCTATTGTTATCAGTTGTTAGGAAGTCAACGAGTACTGGTAAATAATCCAAACGAATATCAACAGGTAAGAGCTGCAAGTAAGAAGAACAAATCAGTTTATGGCAATTATGTTAAAGGAGAAAAATGTGCTAGCATTGGCCTTTTTTAGGAGTTAAAAAAATAAGGACCATTCTGGTCTAGCTTTGGTATATACAACATGTACATAATGCATGATAAAGAAGAAAAAAAATCTCTACTAAAGCCTGACTACAATGCACAATGTTCATTGTAGAATAGAACAGAACATACCGTAATAGAATAGAATAGAATAGGATAGGATAGAACCAAACTTTTTAAGATTTCTATTTTCTATTTTTTCCTTCTATTTTATCCTTAAGATCAATGATAATAGATTGGTAAAGAAAACAGAGGGTATCTTACTTCAATAAAATCTGCCAAATGCTTCAAGACTCCTATTCTGACCTGCAATTATCAAGAAAATAATATCATCACATAAATGGGTCATGGGTAACTTGGTCGACAAAATATAATTGACACATTATGGCCCAGTTGTAGGAAGGGTGGATAGAGCTATAGAGATGTAAATCATTCTTATCCAGTGGATAAATTTATATTGGACAACAGCATCAACTTATCTACTGGATAAGGATTTACAGTATCCACTGGATAGTGCTATACACCCTTCGTACAACCAGACCCAGGATAACTTGAATAGTCTCAGGTGATAACATACCTCATCCAAATCTTTTAAAAAGCTGTTGAAAATTGGAACAAGTTCTATTCTAGTCATTTCTTCTCCTAGAACTTTAGCCAGCACATGAATTGAAAATGCTAGAGTTCTTCTCACCTTCCACTACAAATAAGAAAGGTATGGTTAGTTTTCATAAACAAATCAAACCTGTAAATCAATAAACCTAGAGATGGTTTATGCATTTTTGATCCTGTCTCATTCCCTAAAGGATCACTAGCTAGTGAAGAAAGAATAAAATAATACTAAAGAGACCTAAAGATTGTTTCACATTTTAGATCCTGTCTCATTCTTTCCCTAAAGGAACACTAGCTAGTAAATAAATAATAAAATAATACTAAAGAGACCTAAAGATTGTTTCACATTTTAGATCCTGTCTCATTCCCTAAAGGATCACTAGCTAGTAAATAAATAATAAAATAATACTAGAGACCTAAAGATTGTTTCACATTTTAGATCCTGTCTCATTCCCTAAAGGATCACTAGCTAGTAAATAATGAATAAAATAATACTAAAGGGAATGGGATTTGTGACTAACAGATAGAACATGATCACACAGAAAATGTCAGTTCCAAACATGTTAACCAAGCTAATATCAAAACTCCAAGGGTGGCCTAGTCTTAATGCACTAAATTATAATACATTTTCCTAGACTCAGTTATAAGAGAGTTTGTTGGATCTTTCCCTTGATAGACCCCTTTCATGTGGCATCAAAGGAGCTCAATTTGAAGGACAAAACAAAACAATTTCAATCTCCTGAGAATTGAAAACTCATTGTTTTGTCCTCCAAATTGAACTGAAGAGAAAAAAATAAATTTCTCATTCTGTATTCTGTAGTGCTATGAGATATCTATTCATAGGTTTCTTTCTGGTATCTCCAGTTTTTCTCCCATTTGCAAAACCATGAAATGTTAAATTCTCATTCAGTTTTTTCCCTGACTTCGATCAGCTTTTATTTCAAATTTTTGTAAACACATGGTATGAAGACTCATATCTGGCATATTTTCCCATTTAAGACCATATGTCTTCACATGCACAACCATTAAGCAAAGAAATGATATTCTTCGATTGCATGTTATGTCATCACGGCCATGTTAGTGCCATTTAACAAAAGATTTCTCATTAGCATCCATTGTTACAACACCACAATGGCCGCCATGCTTTTGTCTTTTGACTCTCTTGGGAATGCTTGCAACCCATCAATTCTAGGGAATGACCAGTGGGTAGCATGGATGACGTTTGCGGCTAACCTATCGTCTTTCACCACTGTGAGTCTAATGGGTTGGGTTGCTGGTTTGAGCCCTGCAGTCGTCACATGTGAATTGAGTAAAGAGACCTATTATGATAACAAGGGATTAATTTACATAATTGTACCTGCATATCAGATGATAAATACTCATAAGTATCACGTAAACAAGGCCAGTTGTATCTGCCAAGTGTTAGTGTGACAGCAGGGAAGCTGAAAGCACAATGTCTAGTGATCTCTGTGTCAATGGTCTGTGCTTTAGATGGATCTGTCATTGAAATATAGTGTTCAAGAAGAGACTGTGGTATCACATTCTAAAAAACAAACACAAAAGGATATTCAATATATCAATATTCAAATTCAATTCAATATTCAAAGAGTTACTGTAAGCATTATCAATGTCAGTCTAACGGACAACCCACAAAATATCCTCAACTAGTGCAGCTGTCTTGAGTTTGGCAAGCTGTCAGTACCTGTGGGTGGTTATTGGTCAGATGGTCAGTTAACAGCATTTCCTCTTCAAATGATGTAGTACGTTGAAGATTCATATCTCGATAATCATCAAAATCAAACTCATCATGTCCATCATCAGCGAGTGAAAACAAATGAGCATCATCTTCATCACTGTCGTCATGTTCATCATTTCTATTGAAAGCTAACCGAGGGCTGTTTGTAGGCGTCCGATCTTCTTCTCCCACTACCTTTGTACCATCCTCCTTCTCCTTTTCATCTTCTTCTTTCTCATTTGTTTCCAATTTGTGGGATTTATTTTCACTATTTTCCAATCTATTTGAATCAGATTTACTTTCATCTTCCTTGTCAGACTTGCTGCTGTTATCAACTTTATTTTTATCCAAAGAATTTAAAGAACCAAGTTCAAATTCCACCTGCGGAAGTGGTTCCCTCCAGAATAAAAAGGAGTTAAAATATTTTTCATCAACGTCATCGTCAAGATCCGTTGTAGGACATTTGTAGCATTTCTCTGATTCTTGAATACAGCAGTGTTGTGTTAGGTCTTTTGTGGGACTGGAGGTTTGTTCTTGTTCTGTATGGAGTGGTAGTTCAGGAGGTGAGACGTAACCAGAGTCAGTTGTTTTAGCTTCAGGTGATGAGCCTCTTTCTCTTCCAGCACCTTCCTTCTCTTTATCATCACTACAGGAAAACAATGCAGAAATTAATATCTAATTAGTTTCTAAGAATAGCCTATTTAAGGTAGGAGGGCTTTTATCTAAGTTCCCTTCCATCTGTGTGCAAGGTGTCAGGAGTTGACCTGTGTTTGAAATTTACCTGGTTCATGCAAACCGTTTTTCAAAAGCATCATTATTATTTTTACTTGGTTCCATCTTCATCATTATCCCTAGCCTTTGTGGCACACAGGAGTAGGGCCAACAACAAGGACTTCAAATATGGTTTACTTTACTTTTGGTAAATCACTTTTTAAAATGTTTTGATTTTCTCATACATGTATTGGCAAGTGCTTATCGTATTACTACATGTAGTCACAAATACACTCAAATGCCTAATCTGTCATCACATTCACTAAATTGTAAGTACAGTATATGCCTTGAAGATCAACACTCAATTCAAGTGTAACATTAACTCTATTCACTTCATGTAGACTCGAGAGTTAAGAGTTGTCTTAATCTTCATTTAAGGACCCTAAATATTGGATCTTCATTTATGGACCCTAAATATTGGATCTTCATTTAAGGACCCTAAATATTGGATCTTCATTTAAGGACCATAAATATTGGATCTTCATTTAAGGACCATAAATATTGGATCTTCATTTAAGGCCCCTAAATATTGGATCTTCATTTAAGGACCATAAATATTGGATCTTCATTTAAGGACCATAAATATTGGATCTTCATTTAAGGACCATAAATATTGGATCTTCATTTAAGGACCCTAAATATTGGATCTTCATTTAAGGACCCTAAATATTGGATCTTCATTTAAGGACCATAAATATTGGATCTTCATTTAAGGACCCTAAATATTGGATCTTCATTTAAGGACCCTAAATATTGGATCTTCATTTAAGGACCATAAATATTGGACCTTCATTTAAGGACCCTAAATATTGGACCTGGTAGCAGCTTGGATCGTCAGTGAACCAAGCGAAGTGACAGACACAGTCTTAAACTATGAGCTCAACAATGGGACACCCTGGCTCTTAGTTGATTAAGTCAACAATTAAAAATTAATATGCTGTTCTGTAGTGAAGCATGAGTGCTATTGAATTTAAGGTAAAGTAAAATTAATCCAATAAACTGGATTAATTACTACAATTCCCAATCACCCTAAATTATGTGGGAGAATAATGACAATGTTTACCTTTCTGCTGTGGTAGTATTTTCAGTAGATTCAGCTTCAGTGTGGGTAGGAGAGACAACATCATCATCATGTTCTTCATTCTTTGGCACAGGACAAAGAGCTCCATTTTCGTCAATATAAAAGCCACTAGTGCTTGGGTCGGCAAACGTGGATATGAATGGGCCAAGATTCTGGTAGGCTGCCATTTGGACCTTGAAATGGTAGGAAGTACTTCATTAGAACGATTTTATTAACTGACGATGGAGTCAAAATAGCCACTCAGCTTCCCACATCCTCCCCTCCCCCCCCCCCCCCCACCTCCCACAGGCACTGATAACCCAAACCAATAGACCTTTTTTGAGATAGCAAACATGGTCTAGCTTCGGTATGGTGTTGTTTGTACTGAATCTAGACCACAATGCATCCTGTTTATCAAACTCAGAAAAGGCCAATGGGACTGAAAAATGGTAGAGAATTGTATGATAATAATAATGTAATCAATATCGATGGAGCGATGGTAAAGAATAGTCCTAAAGTTATTCCAGTGTACAGTGGTAGCTGTATTATGCAGACACCCTCAGGACCTTGCCAGGTGCACAGTTTATAGAGTTGTCTGATGAAGAGAGGTTTGTTTTACTGTCAATTTTTGGACATGAAAGTCTGGAGCCTCCAAAAGTGTCTCTAATAAAGGGTGTCTGCCTAATAGCAGTATTATTGTATACAACAGACATAAACTTACCCATCTAGACTTATCATTAAGAAGGTTAACAAACACATCAGCTAGATCTGTTGTTCTAACATCCTTGGGACAGGCTGATGAAACACTCATGAATGACTCGGCACAGGACTAAAAATCAAGGGTACACAATCAGATCAATATTTTTAAGGGAAGCATGGGTAATACAGTTCCCAGGAGTTCTTGATGTGATGTAAGTTTTTTGTGAGATCTCGGCTTTACTGCTCACTTCTGATATTGGCTTGAGCTCAAATAATGAATGCTTTTTCATTCAATATTATGATTAGTCTACTTGGCAGGATAATAGATTAATACTTTTAGAGTGACAAGCAATTTTACCTTTCTTACTCCCCAGACACCATCTTGACAAAGGCGGAAGAATACCGGCAACTAATGAGAAGACAATAAAGAACTTTCTTTAACATCAAACTTTTTATACCTTCCAAACAGTTTGAAAGAATATTGCCAAGTACTGTGACATCAAGATAGTATTGCATTCTTACCAATTTATCAGTCGTTAATTCTGGTCCAACGACATTGCAAATTTCACCAAATGTTGAAGCACAAACCTGGTGATAAGGTTTGGTGATAAGGAAACAAAAATTAATCACAATTAACTTGAAAACAATAGTACTCTTGAGGCTTTTGCATGCATAATAAAAAATTTACATGTCAGTTGAGAGTTGTGTGTATAAAATATTTGAATGTTGGTAGTGCGTGTGAGTGATCTCAGAGGTTTCAGCAGTCTCTGCTACTCTCAAATCTGAGTATACATGTAATTAAAAAGATTATTATTATTATTAAGAAACATAATATGGTAAGACTTGTTCCTCAAAAACAACAAGAAAACTAAACGAATATTAATAATAATACTGGTCAAGGTTGCCAGTACAACTTATACATGTAAATCTATTTTAAGGAAGATCACTTTAAGCCAAAGTGAATGGATGAAAAATGAAAAAAGGGTCACTTTTGATGGGTTGCAAGCATTTTCAAGAGATTCAAAGGACAAAAACATAGTGACCATTGTGGTGCCGTTAACGATGGATGCTAATGAGAAATATTTTGTTAAATGGCACCAACATGGCCGTGATGACATAGTCATGCAATAGAATAATTAGGGAATAAGCCCATGGCTCCAGATTTCTAGTCAGATCCTTTTACTACTGGTCTCATAATGAGCTTATGGTCAGGGTGGATAAAAAAATATCTTCCTGGTTTTTCCTGGTGAATGATCAATGTGCAAACAATGAAAAAATACTGTATGACCTTGCAAGTCACAATTTGAAAACATTGATTAAATTTACTTGTTAATTGGTTTAATTTTGTCATGACAGTTAAGGATAGTTCATACCTTTCTGACATGGAATAGTGTGTCACAGCACAGTGTTTCAAACCTCTGGACAAAATATCTCTCAGTTATATCTGGACCAACAAGGGGAGCCATCTTGCTCATGAGCTACAAGGAGAAGAGCACAGCAATGTCAAAATAATCATTAACATCATTTGCTACCATCATTGTTGAAGTGTGACCCTTAAAGTTTAATATCTCGTTCTCAGACTAGCATTTCAACAACTGTCAATCAAATAGCAAACGAAAATAATAAAAACATAAATGAACTAAAAAACACTATCTTGGGGGGATTTTAGACTGAATTAATTGTTTAATTGTTTAATTGATTAAAATCTTTAATCCAGTTCAAAATTTCCCTCAAAATATTGATTTTTCCTTTAGTTTGATTGATTTTTATTGAAATGCTAGTCAGCTGACTAGACATCAAATTTTGAGGGTCACATTTCAATGATAATGGTAGTAACATGGTGAAATAAGAGGACTCATGAGTTCAACATAACAAGGAAGTGGATCCAGGGGAGTTTTGAATAAGAAAGTTCTAGGTATAAAACTAAAATACACCTTGTTCTGTCTGCATACTGTATCAGGTGAAACACTTATTCTTGAGCTATTTTTATCAAGCATTCACTGATCAATTTGTTCTGATGATGTACTTACTGTCACAGCTTCAGAGCGATAATCATCACTGCTGTCACCAGCTGTCAACTGCATCAGCACTGGGCAAATCTGATTTTCAACATCAGCTGACAAAGGAAAACAATTAGGCAATGCTATATAATTGATTTTTTTTAGCTTGGATTAGCTAACAGAGCTTAAGACAACAACAGGTCATTAGACGATGCCCAGCTACATTTGGAATTTTTTCTGTCAAATCTTTGCCTTGCCAGTGATCTTGACCAGTAATGCTGAACGGTATCCGGTCATTTCGAGACACAGTCGTTTCGAGACAGGTCGTTTCGAGACACTAAGATACAAGTTCGAGACAGGCATATATCCGTTTCGATACACATCATACATCGTTCAAAATATATCATATATAGAGGATATTACAGGTTCAAAACGATCTTATAAAGATAAGTATTTATTGCAATGTTGAGATACAAAGATACCAGACCAAACGTTATCAAGTTTTCCGTAAATTTTTGACTCGAAAACTCGTCACACTAGCTACCAGATCTTAAGTCAGAACTCTATATGAATATTTCCAAAACCTTTATCAGAAACTCAAATCTTCTAAACTTTATGAAGATTTTTTTGATTAATATGAAAGGGAATTCATTCAAGTTTAGAGGGAAACACGCAAACGACTTGCTCAAAAACTTTAGACGTTATGCGGACGAGATGTTGTTTTGACTCAACAACAAGAATGTTGGACTCGTCAAACTACCAGATCTTAGTCAGAACTCTATATGAATATTTCCAAAACCTTTATCAGAAACTCAAATCTTCTAAACTTTATGAAGTATTTTTATATAAACATGAAAGGGAATTCATTCAAGTTTAGAGAGAAACACGCAAACGACTCGCTCAAAAACTTTTTTGAGAAAAATGATTTTTTCCGAAATCGTTAATCAGAAACTCACATTAAAGTTAGAGAATATACTAGTACAACCTTGATTTTTATCGAGGTGAAAGCATATGAATTCGATCCACGTCGGGTCAAAAAAAAACTCCACCAGATTAGATTCATCGAGCTTTGAGCTCAAAGCGGATCAAAATCTACCACAGCACTTTATTGGCTTTCTTTAACTCCTAACCAGAAAAAGACGCACAACTGTTTACGTTGGGTTAGTTTTCTTTTGTTCAGATCAGATTGGTTTCGGATAAAAAACTCAAACGCTACCAAAGTCGCAAGTACCGGCAACTCCAAGAAAAAATTTTCAGCAACTGGGAAAGATTTGAGAATGACAACGATGCCAGACGACTGCTGAGGGCCTGTTCACATTTATGTGCCGGCCCGAGAGAAAAAAAAACACAAAAAAATGGCTCTTAATTAGGAGCCGACCAAATGCTTCAAAAGTCAATAATTCCTATGCTTTTAACTTGGTAATAATGATAAAGTTCTTAGATGCACTATACGCCAACGAAACCACATCAACATACAAAAAATCATAGAATTCTGACTAAGATCTGGTAGTTTGACGAGTCGAACATTCTTGTTGTTGAGTCAAAACAACATCTCGTCCGCATAACGTCTAAAGTTTTTGAGCGAGTCGTTTGCATGTTTCTCTCTAAAATTGAATGAATTCCCTTTCATTTTTATATAAAAATACTTCAGAAAGTTTAGAAGATTTGAGTTTCTAATAAAGGTTTTGGAAATATTCATATAGAGTTCTGACTTAAGATCTGGTAGCTAGTGTGACGAGTTTTAGAGTCAAAAATTTACGGAAAACTTGGTAACGTTTGGTCTGGTATCCTTGTATCTCAACATTGCAATAAATACTTATCTTTATAAGATCGTTTTGAACCTGTAATATCCTCTCTATATGATATATTTTGAACGATGTATGATGTGTATCGAAACGGATATATGCCTGTCTCGAACTTGTATCTTAGTGTCTCGAAACGACCTGTCTCGAAACGACTGTGTCTCGAAATGACTGGCATTCTGCTGAACCAGAATACAAGGTATTTCTGAGGTAAATATAATTTGGTCGGTAATCTTGACCAGGGAATGACTGGCTAAAATTTAATTCCTTTGGATTGTTTTACCATTTAAGTTCATGTGTCAATCTTTTGAGAATGAGATTTGCTATTTGACTTTTTCAAATGTGCAATTATTAAACAAATTAATCATACTCTAGGGAATGAGTGAGCTAGTGAGCATATTTCACAAGTCTGAATATGTAAATTATGTTTGCCTAAATAAATAATTAAATTTCATAAATAAATTTTATAAATAAAAAATTAATAAATAAATAAATGAATAAATTTTATAAATAAAAAGAAAGAAAGAAGAAAGAAAGAAAGTAAGAAAGGAAAAAAATTACCTGAGCCTTTGTATAGTACACAAACATACCTCTCTCCACTAATTCATGCTTGAGTAGCTCAAGGAGCACATGCTGGCTTGTTTTTCGGACTTGATTATTTGAATCCATAAGATATCTCAGTATGACATAGAGAATGTATTGAGGTACTGCTTCCATCAATGAGAAGTGTTCATAACAATACAATGCCACATGAGGTATCTGTTCCATAAGTTCTACTCTTACACAGGGTTCTGGAAAAAAACAATCATATAAACAGTTGCAGAATTTGTTTTGACTCAAATTTAAGCCTAAACAATGTGAAATTCCATTTTGTTAAAGTATAGGCTAAAACTGGTTCATATTTATTGTCATGATGAACAAAATGTTTGCACACTAGGAAATTAGACAAGGAAGCCTAAAGTTCCACTAATATTGAAAATAAACATAAAATGATAGCATTTCTAAACCCTATAGAAACTTGTGCTTTTAGCTTTTAAGTTTTTAGCTCACTTCACAATGCTTTTAGGACACATCATAGGGATAATAATTGTAATCATGATAGTGGTTTTATTTAGTGTAAGAGAAGGTATATTGTACATATAGTACATAAATATAATACATTTTACTAAGTATCGCAAGTCTGATTGGTCGAGAGCCCTCAGCCAATCCCTGATATTGTGTGAACTCGACACAATAAATGTATTATCTGTAGGTTTTCCTACGTATAATACATTTATCATGTCAAGTTCATTCAAGATCATGCTGTGGTAGTTTTATTCTTATTCATTATGTGTATTTATTTCCAGAATAAGGTACAAAAACGATTATTTAAGGAATCCTTATCTTTTTTCATATATTTAATGATGAAATCTTAAAATATCTTTGAATTAAAATTTTAAGTTTTTCACGCTACATCATGGCGTTCATAATTCTTGTCTCTATAATTTAATGTTCATGTTAATATTTTTCCAGTATACAAAATGTATAATAAAGCAATTATTATTGAATTCAGTATCACATGATATCGTAAATATCAAGACCGAGGCTGTGTTATCTGCCGAAGCTGAAGGCTGAATTTATGATATTATGCTCAACCTCATCCAATAATTGCTTATTATACATTATTTATGGGGGTTGTGTGAAAAGGAAAAACAATGTAATAAAGATCCATATTATAGTTTATGGAACTTTGTATTAGTAAGCTATAACTTTCAAATATGGTTGAAATATCAAGTATATTGCTTATTACTACAGTGTACCATTGTAATCGTAAGTACATACAACAGATTATGTTCAACAACAAAAGGTAAGAAAATCTCACCTCAAAGAGATTTGTGTATCTAACCTACAGTAAGTGTTATATATAGGAAAGGTTAAGTCAGAAGTGTTTTTGAAAAATGTTTTCGAAAAAATGACCCAAGGGTGACTTTGTCAACCTTGGATCAGTGCCCCTGATGAAATGATAACCCATTGCAAGTTGACTTCCCTGCTAAAGAATTTGACACACTACCCACGACAAGTTTTTGAAAAACCCAATCAGAAGGCAAGAAAGCTGTCATGTGTTTGTTGGTATTCCATTGTTTTTTCTCATTGAGCATGCAGCTCAGGTGTATTTTCAAGGGTGTGGGATACAATGCTTTCTTGTAGCAACCCACTAGCGTTTTCTTGTATACAAGTACAAGCCTACAGGCATTAAAGTTTACAAAGGAACTACAAGTGCCCTATTGGATATTCCAATGTATGACAATACCATTTTACAGTGAAAGGACATGTTGAGAAAATCTATCATATACAGGAGTAAACACATTATGCAAAATCTAGTGGTCACATGCATACAACTCGGCATCACATGCAATTACAGTTTGTTGGCTTTGTTATAACCCAACATGCTAAATTTCAATTTTATCTGTAAGTTAGCTGTGCCCTTCAATCAGCCCAGAGTTTATTCTGGGATATCAATAAAATTTGAATTTAATTGATACCAAAAGATTATTCAAAATTGCTTGTACAGCTATACAGGGTGATTTAGAATCTATGCAAGCAATGCATTGTTAGTCACATCAAAAATTTCCAAGTATTTTCTATTACCTCTTATCAAAATGAAATAATATTCCATCAACAAAGTATAAACATGCCCATTTAAAAAGAATATTTGATGAATCTTTCCAGGATTAGTTTTATTTTTGAGTTAAAGCTGTTATTTACCAAGCCGAAAACCTGAAACTAGAAAATATTGAGCAATGAACACAATATGTGCTAATTGGCTAATATTATTTGTTTGAGCTGATAAAGGAAAAATCAACTCTTATGTAGGTGTTTCTAAACAAACCATTAAATAGATCAATGGTATGAATGAGGATTATCTATAGTAATACATATCAAAATGAAGTATTAAACTGCTTTCAGGTGGCTTAATTATCAAAAACTAATACAATACATGTAGCTTTCTAAAACCAATGTATTAAAATAATAAAGTCATGGTTTTAAGGCTAAATTCAAAATTTACTTATTCAGAGTATAGGAACTAATGTACAAACTGTCAGAATGACCTGAAACTTTGAAAATGAGCTATGTGTAATAAAAATGAACTACTAGATCGATAATACAAAAACACATTTTTCATTTTTATTTGCTGAATAAATTCTGACACATCAGAAAATTGAAATCTCTGTTGTCTATTTTAACCCGGAAATAGCAAGTTATTTGTGAGCTGATATTGGAAAAAGAATATCGCTGATATACACATATAAATAAGTGCAATTTATGGGATTACTTAGTCAAATATTTTTATATCGATAAAATGTTTTACCGAAAATACTTATTCAACCTTAATTAATCTTGTATTAATTAATCTTAGCTGAAGTTGAAAAAATCAGCGCACACTTGAAGTATTTAAGTACGAACTTTTTTAATAACATAGAGAAAACTTTTTATGTGGTAAAAACATTAAATAAAATTTATTAAAGGTTGAGGTGTTGAAGTATGGGATGGGGAACGAACTATCAATAATTTGATTAGTATTTCGTAAAAAATGACTATATAAGATGTGTCTGCTTAGAAAATACTGTAGAAACCGTATAGAGACTGAAGTTAACGGGAGGAGTAAATACAGAAACTAATATCAAGTACATTTTTAAATAAGAAGTAAGATTAAAAGAAAAATACAAGATTAATTTGTCGATGTGCAAGTAGGAGCAATAGGAATACTTACCGATGTCTTCTGAGAGACGAACTACGAGCCGTAAAACGTGGTAGACGTCTTCTTTAGAACGACATGCATTAAGAGCTTCCCTTGTATACCTTGCAGCCATTTGCCTAAAACGAGATAGGTAAAAAGTCCGAAAATCCGGTAAAAATAACATGGAATTTGTCCAGTGCATCCACGTGTAGGGGTCGTACAATATTGCTAGACTTTTTTACCTATTAAATATCACATCATTGTGTATGTATTTTTCCATCCTTATGATAGGACTGAGCAGCTCCTCTGGGGTTATTTGGTCGAGTATTGAAGGATCATCTTGCTCCATCTCGCATCCTTCTGTGATCAAAGAAAGATTCAAATTTGAACAAGTCGTTTGGACATTTCGCCGAACTCTCGACAAACAAGCAAAACTTTAAACGACTGAAAAAACATCTTGTAAGTCGACAAATGACACAAAAGCCATACCGTCGTCTTGGTCTTCTTCTGTATCGTCGATATCCTCTACTAAAAATCCTATATCTAAAAAAGAAAGTGAGTTAGACGAGAGTGAAAGAGCGCATAATTTGAAAGCCAAGTTTGGAACCTACCCGCCATCTTGGAAGTTGCAACAGACAGGAGTGGGTCACGTGATCTAAATTCCTGAACAAGTGTCGTAACTCTTTTCCCAACGGGGGAGGGCTGTGGGTGGCTGACCGCAGTCTCAACATTTATCAAAAAGTTGCATTAAACATTTAAATGTTGATTAAAAGATGAATTAGAAATTTATGTACGAAATGACTTGATTGAATGGCTGACATGGCCATTGGTTAAAGATCAGTTGCCCTCTGAATTAAATTAAAACGACCTTCTGATCAGATAAAACGCTTAAAATAATCTATTAAACCTACCAGATAATAGCGAAAGAAAGTTAATTTTGATTAATTTTCTCATGAAAAAAAATAATCAAAGTAAATAATTGTTTTATATATGAGCATAAAATTGTGAGGAGCTGGGTACGAGTATGAAATATTGCCTAACAGGGGTAGTGTAAATTGGACACTATTTATATTCTTGTACATTAAGCATATATTGTTTATCATCATCGACATCTCCGAACAAAGTGTGCATCACTACATTTAAAATGCAGATCAAAGGTGCTGTGGGTCTCGTTACTGGTGCTGCTAGAGGCATTGGTCTAGCGTTTTGTGTTGCCCTATTAGATAATGGAGCTGCTACGGTAAGTAATCTGAAATAGATAATCAGATTTTTGTTTGGCGGCATACTGCCATTGGGTAGGGCAACTACAGCGCTTCTACCCGGCATCTACCGTATTCTCAACTACTGTTCGACCCTGTATCGAACTCATGGGGTATTACATAAGTATTACCAGGGGTTTGAAAGAATATCGTATAAAAACCCTGTCATCGAAGTACAAAATTATCAAGATCGACCCAACATGAATGCGCTTAATACGTGTTTATATTGACACATACAGGGAGCCTGTATGAATATGCATGATGGAATTAGCAGTGAATTTTATTGTATTCATTGATAATCCCTTGAACTAAAAGAAAATATCGTAATGAATGGTCAATATTTAATTATAACTTTGAAGTCTGAAGTTATAATCAGAAAAATCTATTACCAGATTGGGGTATAATTAGTATTCATAAATACAATGAACAATCACAAAACCACACACTTTAATCATCTGCCAACCAAACCAACACAAAGTGAAAACAGTTGTTGTTTGTAGAATTTATTTTTATCTTGAAAAATATTGCTTTGGATTTTTAGGATCTTTTTTTTTGTTTTGGTGCATGTTTGGGAGTCCTTAATATAAACCTTTTTATTAGTACTTAATTAGAGGATTAATATTTGGCAGCATATCAAATTTCTGTAGAATTGAGAGTCGAAGGTTGTGGGAGGAGGTGGGGCAAAAATGCTCTTTCAGTTTAATTTCATATTCAATTATTTATAATTCTCATTTCATACTAAGTTTTGAAATTGTTTGTGAATTTACAACAAATTTCTCTAGCTTTTAATAAAGTATTCAATTAATCATGGTATTTTTTGAAATGACACATGGATTTAATAAATCAAAGCAATTGAGAGTTAATTTGTTATTCTAGTCTCCAGACCAAAAGTGAAACGAAAGTAATTACTTTAATTTAAATTCCTAGCAAATATTAAACGGCTGCCGGATGTTGTAAGATGATATTCTATATAAAACTAATTTGGGAAGGAATATTAGGTTGTCAAGAGTCAAAAGGCCAATGAACCAAATGTATTTAGTTTATTTATATTGAGGGTTTTGTAATTCTGTATGATTTTTGAAGCAGTTTGTCAGACATTCCATGACACCATTAGACTTCATTTGAAGTCAGTATGGCTGGGGGATTCAATTATTATGTAGTTATGATAAATCAATCTTTTTTAGAGTAAAGAAAGAAAGAGAGAGAGAGAGAGAGAGAGAGAGAGAGAGAAAGAGAGAGAGAGATGATGGAAAAAGGGCTAAAAAAAGAAAAGAGTGGAAAAAAAAAAAGGTTATTAAGAAAGACAAGAATGGAAGTCCGATTAAGATGGTATTTGTTATGCCTTCAGACCTATATCATTGCAGTATGTCTCGTTTTTATCAGATGATTGATTCATAAAGCTAGCAATTTTGTAGTGACGGTTAGTGAACGATTTGAATTTGTGGCTAAGTGGGTCATGAAAATTTAAAAGCACGAGACAATTGGGTTAAAAGCGTACAGAATGTAAATGAATGTTGTAGGTTAACATTATGGGGGGAGGGGGGAGGGGGGAGGGGGAGGGGGGAGGGGGGAGGGGGGAGGGGGGAGGGGGGAGGGGGGGAGGGAACGTCAAAGAATTCGATAGAAAGCGAAATCGGCTGTCTCACTTTTTGCCCCTATCCTCTCCACCCACCTTTCTCAGTGAATTGTCTCTAGAATTGTCGAAAAAAGAAGAGCAGAGGAAATGAACAGAAATAAAGCGCTATTCCCGATGACCGTTCGAAAATATTTGACAATCAGTACGGTATTCTTGTTTATTTCAAGGAATCCAAAAAAGAAAATATTTGATTTTGGACCGTTGTATCGCAGAAGCTGTTTTATTAAATAGCGCCAATCTCCCGGTCCCCTACAAGGAACGCCTGCAATGTTTCAGCAAGATCTTCCTTCTCTGGGTTTCCTGTCGGAACGTAGTCCACACATAAAATATGTAAAGACAAAGAGATGCCAGCATAGGACAGCGTAGGAAAGCGTAGGAAGCATATTCAGTTATTTCTGCGAACTAAATTAAACTTCTGTTAAGTACATCGTCTTAGATATTTCTTGTCTTCCCAGTATCATCAATCAGTCCATTTTTCCCAAATCGATACCGTTCATTTACAAAACATGTCCATGTCGGAATTTTAAAAGCAAACGCAAGTCATTGACATATTGTGATTTACAAAAGGAAGAGAAGGGGAGGAACCAAGCTCCTTCGCCTACCCCTCTTTTATCCGCGCAAATTCTTCACGAAAAGCATGACCGTATTAAGTCATTTCGGGGTTGAGGATGGAACTGGGTCGAGTTCACATTGCAGTGCATTGTGGGACTATTTTAGGGGACACATTTCCAAGATGGCGTCTATGTCGTCCCCTAAAACAGTCCCACAATGCACTACACCCAGTCTTTCCCTCGACCTCAAAAAGGCTAATAGCCTATCCTACACAGAAGAGTTCTTGAGTTGTCACGCAACGTGGAAGAGAAACGTGACGACCCTAAGGACATTTGCTTTGAAGGGCTAATAAAAAAGAATTCTCGTGCAAATCATTTTATTAGATGCAATATTTTCATTCGGTGTATTCGGTTAATTTTACTAGGTGAGAATGCTTGATATATGCAAAGAAGAAGGCGAAAAAGCACGACAACAGCTGGAGAAACAGTTTGGACCAGGAACAGCCAAGTTTACAGAATGCGACGTGACAAACAAAGAAGACTTTGCCAGTCAGTAAAAATTACAGTAAAACCTTCATAAAGCGGCCAACCGTTTTTTTACGGAGCGGTCAGGGCGTACTGTATATTACCGTAAACTGTAGTCGTAGCTCCGTGTGTATATATAGATCCTTTAAGCGTGGGTATAATTTCCCCCCTATTTCAAACAACGAGTCATTCCCTAGAGTATCATTTCTTTGTTTAACGGTTGTGCATGAGAAAACACATGAATAAGGATACGAGTCAAACAAAGAATCTTATTCTTTCTAATCTTATAAATTAATAAAACGTGGTCTGAAATGGGACCACTTTGGTTTTGTTCAGAAACCGAAAGCTCTCGCTGTAACTTTATAACGTATTGTGTCTAACAATAGTACTTTTTGTTATTTTGTTTATCAGAGGCTGTGAAGCAAACGGTAATTGACCATGGAAAACTTGATATTCTGTGCAACAACGCAGGAATTATCAACGAGAAAAACTGGGAGAAATGTGTCAGCATTAACTTGGTAGGTCTCTAGGGAGAATCTGACGTTCTAAATTTAAAAAAGGTTCAATCCATCATGGCGGGCGGACATGTTAATTTTCTCGATACATTTCGCATAGTTATTTACGCGGATTCTTGCATGTGATCAGTTCGTAGGTTCAATATAATCCCCAGGCTGGACTAACACTCAGTACGGAGGTGGAAGGCATTGAATAGCAAGTGTGAAATTACAACTATGAATTTTTAGACCTGCATGTGTCTTCGTGCAAATGCCGGGACATTAGACATAGAAATCTACCGTCGTTGATCAGATTTTTTCATTCACTTTCAGAATTCTGTAATTCACGGGACATTCGTTGGCTTGGAGACCATGAGCTCTGGTGTAATAGTTAACACAGCTTCAATGGGAGGTAACCACATTGCGCGAAAGACATTTAGAATCTCTATTCTTATGGAAACATTCAGTTTCTAGCTATACCGAATGCAACTGCTCAACCTCGAAAACTGAAACTAAATGATAATCTTAGTTCGTGCGCCTCACATGTATACAGCGCGCGTCATTCTCTTATTCAGTGCTCCTTGACAGATCTCCAAAACCGAGGGGTTCTTAGAATTATCTGAAAAGGTTTGCGCAGAGCTCCGGAGCTTTAAAAAAATGCAGAAGCTCAATTCCTAGGAGAAATAGTAGATACAAAGCTTTCATTATGCGCAGTAGACGTACAGATAGACGTTAAATGTCGAAATTCAAACCCATCATCAAACAATAGAAATATTGCTTGGTTGGTTTTTAAAATACATACATATTCATCACACGACATTTTACTGGTTGTATAACCGCGCGCCAGGACATTGGGCATACGTAATACGAGGATTAAAGTTAGTTGTTTCTTAATGTAATGCAGGACTTGCACCGATGAGCCCCACCCCTGTGTATTGTGCCACGAAACATGGCGTTGTTGGATTCACCAGGAGTATAGCAACGGTACAGTCAGTGTATATTTAAATATATCAATTTATGTTCTAATTGCGCAGATCAGCCCTGTGCTGCTACAATAAGCATGTGTCCTAAAATAAGGAGCTTTATATTTTTAGGTTTTTAAAAAATCGTTTTCGTAAAAATGCATGGTACTAATTAAGTAAGAAAGTTCAAAGTCTAAATAAAAGTATTTTACTACTTTGCTTCCCTAGTTACGAGCCAACAAAACGCTGGTCAACAACAACACTGAACAACAACAACGACAACGAACAAACGATCAAACATACACAAAAAAGAACACCCCAACCTTCCTCAGTCAGTTACCCTGCCTTAATAAAAAATATATATACCAGTGCACTGTCTTAATTCGCTTTAAAGGCAATCTTGCAAGTTTCTAAAGAAATAGTATTCTACCTTTAAAGCAAGAGCAAACTTATCAATATCTGATTGTTGTCTTGTAGGTCGCAATGAAGACAAAAGGAATACGTGTAAACTGCATTTGTCCAGCTTTCGTCGACACCCCGCTTCTGGAAAAACAAATAGAAGAGATACCTGTAACTAAAGCATTAGTCGCGCATTTGGGAACCGTCAAGTAAGACACTGATTTTCTCCTTTCTCTGTTTTACTCTCCTCCTTTTATTCTTTCTCTTCCCTCTTTTTCTCTCTTTTATCTTCTTTCTCCCTTCTCTGTCTGTTTTTCTTGCTATTTGTCTATCTTCCTGTCTTTCTGTCTGTTTCTATTTATGCCTGTCTGTCTGTCTGTCTGTCAATCTTTCCGAACGTACATAATGGACTACTTCAACGATGTGGCGGCCATCTTGAACTGCAAGGCATTATGGGTCAGATTGCCTTGTTGTGAAGTGTTAATGTCAATCGACGCCATACTGTAGCAAATCTCAGAATATTTGCTCTGGAGGACCCATAAGGCCTTGCGATTCAAGATGGCCGCCGCATCGTCGTCGAAGTAGTCCATCAGTTCCATCGTTCATTCATGTTTCTCGTTGTCTGAATCTTTTTTAGGACCGATTTGGTTGCTAAAGGTCTTATAGAATTAATCACCGATGATACTAAGAATGGTGCAGTAATGAGAGTGACTGCAAAGACCAACATCGATTATCAAGAGTTTCAGATCCAAGGCGTATAAATGGTTTATAACACCCAAAGCCTCTCGGTCCATGGCGCTGACTATTATGCTCCATCGAACTTCACATGAGCCAAACCTAATTAAAACGGTGGTCTCCTTTGGTATTATTAGGTTCGGCTCATGTGAAGTTCGACGTTTGACATGAACCTTAAGAATTCAGGCTCGGAAGACTGACTTGTTTATATTAACAAAGAATTAAATTTGTAGTATTGTATTCAATTTACACTAAGTCCACCAAACGTTGTTAAGTTAGACTGGGTTTTTCTAGCTTCTATAATATTATTTAATGTCAAAAGAATCTAAGTACCTGATACTTGTTATGAGCTGTTTTGTGTAACTTTTTGTTCTTGATATTGATGAAGGGTTTGGTTATATGTGTATGTTGGGGGAGGGGGGGGGGGGTTGTGTGTAAAGTTTTTATGTTGCATGAATGATTGTTTGTGTAGGTCAATAGGTCCGCCCTTTTTCTGATTCTGAAACGTCTTATAATAATTATGCAATGAGTCGCACATGGGATTTTTTATTGCCCTTCTATCTATCTGCTCTTACTTATGCATGGAAAGACAACTTGGAAATTATGTAGACCATATACCGATGAATACTGTCGGGGCCTGCATGCATCGAAGGGTACTACAGTCGAAACAAACACTTGAATGATAATAATTGACTTTGTTTAGAGAGGGTCTGTGAAACTTAGCACTTGTAAACTGGTGCATTCTGAGGTTGAGGAAAACTGGGCGATGGTGATGGTGATGGTGATGGTGATGGTGATGGCGATGGCGATGGTGATGGTGATGGTGGTGGTGGTGGTGGTGGTGGTGGTGGTGGTGGTGGTGGTGGTGGTGGTGGTGGTGGTGATGGTGATGGTGATGGTGATGGTGATGGTGATGGTGATGGTGATGGTGATGGTGATGGTGATGGTGATGGCGATGGCGATGATGATGGTGATGGTGGTGGTGATTGTGATGATGATGATAATGATAATGATAGTAATAATATTAGAAATAATAATTCCTATCGCCTTTGGCTTGGATTATCTATTTTGAAAAAAATGTAAACAGACCAGCAAGATTTTTAAAAATTCGTAACGTAAACTATACTATGAATATGATTATTACACCATTATTATAACTCTAAATACCAACTTAGGTAAACTAGTGTTTCCTTAAATGGAAAGAACACTAGTTTTTTGTTTAAAAACCTGAATATATTTCCTCTTATCATGACAAATATTCTAAATTTAGCTATATATTATATCTCAACTCCTTATATGGAAGTGTAGCATGTAAACACCTATTTATGGTAATAGCAAATCGATAACTTCATAGTTTTTAAACTATAACGTTAAAACAGGCAGTATTCCACTCATTTACAAAATGATTATCAAAGGTGCTGTAGCTATTGTAACTGGAGGAGCTGGAGGAATTGGACGTGCGTTTTGCGTGGCTCTCTTGGAGAATGAAGCTGCCTCGGTAAGGCTAAAGATCATTAGATCTACATATAATTATAAAGTTGTATTTACAGCTATTTTCATAAACATGCGACCTAGGTGCTCTTGAGTTGCACGCTGAAATTTGGTTTTTCGCTGCCGACAGTCAAAAATATGAAAGTTACCGACTGATTAGGTTTGATTGACGGCAGCGGAAAACCAAATTTCAGCGTGCAACTCAAGAGCACCGAGGTCGCATCTTTATGAAAATAGCTGTAAGACGTCGCTAAACCAACAACTCAACCAAACAAACGCTCTTTTGTATTGTATACTTGGCCGTTTGTATAGGTATACTTTACATAATGTAAGGAGTGTTATACATATTCTACACTATTAAGTATTGGATAATTAAACAATAACCCAAGTTTATGTAGCAAGTTTATTATTATTATTATTATTATTATTATTATTATTATTATTATTATTATTATTATTATTATTATTATTATTATTTAAGTGATCTTTATTCCATCCATCAAAAAAGAATAAGAGAAAATTATTTTATACTATTATATTATAGTATAAAGTTGTGTCACGCGAGGCGAGTTTTCGAACCGTGCATCGTGTATATTTTTAAAATGATGATTTGATTTGTATTTTGTCTCAAAAATATGTTGATTTATATTAACATATCATAATTTAAAGTAATCTTTACAATTTGAGCGGCGATCTGTTTGAGCATTTTCATTGACGGGTAGTTCTAAAGCCCTATCTATACACATCAGACGCGAACATTGTTCAGATATCTAGCATGTCTCACTAGCCATGACATCGGATATCGGATGCTGAAACTATATATAACTCAAGGTTATGGCGCTTATTAAACAAAAAAAATCATTTGATTTATTGGCACCTTGGAGTCTGTGATTCCTCTATCGTTTAATATGGAAAAAGCTTGCTGGCACTGAACTAAGGCCTGAAGGTCTGACGCTTGACGCTTGCCCACCACACACTAAAGAGGAGAAGGTAGGAAACGACTCAGAAAAAACGGCCGTGTGTGGTGGGCAAGCGTCATCTAAACCCAAACGAAATGAACTGTAATTAAATCCATGAGGCTGTTCAATATATGAACAACACACAATGGAAGTTTTATTTGATTTTAATTATTTTAAAGCGTAAAAATGAGGATTCAAAAATACCCATATGATACCCATATATAGTCTTTGTCTGTCTGTCTGTCTCTCGATCAATTCAGTTTAAACACTAATGGTAAGCCTGGGTTGCCTGTGGAAAGATCGATTGGATGACACCGTAACCACAGGAAGCCCAAGCAAATAAAAAACAAATTAACATTTGTTAACTAGTCCCTGTATATGATTCCCTAGGTGGTCATACTAGATGTTAACAAGGAAGCGGGTGAAAAAACCCAGGAAGAGCTACGAAGCAAGCACGGACCAGGGTCTGCTAAGTTTATAGCATGTGACATTTCTAACAAGGAAGAGCTTACAAGTTAGTGCTTACCCGAATATTTAAAACGTTGGGTCGGTGTCTTATCTCACTATTCATTGTTTGTTCATCCACTCCCAGGCTTCGTTCTGCGTTTCTTGTCCAAAATGTTTAGTACTAGATTGGTTTTCGTAATAAGAGTAGGGAAACTATACAGAACATTCCTTGCCGTACCGCACCGTAACATATCTTACCGTAATTACGTGTAGTAATTAAATGAATTACTCGGGCGAAGCCATTTCAGACAGTCAGGTCAAGTATTCGCTTACATGTAGGTGGTGCTGTAAGTCAGTATCGTTTTGTTTCTCATTTATACGATAGTCGCTCTATAACCCGCAAGATATTTTCCCATGGCCTGGAGATGTGTGAATTGAATACGCCATTTCATTTCATTTTGTTTGCGATAGTTTTCGATCAAAAAATGGGGCATTTTATCGTCAACGCGCTTTTTTCTATGACAAGAAATGGAATTAAAATGGCTTTTTTGACCTACAATTCTTTTCACGCGCCAGATTGAGCTAATTTTAAATAATGAACTTCTATGCAGATGACAAGCCACTCTGTTACGAAATACATTCGTTATTATCATCGTCATTATTATTATCATTTATTACGAAATACACATTTATTCAGTGTTGTTTCTCGGGGCAGATGCATTCAAGGAAACTGTAGATGAACACGGCAGACTCGACATTGTGTGCAATAATGCGGGTATTGGTGAAAAGGTTAACTGGGAGAAATGCATTGCTATCAATCTGGTAACTACTATAAATTCACATTTAAATTATAAACTTTGATAAAGATAAATTTATCCAGTTAGGGTCTCGGGGTACATCACCAGGTCAGGTCAGGGGTGGCTCTTCTGAAAGCTTTAACCAAAAATAAAAAATGAGACGAAACTTTAGAAAATATCTGTGATTTAATCTTCCGGCAACTCCATGCCTCATGATCCTCGCAAAGTATTGTCATTATTCTATTCCTTTCCAGACGGCCACCATTCAAGGCACCTACTTGGCATTTGAATACATGAAATCTGGGGGTGTAGTAGGTCAATACGGCTTCCATGTCAGGTATATATATATATAGTATGAAGAGTAATGTTAAAAATCTAGAATTAGTGATCTCCACTATAAGAACTAAACTATCATGTAAACTATCAAAGTCACTTCGTTACAGCGTTTGTACCGATTGCCAAACTAGCCGTGTATGGAACAACAAAGGCTGGTGTCGTAATGTTTACAAGAAGCATCGCAAAGGTAAAATACCATGATTGGGCAGTGGAGTATTTTTGAAAGCAATGCAAATGAGGGGTCATTACGAATGAAAAACTAACCCAAACCGATAAGAACCACAAGGATGTCATTCAAAAGTAGCGAAATCATTTTTATGTTATTAGTGTTAATGGTTTTTTATGCTTATGACTTATCGCAATTGTGAGCCGCCATATAGGGGTTTATATTGGTGGACCTAGTAGGGATAAAATATGATTCCGTATTGGCTGTAGTCGCGAAGCGACGAAGACCAACACACCTCTTGCTGCACTTAGGAATGCAGCTCAATGCGAGGATATAACAATAGGTTTTTCCCCCAATTCTCGAGAGATTGAAATTCTTTTGTTTTGTACTACAAATTGAGCTCCTCTGACGTCACAAGCAAGGGCTCTATACGGGATATATTTTCTTCCAACGCCGATTCAAAATCGCAGTATGTTTTGTATAGCGATTCTCCCATCAGGTTTATATTACGGCTCTCTTCCGATGAAACCTATGGGAGAAACGCAATAGATATATACAGAATAGATCAGAATACAGAAAAGATCTGACATTTCAATTCTTATTCTTGGGTGCATGCTGCGTCATAGCCGCTATGTTAGTTAACAAAGCATTCCTAATAAGCTTCTCTTATTAGATCAACCAACATAGTGGCTGTTTCATTGTTATCTATATCTCGAGGGATTTTGAGTCACGTGGCTGCACTTTTTCCTGGTCCCTAAGAGGTTAGATATATCTATCGTATTGTACTATACTGTATTGTATTGTACCAGTTGACTGCGAAATATTTCTGTATTTAAGGTTTCCCTAGAGTCCAGAGGTGTCCGCGTATGCTGTATTTGTCCAGGAATAGTTGATACTCCCCTTATGCCCAGAGACCCAGTGACTGCAGAATGGATCAATGAACGAGGAATTGTTCAGTAAGTATCGCTAAAAAACGCAAATCTATTTTTTACAACCAAAAGTAAATTAAATTACATTAATGAATTACATCAATACCCTGAAACGAGGGTGGAGAACGCGAAGGAAAAACCTTTGAATCAAGGAAAAGACCTTATAAACTCTACTGATATGTCAGTGGCGTCATGCAGGATCGAACCCGAGATCCCAAAGATAAGAGGCGAATTCATTAACCTTTCATTCCTTCTTGTTTTATCTTTGTTCGTTTACAGACCAGAGTTTATTGCCAAGGGCCTTCTTCAGCTTATCAATGACGATTCCAAGAATGGAGCAGTCATGAGAGCCAACGCTGCTGAAGGCATCGGATACATGCAGTTCGAAGAAATGGACCTTTGATAGTAATCATATAATTTTGATGAATCGTAAAATACTCCTTCTCACCTCTGATCTTTTTACCCTAGTGCAATTAGCGACATAATGACATGACGTACATGCAAATAATGTCGATTTTTCGTATCCCTAGTGTGAAACGATACCACAGGAAAACCATAACAGGAATATTGTGTTAGAGTGAATACCATATATCCGTACAAAACTGCGTAATGTAAAATGTACGTTCAGTAGACCACAGTAGACCAACAAAACTTTGCACTAATTTGTACAGTTTTGCTAGTTAACTAATAGCAGAATTTATGATTTAACCACACGCGTGTGTGCATCCACAAATGAATGGTACACGCTGACGTAATTAAGTAGCGCGAAAAAATAGATTTTTTTGATCAGCAATTTTTTTAAACCGTTTTGCCATGTTATAAAAGCAATGGTCAATGCTTAGTGGTGAATTTGCCAGTTTTGGATGCACTTTGGAACTTGGCTAAACCTCGTTCAACTCTTACCCTTCTTTCGAGCCTAGCAACCTCCCGCGTGCATCCAGAACTGGATATACGCACGCTGGGAATTGACCATTCCTTAAATCGACACAAATATCTGTCGAATAAACAACGAAGAGAAGTACGAAGTGCCAATAAGGCAACGAGAGGAATTACAGGGTTATTGAATATTCAATGAGGTTTGAACAGCTTGAATTATTCTTCGTTTGCAACAGACGTCATAGCCGCCATGTAAGAAGAATTTGACAAAAGATTTTTCAATGAATTCTTTTGTTATATCTTCCAACATGGCGGACATCCCTTTTGTTATTGTGCTCTTAGGAAAGATTGCAAACCAAGAACAAGGCAGACTGGACTAAAGCAGCGTGCAAATACTACTTTGTTACGAAGATCAAGACGCGCCTGTAGGTCGCCACGTGGCCATCAGGGCTCTTGTTAACTTAAACTTGCACATAATTAAGTTCCTTAATATATAATGCTAATGACGTTACCTCGAGGGTGACTAAAAAAGTAACGCAAACTATACTATGATTATTACACCATTGTTATAACTCTAAAGACCAAGTTAGGTAAAGCGTTTTCTTAAATGGTAAGTTTAAAAAACTTGAATATTCGAAAATAGCAACCGATGCTTCTTAAAACTAGAGTATATTCATGTGGTATATATCAACTCCTTATAAGGATGTTCAGCAGGTAAACATTTATGGTAATTCAAAATCGGTAACTTTATGAGGTTAACAGGCAGTATTCCACTCATTTACAAAATGATTATAAAAGGTGCTATAGCTATTGTAACTGGAGGAGCTGGAGGAATTGGACGTGCGTTTTGTGAGGCTCTCTTGGAGAATGAAGCTGCCTCGGTAAGGCTAAAGATCATTAGATCTCATATATAATTATAAAGTTGTGCTTAAAAACTCGCTAAACCAACAACTCAAACAAATCAATTGCATTCGGCAATCGAATAAATATCGAATTCACAAAAGAATTGAATCCAATCGAAAATAATCGAACATTCGATTACGTTCTATTGTAATTTAGAATCTACTGTGTCGTTCGATTGAAGTTTAGGATCGATTAGAGACAATAATCGAACAAAATTGTAATTTAGGATCAATTGGAGTCAATCGAACATTCGATTACTTTCGGTTGTAAGCCGCTGAGCACTGGTAATCAATTTTGAAACAGTGGCGGATCTAGGGGTGGGTTTGTGGGGTTCCAACTCACCCCCCCCCCCCCCCCCATGAGAGCCATCGTGATTTTGTATTATTATTTTTCTTTTTTCATGACAACACCAACAGCATCGCGATTCTTATTAAAACATTATATACACATTGCTATTGTCACTGCCTTAACCCTCTCCATCACAGCATCATGTAAAGTTTAAGAAGTACGAAATCCTTATAGGCGTCATAACGAAGTCTACCTATTCCTTAAAAATAGAGACAGAGCCATTTGAACTTGTCCTTTCAAAGTACCTTCCCGACTGTTCACGAAAGAAGCTTCCAGGGCTCTGCAAAACACGATGGGTTGAGAGAAATACGCTGTACATGCTTTGACACGTTTCTGGAGCTATATGAGATTGTTGTGTTATCAGTCTAGATGCTATTGTTTCTCCAAATCAGTGAGTACCCAGATCTTTGTTCATCTACTGGATGAAAGAGAGATACAACTGTGAAAGCCCATGGACTCAAATCGTCCTTGTCTTCATTTATGACTGTTGTTACTTTTATTACAACGAAGAACGTATTTGATTATGTCAAAGCCGTTGCCTCCAGACTTCAGAAAAGAGATCAAGACGTATACGAGGCTTACAAAATGGTTGACGATGTTATCAGAAGTCTCTAGGATATCAGAAATAGCTAGAAATGCTGTAGATGATAGATTTGCAGCGTGGTATAGTGACATAAAAGATTTGGCAGCAAATGTAGGAGTCACTGAATCTGTTCCAAGGAAAACAACACTTCAAAGGTTCCGAAACAACACACCAAGCCAAAGTCCTGTCGTCTATTATAAAAGAGCCATTGCAATTCCACTTCTCGATTCTCTTATAAGCCAGATGAAAGAGTGGTTTTCAACTGACGAAGGACGTGATGCTCACCATCCTCTGTCACTGATACCATCTTTAATTGTCAGCAAGAACCTGAACGTCACAGTTAACATTCAGTGCAGGGTTGATGAAATGGGAGGCAGATATGCCATTTGCAAGTTCCTCATGAGTGAGCTAACGCCTCACTGCTTGATGATATGTAGATTATTACTATATATATGTTTATATATATTGAATACTTATATTTTATTCTTATAAATGGCTATTAAACATTTTTTGACCTCAGTAACGATTATGACATGTAACTGGCTTGAAACCATGTCTCCCTAAGCCTTTGTCTTCTCTCCACCACCTCAATCAATGCTACAACCCCCCCTTTGAAAAAATCCCTGATCCGCCCCTGTGAAATCAAGTGAGATTGATTAGCTCGTCCTGGTCAAGGAAACAAAGCAAAACGAATTAAAAATAGTGATTCCCTAGGTGGTCATACTAGATGTTAACAAGGAAGCGGGTGAAAAATCCCAGGAAGAATTACGGAGCAAGTACGGACCAGGGTCTGCTAAGTTTATAGCATGTGACATTTCTAACAAGGAAGAGTTTACAAGTAAGTGCTTACTAGTATTTAAAAATTTCGTTCACTCATTTTTTTTGGGAACATACTTCGTTGGTCTTCGTTCTTGAATATTTTTTCTAAGTACTGTTTTCCAAGATTCAACATTCGCACATATGTTTAGTGGAATGTTTTTGTTATAAATTGATCTCATTGTCTCTATTGTTTCTAAGAATTGTCTTTTGTTACTATTTCTCTCTTTGCATGATCTCATGTTTGCATGTCTGTCGTGTTTGGCCAAGCCACTGTCACCCTTGTTCATTCTTCATGATAACAAAAAGATTCCACTAAAATAAAGCCAGACTTTGTCTATTGGAGAAATGTACTTTCCACAGTCCCTCAATTCCCATAGAGAAAGGTCAGAAAGTCACCCTTACAATGAGCAAAATAAGTGATAACTGATCAAAGCCGTATCTCACGCCGAGTGAAGACACTCCTTCCTGAAACATCGATTTATCACAGGATTCGCTCCAAAACTCAATAAAATAAAGAACTAAACAAAGTACAGATTAGCAGCAAAATATAAGTTTGATTAATAATCTTAATTAATCTTAATTAATAATCTTACCAGTTAAATTGAGCATTAAAATCGCGCATTGATATTTGCATTATCGGAATGCAGCGCTTACTTTGGAGTATATGATAAAATTAATATTTTTGACCCACAATGCTTTTCGCGAATGAGATCGAGATAACTTTAAATCATTGCATTTATTTGCAGATAAAAAGGCACTCTGTCACAGAATACATTCGTTACTACTACTACTAATAATAATACTTATCATTATTATTCTTATTAATTATTATAACCATCCATTACGAAATACACTTACTGGAGCTGTTTCTCGATGCAGATGCATTCAAGGAAACTGTAGATGAACAAGGCAGACTCGACATTGTGTGCAACAATGCGGGTATTGATGAGTCCAACTTGGAAAAATGCATTGCCGTCAATCTGGTAACGATAGTTTTTCAATTTCAAATTATAAACTTTCATAAAGATGAATTTGTCCAGTTAGGGTCTCGGTAAACTTAAAAAAGTGATAACTCCTCTGTGATTTAATCTTCAAGTCTATGCCTCATGATCCTCGCAAAGTATTGTCATTATTCCATTTCTTTTCAGACGGCCACCATTCAAGGCACCTACTTGGCATTTGAATACATGAAATCTGGGGGTGTAGTAGTCAATACGGCTTCCATGTCAGGTATATATAAGAACTCGAAGACCTTGATGCTTCTGTTTTTCGGAATAAGAAATAAGCATAGATGGGTTGCACCATCACGTTATGGCAGCCATGACAGGAGGCAGGGACCGATTGAATCCGGTTTATTTCTCGGTGGGACTACTTGCAGTCTAAGATTTCGAGTCTGAGCTCCTCCCAAATATTTGACAAGTTATATCAATGTTCATCACATCTACCCAACACGCCTCTTTGGCATGATCTCCACTACAAAAACTAAACTATCATGTTTGATCGTTTCGTTACAGCATTTGTACCGATGGGCTTGGCACCCGTGTATAGCACAACAAAGGCTGGTATCGTTATGTTTACAAGAAGCATCGCAAAGGTAAAATACCATGATTGGGCAGTGGAGTATTTTAGAAGCAATAGAAATGAGGCTAAGGGGTGACTCAAAACCCCTTGAGAATTAAATAACAATGAAGCAGCCGCCATGTTGGTTGACGATACCAAAGCATTTATCATTAGATTTTCTTGTTAGATCAACTAGCATGGCGGCAGTTTCATCGTTATTTATAGGGCTTAGCGGTTATACTTTACCCTGTTCCCTAAGAGGTTCGATATATCTATCGTATTGTACTGCACTGTATATTGTCACCAGTTGTCTGCACAATATTTCTGTATTTAAGGTTTCTCTAGAGTCCAGAGGTGTCCGCGTATGCGGTATTTGTCCAGGAATAGTTGATACTCCCGTTGTGCCCAAATTTCTCAAAAAACGAGGATGTGTTCAGTAAGTATCAATAATACAAAATAGAAAATTCGGGAGTATTTGATTTAAAAAAATTATATAAGAAAAGGTTTAATTATATTGATACCCTGAAAAAGCTTATATTTTACAACCACCACCTCCCGTGCGGAGGTCTTCCATCAGGTTCCCTCCAGACGCACCACGGCTACTATTTACAACATACAACACTTAACTCACAAATTGATTTGTTAGGACGAAGGTAACCTGAGAACCCGAAAAACCCTCGTTGCAAGGGAGAGAACAAAACATCAAACAAAATCAACTCGCATATCCGTTCTGAGCCGGGCCGGGTAATGGAGGCGAGCGCCAAGACCGCTGAGCCACTAATGCCACCCTCTGGCGCTGCTCAAAAGCTAGCTAACTCACAGATTGTTTTGAAATTTAGCGTGATAGGTTTTGCAGAGGGAGGAGACCCCGAAGATAAACCTTTGAATCAATAAACTCTACTGATATGTCAGTGGTGTCAGGATCGAACCCGAGATCTCAGATAAGAGGCGAATGCATTAACCTCTCATTCCTTCTTGTTTTATCTTTGTTTGTTTACAGACCAGAGTTTATTGCCAAGGGCCTTCTTCAGCTTATCAATGACGATTCCAAGAATGGAGCAGTCATGAGAGCCAACGCTGCTAAAGGCATCGGATACATGCAGTTTGAAGAAATGGACATTTGATAGTTATCATATAATATTGATGAATCACATGATAATCCTGGGAAATTGATTATGAAAACGTTAAATTGATCGCGTGATCACCTCTCGTCATGTGGGCTGTGTACCATCACTTAGAGTGTGCATAATTCGTAAAGGAAATCGCAAGATCTCGAGTACAATGTACGAAAATTGATGAATTTAATTGGGACTCTACAGAGTACAATTTGGGATTAAATTGTACTCCTCTTGTCCAATGAGAATCGAGTAATTTTGTTGTGTATTATAATTCAAGTTAATCAGTGATTCAAGTTGACAAACGAGGTCCACTAATACATGCACACCTGACCGTCTTGTAAATTGTCTTTATTTATTATCTACATTGTTCTTAAACATCATTCTTCAAAGCGCTTATACCTCGTAGTATCTATGTTTCTGTTGTTGGGTTTCCTGTGTCAGAAATAACCCAAAAGGACTGGAGGGAAATGCTATAGAAATGTAAAAAAAATGTAAATCAATTTCTTGAATCATCAGTTTATTTATAAACTATCATATTACCTATTTAAGGTACTGCAGACAGCTATAGCTTCGGCTGGAAGTACTTTTTGTAGTCTATACAATTTTGTTTCGTAACGCGCATGACAGCAGCGTTCTTGGTGTCATCCTCGATGAGTTCTATTACACCAGAAGCAATCAACTCAGGCCTGAGATAAATGAAAAAAATATATCTAGAGTTGTTTACTTCATGCACTTTATTAGCCAAGGGGAAAACTGGATCGAGTTGGCATTGTGTATTGTGGGACTGTCTTAGGGAACGAAAAAGAAGCCATCTCTTCATTCAGTTCCCTACAACAGTCCCACAATGCACTGCAATGCCAACTCGACCCAGTTTTTCCCTCAGCCTCGGAATGGTTAGTTTCTTGAATACATAGTGAAATAGGGCAATTACTTAATCACTAATTTCATCGATAGGGGAGCAAATCTAGTGTTCTCCGCAGCCGTCATTAGTCTAGATCCTCACGGACCGAAAGTAATGGCGAATGCAGATCAGCCCTGAGGTTTGTTTCAGGTTTTGATCTTTGGGTTACCCGTGCCCTGGATTTTATCAGCCTAGAGGTTGTTTCAAGGTTTGATAAAATGATTAAGAGAAACCATACCTTAATAAACCAAATTTCCGAATGTATTTCGCGGTAAGCCTGTCTTGAAATTGTGGATTGGTCAGTCCACCGTCTACCACCATCGGGGTGTCCGTGAACGAGGGACAAATACAATTGATTCGAACACCATCGCTATCTTTTATGCCCTTAAAAAATGAAATGAATATTTCCAGTAAATACATCAAGAAAAGAAGAAGGTAAAAAAAGAACAGGAGAAGCGAAAAAGGCTGACAGCTAGATAGTAAGAAACGAAGGAAGGAAAGAAAGAAGGAAGGAAGGAAGTAACTGACGAACGAAGAATGGAAGGAACAAAGGGAAGGTCGGTAGGACAGAATGACGATAAATAATAAATAATATAAATAAATAATAAATGGTATTTAGGAGTTGATTTTTGGGGAGGGAGGAAAGCCGGGGAACCCGGAAACCCCTCGAAGCACAGGAGAGAACCAACAAACAACTTTACTAACATGCGACACCGAAATCAGCGGGTTTCGAACCTGGGTCGCATTGGTGAGAGGCGAGCGCTCTCACCGCTACGCCACCCGTGCTTACCATGACGAAAGGAAGAAAGAACGAACGAACGAGCAAACAAACAAACGAACGGACAGACGGACGAAAGAACGAACGAAAGAACAAACAAACGATTGAAGTAAGAAGGGATAAGAGAAAGGAGTAAGAAAGATATAGAACGAATAATGAAAGAAAAACGTCAATAGGGAGTGGGAAAAGAGAAAGGGAAGGGAAGAAGATAGGCTTGATGATAAGACAATTCATAGACAGGCAACTACAATATATTTTTATCAATAATGACTACGTTAGTCCTTCGTTGGAGTAAAGGATGGACTTGTTGAGCTGCTCACCTCCAAACTTCTCGTTAATCCAACGACAGCATGCTTAGTTGCCGCATAAACGGGCAGGTCAGTAGATGGGATTAAACCTGTATAAACAATACACGTAAGAACTATTAAATAACCCATTGCAGTATATGATGCCAACAAGTGGAGTGAACGTTTACGCATCCATAGTGAAGTATGCATGTTAACAGCTAAATATCCTTCGTTAAAAATCAACCACACCCTAAATCCATTGTTTGATGTAGGTTCAATTAATAACAACAGGGGAGAACCGGGCTGAATTGTAAACCCGGAATAGGTTTTTAATTACACGGATATATTGTAAGCACTCTATTTCCAAAGAACAAAGCAACAGTAATCTACCTCTCTGAATTCAATATAATTTAGTATTTCGTATGGTTTTGCATCGAAACAATGGAATTTAGGGCTTAGTTGATATTTTAAACCAGTTCAAACGCACGGGCCTGCGGCCCTCGGTCTTGAACCTCGCCCTAGCGTTTGAACCTTTATTTGTATCAGTTTCACCAGTTGTCTCAAGATATCTAGAAAGGGATAGGGGTACCTCTGACGTCATAATTGACATGTTCATTTAGACAAAGGACTACATTCTATTGCCTTCAAACAAGCCGAGGCATTTGGATCAACACATTAATGTATAGAAACTGACCCAAAAGCTAACAGGAATAGCGTGAAACTCTACTGCTACCATATCAACCGAAATGGCAGCGATTTCTTTTATTCTAGTTAGCGTGACGACATAGCCGTAATGTTGGATGATATAAACGAACGACTTGGTCTTGATCTTCTTAAATAACGTCCCTGTTCGAGGAATGCTAAACAAACATATTTGACCCATAATTCCTTTCGGTGAAAGCGGTCAACTCAACTGGTGAGAATTCTTTGCTTTTCTTTATTTCGTGACGACACGTATGGCACGAATCTATTGGATTAATTTTGTTAAAAATCAGTGGAAAAGCAACCACGATAATGCAAGATTGATTCCTAACTGAGATGAACTAGTCCCAAGTGGAAATCCTAGATCCTTACTTGGCTATCATATCTTGCGACCCCAAAAAGAATTCAAAAGGATTTCGGTAGCAGTTGTCTTAAGACCTTATAAGGGGAATGAAAAATACCATAAGTCATCGCGCCCACTGGCAAGCTGCAAGAACTAATAATAAAGAAAGCTGTATAAACAAACAGAGAATTTAATTTTAGCGGAACAACAGCAGCTGAGCTCACATTTCAAATGCTGTCAAATCAATAAATGAAATGAAAAAATAATTCGAACTTCTTCATCAAAACCGGTTTCTTTTTAGAAATCTTCTTAACAATGAGATTTTTTAATTATATTTTTTATACAATTAATATACTATATGACATATTTGCAAACATGTTATATTTGTATATTAATTGTAAAAAAATAATCAATGAAAAGAGTGAAAACAAGAAAAAAAAAGATATAATTTTTTTGAAGGAACTGAATGAAAAAGATAACCTATTTATTTGATTATTTTTAAGTGATCTTTTTAAATTTGTTTCAATAAGAAGAGGTTATTCGATTTTTTGAAATAAAAGTTTAACCCTTTTATAATGTTAAATTAGATCAGCCGGCTTTGAAAGCCAAAACGTTAATTTTTAACTTTAATTCAAAACTTATTTGGCCGACTTGTTGGATTTTACTAAAACATGAGTCACTATGCATGAGTCAATAGCTCATTCCAGGCTCAAGGACTAATGAAAATATATTTATAAATCATTGATAACATGACTGGAGTACATGTATGATGAATTGGTTTTGGTTGTTGTTGATTTGTGAATACGAGAGAACTTTTTAAATCTTTGGTGATTAGAGCATTGGCATATCATGACATTAAGATTGATAGGTTCAAAAACCCATCCCATTGATTCACGTATGGTTTTCCAAAAAAAAATTAAAATTACAAGAGTTAATGGAAAGTTCTCCTATAGCGCATTCTTCACGCGTCTCAATGCGCTTTACAATCTTTAATTTTTATTGGACGGCTTTTAGGGCTGTCACGTAGCTTACAATGATGGGAAACAAGAGTTATGCCTCCAACAAGAGTTCTTTAAAGTTTCTAACACAAGAAAACAGTAAGTGAAACGACACGAAAACTGCGGTCAAGCTGGGACACTCTCGAAATATCTAATCTAATTTCGAGGCGAGAATTGAAGATTATGGTCAATGATTGAATAAAACTTGAATAAAGTTAGAGACGTTTCCATTTTATCTCAGCTTTCCATCCAAACTTGAATGAAGTCGTTATCATTTAATTGGCATAATAACTTAGATAACTTAGGATTAGATAGATAGATTCCTTTATTTATACACGGACGTCTCATGAGTAAGAGTACATAACGATAAAATTACACAAAATTAATTGCTATGACTGATAAAAACAAAATTTGAACAACTGATTTACATGAGTGCCGTGCGAAGCTCAGTATTTTTGCTTGAAACTAACTTGTTTGTGTTTTTAATTCCCAACGCTCAAAGGGGATAGCCTTTATAGAGATTTCAATTTTCTGTACGCGGTTACACTGAACATTTTTTCCCCTGCAGCTTGTGCTGTTGCGACACAAGTTGCAAGAGTGTTTACACGGTTTTCGGCAACGGAGACGCAATCGTTGCCAAAAGGAGAAACGAATTCTACTTTTCGCAACCATTGCGGCAAATTGTAGCAAATTTTTCAAATTTTAGTACGGTTACATGGGTTACACCATGCAATGGTCCATGCAACACTGATGCGAGACCAGTCGCAGAGAAAAATTAGTCCTTGTGTAATCGCGCCTGAAGAGATTTTAATTATCTCTACGTGGTCTAAAGGCAGTATGCCTATGTTAGCCTTTCACACAACTCTACGTGACCTTAATACCAACCACACACGTACCAAGCCCTTCCTTCACAAAAGTATAAGATTTTAACGTTAAACTGGTCCCATGTTAAAATCTGATAAGTGGTAATCTGTTTAAATTGAAATCAAGTGTCCACTGAGGTATGACTAATTCTGATACGGCGGCCATCTTGAATTATGGGATGCCGAGGTGGCAAACGTAGAAATTTCTCAAATCATAAAGCAACGGGGTTACCTTCTCACCGAAATAATTTCTTGGCGTTTCGCATATTGTTCTAATTACAGCAAATTCAATTTCTTTTTACATGAGCTTCTAAAGTTATATAAAAAGACAACCTGATAGCTGCGTAGAATATACATTTTCCAATATTTGCCCCATGGCATCCCATAATGTGTTAATGAAATCAATAGAATTCAAGATGGCCGCCGTATAGGTATATATCGGTAAAAGGTCTATTAAGACTGAAGGAGTTACTAAGGAACTCAGTCAGTCTCAGTGAATGTTATAGATTTGTAACTGACAGAGGCGCACTGTTTATAAGACTTGGGAAAGTTAAGAAGAGAAAAGATAAAGAAAGAAAAACATTAGAATCGCATAGCGAATTTTAAAGAATTTAAAATTCAAAAGAAATCGAAGATTTCTAATTAGATTTTTAAACTCATTCGATGAATACGATGAATACACTAGTGCTACTTTTTGAGCTTTGTTTCTTTTAAGAGAGAATTATTTTCGTATTGAAGCAGTGGGCGCCAAAAAACTATTTTCTTGAAGAAAGGCTGTTGTACGAGGCTAAAATCTTATCGAAGTTAACTCATTTGGATGTGGAGATGACCGATGAAAGTGGAATCAAAGTGTTAACCCAAAGCAAAAATTTTATTCGAAAATGAGGTTTAGGCATTTTATTTGCTTATTCCCATATATTTTCTATAAAAAAGCCTGACAAGGACAATATTCTAACACGAATGCAACAAAACATCTTTGTACAATTGAAAATACCGCTTCAAACAGGCATTTTGTCATACATAATAGTACATCAGTTTCTAATTGTTTAAGAAAGGTTTTGAGTGTTAACCCAAAACGAAAATTGGAATAAAAACTGATACGAAAGTCTAGTTTTTGGCGCTTTTGCCATTATAGCTCATTATTGAAAAAAATTTCCTCTTAATAAAAAAAAATTTTTTTTTCAAAAAGTTCTAATTTATATATATATAAGCCATCTTCACCATAGAAAAGGGGGGAGCTTAATTACTTATTTGTCTATTTGAAGCTTCGACTTCATTCAGTTGTCAATGCAACCACATTTCATCGTTTCGGCGATAATTACTTGAATATAGAGGAGTGATTCTTAATTTCTTGCAGTCAAATATTTTACTTTTTGCTTAATTAGAAGTTAGTTATCAAACATCATTAATAAAACATACGTAAAAATAATCAGATAGTGCGACTAAAATTGAAAACCTTCTGCCTACAGATTTCAATTACTCGGTTTATAATTGACATTTTTAAAAGATTGGCACTAGGATGTTCAGTTTTTCGAAGAAAATTTAGCTTAATTTTCAAGAATTTTAAGCTAGTAGCATAATTTGTTTGGTTTCCTGTGAATCTTTGTTTTTTAATATTCAAAATCACTTTCGATGTTTTACATCAGGTGTGTCTCTGAGTTCAGTTAGTTCATTTTCAAAAAATAGAACACGGCCAGCTGTGTGGAGGGACTGGGGAAAGACACTTGAATGAGGATAAAAGGACGTGGATTTCAACTCGGAACAATCCAGAAAAAAACCAGCTTGGGTAAGAGGTACCTTAGTCAAATGTAAATCCATGAAAAATCATGGTTGGAAAAGGGTTTTTTCTTGCTGGACAAATTTACGACTCCTTCTTAGTAGTCGTGACAATTTTGGGGGCCATTTTGATATATGCATCCTTCTACGCAAATATTTCACTCAGGACAAAAACTAACGCGTTTTTCGTCAGTCTTGTTACGGCAGATTTGTTGACAGCCACGATAGTCATGTCTCTTGACAGCGTTCACCTTGCAAAATTTCCAAAATGGCCATTTTCCCGAGTGACGTGCAACGTTTGGAACTCCTTGTTCGTAGGCACTGGGAACGTCATCGTTGGTCAATCTGACTGTCATGAGTATTGACAAAGTCAACGCTATAACCAAACCACTTTATTACAGCACGGAAATATCCAAAAAGACACTGATTGTCTTGGGATGCACTTGGATGTATGCGGTTATAAATGGCATTTATTTGTACTTCCTCTGGGACCAACCTGATGTGCCAACACCAACGTGTAGGGAGCTTTCCGTTTCGATGGAACATTCGATCCCTTTACTAATACTCAACGTGTTCATTCCTTTCAGTGTCTGCTTGGCAACGAATGTCAAAATCTTAAAGATTTCCAGGGAACAGGCCATTAAAGTGAACGCAGTGATCAATCTGTCTGAACAGCAAAGCAAACTCAAAGCAAAGAAAGGCGCACGGACCATCAGTCTTCTCGTGGGCGCATTTTCATTTTGTGTACTGCCATTTTTTATCTTCCATGCTATCGATGCGATATCAAACGAAAGTCTCCCTGGAAGGCTTAGTTTAAGTCATATCGCCAAGTGGCTTCTTTTCTTAAACTCCGCTTTAAATTGGGCATTATACGGGTTTTTAAACCGAGAATTTCGAACGACATTTGCTAGGATACTTCGAATGATGAAGAAAAAGGTTTTGAGTGTGTTTATAGCATGAATACCAATAAAAATTAAAAAAAGATTCTAAAAACAGTGACACAAAAATAACGACAATAACGTGAAATAATAGTTTATATAACTTATATAATATAACTTTAGTTGTAATATACGAGCAACTTATTTAAAAGGAACAAAAAAAGAATAAGGAAAATACGAGTGAACGAAATCTTTTTTTACGCTAGACCGCAAAATTCGTTAACATGTTCATTTGTTTTTACAATAAAGGATTATCTCAAATAATGAACTAGAAGATAACATCGATAACAAAGCACTCAGCAAAATCTTATCTAATCTTATCTAATAAAGTTAAATATTAAAAATACGGAACATAACAATGAGAATAAAAACGCGATTTCAGTTTAGTTCTTATCTTAATATTGTCAAATAAACACTGTATTTGTATATCAAATAGAGTATTAACAGATGGTTTCTTGAACAACGCTGCTGTGTCTTATTTGACATAAAATTTGATCGACTGACCTATTATCATTCGATTTATATACCTATTTCAAAAAATACGTTGTCGGCTTGAGATCTAAAAGGATTTTCTGACAGTGTGCTTTAATGTTTTTTCTGGCTAAAATGCAGATGTGCTACTCGGTCTCAGATCCCAGATTTCAGATCTCCAACCTAAAACTCTTAGAAAAGGTGAATGATGCACAAAGATGAAAAGTGAAGTGAGATTATGATAATATAGGCATCAGAATATGTGTATAATATTAACAAACAGAATTTTTCAGCTGTTCAAGAACAAACGCAAATAAGCAAACTAAGAACTTGTATTTAAGGAAAGTGAACGGTGAATTTTGAAAATTCTTAATACTGAGTAATTCTTTACAATGGCCTGATAGGAATTTTTTTTTTTCATGGGCTGTGGATGGGGTGGGTCAGGGGGGGCTATAGCCTCCCACTATTTCTCCTACTAGTCTCAATCTTAGTCCCTACCTCCCCCCCCCCCCCCCCCCCACCACATCTTTTTAGGTTGCTCCGTGGCCCCTGCTTTATAAGAAAATAAGTAAACAGACTTAATTTTTCTCCATCGGTCCATTTGCAAGGGGGAGGGGGAGAGGGAGGGAGAGGGGGGGAGCGGGGAGAGAAAAAAAGTTTTTCTTAGGCTAAAAATTCAGCTGTCACACAGAAAATAGGTATAATTTTGCCTCAAGCAAAGTGTACCCATAGGGAATAAGTAAACATCTGTTCAGTCTTTCTGCAATTAACAAGGGCAAAAAATAATCAAGATATGGCAGCATGGAAGAAATTATTATTTAGTCATCATTAAAAAACTTCTAGTAATGAAATTTTGATGGGTTGAACTATTTTAGTATTTTATGTTTTTTTCTAGACAAATAAGTTAAAAAAAAAAAGGATTCTTTTGGTATTTCTGGCTTTGCTAGAATTAACTTCTTAATTATTAAGATAAATAGGATGGTGATGATTAAACACTACTCTAAATTCATCAATATGACTGTTCCTTTAGACAGGATTTGCATTCTTGGAGTGCAACCAAGTGACGGAAAATTCCCTTGAGATACAAAAGACAAGGAACAGCTGCCACCTTAGTTGTTGCCGGATAAATTTGAATCCGAATTTTTATCTATTCGGTTCCATTTCAAAGATTCGTTTTTGGTGGAGAATTGTTCCAGATTCATTCGAACTAGTGTGGACAGTATAATCGAATAAATAAAACGGGGCTTCATCTCAGGAATGCTTTGTTTAGTCAATCAGCATTGCAGCTATGATGCATAAATTTAAAAAATGTAGACTAAACAACGAGAACTACAAAGCAAAGGCTTGTGACTGAAAGTGGACAAATTGTGGTAGACAAGACCAATACAAATGATTAGGGCAATCAAATGAGGAAGAAAAAAAAGATGCTTGAAAAAACTAATCAAAAAAAATATCTTTAAAGAGTCAATCAAATCATTGCAGAGATACACATCAAATGTTGACTGATCGTTGAAATTTGATTGATCATCAATTGACACTTAAATGAACAAGATTTTTTTTGAAAATTCTGCCCTCATCATAGCTTAAGATAACGTGTGGCTTAAAGTTTACGACTTAGTGAACATTTATAAATTGAGCTGAATTCTTAAAACTGACAAAAAATAATTGGTCATAAAACTAGGAATTCTGCTGTTAATGTCTAAGTAAGTGAACACCTTCAAGGCATGGTAAATTATAAGAAAATGTGATCAAATCACTTTGAGCATACTGTGCTCACCAAATATTGATGGGATTTTCTATTAATATAGATGGATTTTAACAGCTTCAAGGATACGAAAATCCCTTAAAAACAAATTGCATGATGTTTACTATTAAAAATACATACCTGCTATTGAGGCCACATTGATAATTGTTCCTCCATGTCCCATGCTTCCATTGGTGCTCATGTATTTTATTCCTAAGATGGTTCCATGAACCACGCCTTTCTAAAGTAACAAAACTATTTTAATATTTTATTTATTAGAAAAAAGTGAGCATTGTAGCTATAATTAGGCCAACACCAAACCACTTCTCTGAAGGAATTCCTGTCAAGGATAGTGGTAGGGAGGGGGTCATATATTTTATTTGTAGAGTAGCTTCAAGGAGTACACCTTTCTGTAGTTAATTTCATACCAAATAAAAAAGAGCATGCAGTAGCAATTAGTAAGCCAAGTTACTACCCTCGAGGGATTTCCTATCAGGGTAGGGATAAAAGATATGATCCACTCCCTACCAGGATGGTTTCAAGGACTACACCTTTCTAAAGTAAATAAACTAAGCATTACGAATGTTTTTACTGTTCATAACAGGAACGTACCACATTTACATCGATCATTTTATCCCAGACTCCATCTGTCATGTCTGCAGTATGAACAATGCCTGCATTGTTGCATACAATGTCAATATGACCAAAGACATCCCAGGATCTTTGAAATGCAGCTATTAGATATGAACCATAATGAATATCAATTAAGGAAGTGAGTTAATATACTACTGTATAATAAGATAATATCAGTTTCCTTCTAAACTTCACAAGGATGAGTTTCTGAACTTTCCCTTCCATTTAATATCCAATCAAGGCATTTACTCACCTTCCATTTGATTCTTTTTTGTAACATCACAGGGAACAAAAGCTACACTGCTTTGGCCATACTTGTTTTGGAAGTCTTTAACCTGGTCTTGTCCAATTTGCTTGTTAATATCCAGAATTGACACCTAATATGAACGGGAAATACTATGTACTTATTTACTGAGTGGGAGGGCAATGTGGGAAAATATTTGGTCTGAGGTGATGCCGTAGGGGCCGAGCACTGCTCGGTTCAAACAAATGATCGAGAGCCAAACATTTTCCCAAGCAGCCCATCATTACTCTGTTAATATGCATTTTATCATATGACCCTCATAAAAAATAAATAAAATAAAGTTTCAGGATTCGAGCAGGGCTATGCAGATTCGTACGGCCCTGCTCATGCCATTGTCCTGAAGGTTTTTCTAAGAGTGTGCGCTGTCATATGATAAAAGAATTTATCACTGTTTTTATTAGCTATTGCATGTGTTGATCAAGACAAAATTTCATCAGGTTTAATAATCCACAGAAGACTGCCATTATTCAAATCAGTTGTTAGAGCATACATGGGAACTGTACTCATTTATAAAATAAATAAAGATATTAATTGTTATTATTATCATTAGTAGTAGTAGTAGTATTTTTATTATTACAGTTATTTTACATAGGCTAATAGTAAATATCCTTAGATTAAAATAGGAGGAACCTTTAAGGTCCTGTCAATGCTTTTAATAGCTTTCCCAAAATATTGAGATATTGCAAAGTTTAAACTTTCATACTTTCCTTTTTACTTCCCCATCCTCAAATTCTTATTCACTATGGTAACCTACTTTCCTTACACAGAACTTCATTAATATTCAAAGCATCAATCTCATGACCAATCTACAGCTGTAAATCTAAATGCTAAACAAATCAATTTCCCATCTTGACTAAAATTTTTCTTTTGTAGTCGTAAAAAAACTTTCTTATTACTCAGGGTTTCTGTGGAATGCCGAGCCATAAAATGCATATTTTTTTTCCTTCACAAAAATACATTTTGTCCACATTTTGCCGCATGCTCAGCATCCCACTGTTCAGTGGTATTGCAGGCTAAAATTAACCTGTTTTCTAGTTGTTTTCTAGTGCTGTTGTTGTATTTGAAATGGAAGACATTATTCTGGAAATATGGCTCATGTTACATACAAATGAATGCACACACCGATTGCGGATAATCTCCCTTGCATCCGTTCTTAGTGTCCGTCGTCACACAACTTTTGCCTTACGACCGACACTAAAAATGGATGCGAGGGAGACTAGACAGCGGTAGACCTTCACTAAGAGAAGACGAATGAATATTTCGGAAGGGGACTCACAAAAGCAAAGAGAAATGAACTCAAATAATATAGACAAAGAATGAAAACTGCATTGATATGCAGTGTACACTTTGCAAAAGCAAACCTGATATACATGTGCATGTATTGAAGTTTTACGATGAGAATAATGAGGATTCCATAACCATGAGAACATATGTGAGTTTCAATGTTATCTTGAATGTCTAAAACAATGACGATCACAATGCGATATGGAACTTCCTTTTCGTCTTTTTATTGCTGTTATGTATTGTGTTATGCTCATGTTTTCACCAATAGGATCTTTAATTTCAACAGCAACGAAATAAATCGTATTTCGTATGTCATATTAAGCAAGCTTAATAGATGCTATATACAGTTCTATACATTCTACTGACGAACAAGACCTCTCTCTTGAGCAATCAATATATCTAAGACTACTTAAGCTTAATGTGAATAGTGATGCTATTTTCCAGGTTAATAGACCTGAAAATACTGTAGAAACTAAATCAAATGTTTTAAGTTGAGATTGCGACGTGCAATGTTTGACCAGTCCCTAATTTCTGACAAGGCCTTAGCTGAATCTTTCTTCATCACTTATTAGTTAAGCACCTAGGAACCGCGAATGAACGCGCTTGAGCGTCTTGTTTGATCAGAAAAATAGAGACGCCCCCAGGTCAAAATGTTGGTCAAAATCTAGTTTCGAGCCACTTACTTTTGCACCTCTTTCGAGAAGAGCCTTGCATATTTCTCTACCAATTCCTTGAGCTCCACCAGTAATTAATGCAACACTTCCTTTTATCTTCATTTTGCTAGGAAAAAAGGTAAAATTACAAACAAAACCCAAAAAACCCGGGGCTAACACTTAAAATTCTTTTCCGCCATATTATTCCCGTTTAGAGAGGGTCTGGGGACAAAGCACAGGATAACCATTAAAAGTTGCTGAAACTGCTTTATACTCGGACTTATATAATTTTGAATCTGAATATTAATTTATTTTCTTTCATTATCTCCTTTCTTTCACGTATGCTTTATTTCTTTGCCTTGTTTTCTTTGGGGAAAATGTTTTTCTTTTGTCTTTTCTTTTTCTTTAGGAAAGAATTTTTTTGCAACTTTTTGGCGGTAAAATGTAGACGCGGCCGCGCAGCCGACACGTTTCACTCCGACCTTCTAGGAGAGCCGTTCTTGTTATTTTTATTGAGCATTATTCAGAATTAGGCCTACAAACTGCTCACCAAATAAATTTATCTATTCCTCATTCACGCTTAAGGTTATTGGATAAGCTCTTTTGAAAGAAAAAAAGCGTAAAAGACCAAAACGTCGAGCATAAATGGTAAGTTTTTATAGATAGCCGATGTCTCAAATTAGTTTTTGATTGTTTTAAGTAAAGATTTTGGGGTTTTAATTAGGATTTTAAGTTCTATAATTTGCGTGATGATGACTTTTAAAATAATGCTTTGATTTTAATAAAAAAGTAAGCTTAATGTCTTATTAAGATAACACTGATCACACAATTATGATCATAATGATGAATCTCATAACATCTGGAAAGAAAAATTGGTGTCCCGAGCTTTTTTTTCGAGATAATCATCATTTAAGGTGACTGCCTACTTTTAAAAAATTGATTTAAACTTTTAAGACCTCGATTTTTCGACCTCGTGCAATAAGCCTGAAGCGAGATGACGTTTTACCCCCGTCTCTAGACCATAATCCTTTTTACACTGCTTTTGTTCTTTAATTATGACTATTGTTCCTGTATTCTCTAAGGAATCAAAAATTTTAATATGAAAGGATTTTAAAAACTATTATGGTATAGAGTCGGGGGTAAAACGTCATCTCGCTTCAGGCTTATTGCACGAATGAAGGCTTGTCAATCATTCTACAATAATCGCATGGATATTTTCGACAAAAAGACAAAGAGATACATTGATTTGTCATATATTTTTTTAGTTTCGGTGCTCTTAAAAAATCTCAAAGTCGAACAAAAATCCCTACAAAAATCCATTTTTTCATGTGTTACTGTTTTAAACTTTTCCTAAAATGCTGATTTAAAATAGATTTTTAGGAGTTTTTTCGAATGAGTCATTTGCCCTGTCGAAGCTCAAAACACGCATTGTTCTTCAATCAGTTTAATATTAGCTTGTGGATTTTTCAGCGGTTTTTGAGCGCGCGCATATCGTGGGCTCAAATCGAACGTTCAAAATTATTAGGCCACCTTAATCAGGTGGTGTGCGACACGGTGCAAGTGACATGCACTTTCCCCGAGTGTCGCGCAAAAAAAATGAGTTTAAAGCATTTTCCAAAATTCTTATTGCTGAAGAAAAAGCTTCTCTATTTCTTCAAAACTAAAAATTAAGAGCTTGTTGCAAGGACATGGAAAGGATAGGCCTTCTCCTACTGATAAGTGAAGTTTGAAGTAAAAGTAAACAAAATATATATCATGGTTTTTTCGCTTGAAAGTGAGAAAGTTAAAGTGGGAAGTCCCTAAAACGCCTTTCTGTTTGTGGTCGAAATAAATTAGTAATCAAAAGTGACAGCTAATGATTGACACCGTAATTTTTCTAAAACCAAAGCAAGCCGAGAAAGGAGTAAACTTTAGTCGTAATATTTTGCTATATATCCTAGAAATTATGCGTTTTATACACAGCAAAAAGAGGTATAATTTTCAAAAGTCTGATGTCTCGAGGTTACCATGAGGAGTCTAGATTGAAAGGATTTGTCTTTGGGCACCAACTCGAAGAGCGAACTCGTAAAAAAGTGATTGAAAATACAGAAATGTTTGAGAACTAATCTGGAAAGGAACAACAGCTACTGACTTAACTTAGATGTTTTTAAACTACATTCAATTATTTCTTCAATTGTTATTTGGTGGTAGGGGGAGGGCTTGCAGATTTGCAGTAAACGTTTTTAATATGGTGTAGCCCTTCTACTTTCACTCAGTAAGAAATTCATGGTTTGACCTTCTACAAAAGCTTCAATTCTTACTGAGAACCCTTCAATCTGAAGCTCTGGGTCCGGTTGTTCAAAGGTGGGTTAGCGCTAATCCAGGATTAACTCTATAGGTCTTATTGAGAGTTAACCCAGGATTAGCACTAATCGGTCTTTGAACAACTGGGCCCAGGCCCTCCATCAGCCCCAGCCCTCCTTCACCCCCCCCCCCCCCCCAAAAATGTATCTACACTGATGGGGGGGGGGGGGGGGGTGTGAGAGGCAGGTGAAATCTTTTAATGACAAAAAAGATTCTTAAGACCCTCCCCCCATTGAAGTCCCTGGGCAATCTTTCGTAGCTTGTTCTGAAAATATCGGTTTTTCCCCTCCAATTCTCTGAAAAAAAATTTCAAGCCCTCCCCATTTTACCATGCATTTTTTTTTGTTCCCCCCCCCCCCCTAAATTTTACCTGCCCCCCCCCCCCCATCCCCCCTCCTGCCTCTGCCATACATTATGAACGCAGCCTAAGGGGGAGCTCAATTGAAGAAACTCTTCAGACAATATGTCTTCTCCTGTTTCATTGTTTAATTGTTTTGCATGAGACATAGTTCAAACAATGTGAATAATCTAATTCTCAAAAGAATACAACTGCTCAACAAAACATAAACGATAATAATCAGAACTTGCGAAAAGAAAGGTTTCAGAAAATCCTAAAATTGTCTGAATGGGAAAACATTACGCCTAAGGTAAAGTCTATCGATTCTAATACCAACCTCGATTCCTCATCCTGTTTATTAAGCTGTTTTTAAGCGTCAATCACATATTAGCCTTCTTGAGTCCAAAGAGGGTCTTCAATTTAAATTCCATTTCGGTCTATGAGTTAATTAAACGGGCGTCCTCTTGCTATTAAGCCCAGAGGATGTTTTAGAATTAGATACTGATATATTAATAGAGTAAAGAAAAATTGTTATTGCTTTCCACCACCGCAAGTACATCAGTGGCGCAGCTCAATGGAGTCAAACTGATAGCAATGAGATTTTAACGTTTATATTAAATATTTTAAATGGGTTCGTGCTGAGAAAATAAAACAGTTGATCAACATTTGATAGTGATATTAAATATGGCAAATTAACAGAAAGCCTGGGATAATAGAGGACCGGAGGTGGTTGGGCAATTGCTTTTGAGACCACTTTTTTGTCTCCTGTTAGTATCATAGAGTGGTTTAATTAAACTATTACAATTAATTAATTTTTCCTGTGTTAGGGGTTATGTGTAATTTGTTCTAAATAGCCCCAAATAAACATCTAATTCACGTGTTTATAAACTGATCTCTCTCCCTAAAAAACTGATCCCAGCGAGGTCGAAAATTAATTTTTTCGAATTTAATTCCAAGGGCTTTCGCCCGGAATAACCACGTTCCCAAGCACTACAACTTACCTATATTTCTATATCTTCAACTATTTCATTAGTGCCACGCGGTCTACATACTCTCATCTTTGATCTCTCTCTATATAGCTAGGTATTTTCTAGATTTATATAAGTCGAGTGAAACACATTACGAATATATATATATATATATATACATACATATACATATCTGTTGTAAGCAGTTCCTCTTTGATAATAACTTTAATATATAATATATTTACTATGTATTTCCGTTCAGTATATATATAGTATTGGACCAAGAGGCTTTTTTTCTTCATGTCATTTAGTTGGTTTGTTAGGTGCTAACTCTACGATCACTTTATTATTTTTACAAAAAAATATTTTGTAAAATAGTGTCCTGAAAGGCTTGTTGTAGACATTAAAAAGTATTGGGTTGATAGCGCTGCTTAAAAAATTCGAATAAATGAATATCATTTCCACTTCTCGTGGAAGATCCATGTAAACTTCAAGTTGAAAAACGACAGAACAAGGTATCCAACAAAAAATAAAACCAAGGACCACAGCAAGTAAAGATCTGGTGATCTCGACTTCGTCTTTTGAGAGACTGCTTTCTTGATAAATCCTTTTTCCTGCTGTAGCTTTATGATGCTCAACAACTTTTATAATTTTTGCGTAGCAAACAACAGCGATGACTATAGGGAAAACTACAAATACTAAAATCATTAATGAAGTAATCACACGTTCAAACGTACGGTCACGAAATGCTAAGATGCAAACGAACCTCCCTGGGTGAAAGTAAAAATTCCCCATTCCGGAGGCTACTATAACCAAGACTAAGCCAAGTGAAAAACACCAAAGTCCGATAATCATGATTTTGGTGGGCTTTGACTTGAAACGTTTTCTGTAAATAGATGGTCTTATGACACAGAAGAATCTGTTAATAGCGATCAAGGATGTTGTTTGCAGAGATACGAGTACCAAAGTGTATCCAATAGTTCCAATGACAGTACAAGAGATGAGGCTTTGTACGTTATAACCCACTGCCGAGATAACGACGGCAACAGGCATGACGACAACTGCATTGGCTACATCAGACACGGCTAGCGTAGTTACATAATACGACGTTACTTTTCGAAGTCGAGGAAATTTGTAAAAAATATACAGAACGCACAAATTACCAATGAGAGCTATGAGCAATATTAATACATGGAACCCAGTTTCAAAGACTGTTTGAACGATCGTCCTGCTCGCTAGTTCACTAGCCAATGCTTCGATATGTTCCGTTACATTTGACATTGTAGCATTGAGTCCTTGGTCGTACCATCTAATATTCTTGCAGTTCTTTTATCCTAAGTTTGATTTTTATGTTATATAAATGTGTCCTAAAATCAATCCTCTAGCAGTCTCTTCACTCAGCCAAGTGAGTGACGTCGATGTAGATACCAAAAGAGAGAGGTGACCAATAAAGGATTCTGAGTTCAGTCCTATTAATTATTTTCCTTTTCAATCTTGTGCACTGTGTGATACAGTGATACTCAAAAGCTTTCAGGTGTGCTTTCTTACCGACCACTTAAACTAAACATTTGTTCCAATCGTTATTCCATTTTTTAAAGACCAATTTCATTATTCATCTGTTCGGGTCCATGATTTGTTTTCCAGTTTTTGGTATTTGGAACTGACAGTGATATGTTCAATAATATTGATGATCACTTTCAGGATTTTCACACTAGCACTCTTTTCTATATTACTTCATATTCATTAAGCCACCCTTGAATTTAATTATACAACAGCAACAAAAATTGAAAATCTTCTTTATACATATGATATTTTCAAACTTAAATTCAAACAAATAATTCTGTTTGAGGTTTCCTACTGGCTAATTGGTGTAAACCCTGACAGCTGATAGAATAGGGCACATCCTGTAGGATATAATTCGTTTATTGAGAACATGCAGCTATTAAAGTTAAATTTCACGTGATTATACAATGCATCATATTTACTAAGCCCAACTTGAAGGACTTTTACTTACTCATCGGTCTTTTACTTACTTTTGTTTTACTGCTCCACAGTACCTGGAGTCGTTCATAAAAAAGCACCAAGCAACACGCGCGCTGCGTTCTCAACAATAATTGTTGAAAGTTCCTCAACCATCTAGAACAAACACGTGGGAGGATTGTTAATTTAATTTCCTATATTATTAAATTTCTCGTATTTGATATACCAATATATAAATATATATATACACTTGATTGCAGAAAGGTTGTAGTATACATTTATACAAATACCTAATTTATTCAGTATATTTAATGATATGGAAAATAGAAAACTCGCTTTATTTATTATTTGTTTCATTCAATGGACGTCAAAATATTTTATTCTCGTGTTTTACATCCTACAGATTATAAATCAATTGCAATGGTTTTGAGGGTTAAAAATATTATTATTATTATTATTATTATTATTATTATTATTGAATTCGAAAGATGTGATGTATTTAGCTCATCAGCGCAAAAGTTCAGATTTTTACATACTTATTCCCCTTCTTATGTTTCCTTTTCCCTTAGTTTAGTTGGTCCCCGAAAATCCACAAAACTCACATCGGGCAGAATGGCTATTGTTTAATGGACATCATTATCAAACTCCATCTTAACAATTGTCATTGTGTCATTGGTATGGTATAGTGAATAAAGATATGAGTGAACAAAGTTCAGTCACTGACCCAGTCCACAGTCTAACTATGCCCAGTCTAAAAAAGCGTGAATTCGGACTAAGATGTAAAAAAAAAAAAACATTTCATATTGCAAATATACTTCTTAATTAATAGACTTTTAACTGATGCGGCAGCCATCTTGAATTATGGAATGCTGAGGGAGGAAACGTTTTTGAATAAGTCTTGAAGTCTTGGTGTTTCAAATATCGTTTCAACTACCACAAAATTCAATTGCTTTTTCGATGCAATTCTCATTGAAAAGTGTAAAGGTATGTAAAAAATACACTGACAGCTGTGCGGTCTATATTTTATCTAATAGTATCGAAATTGTATTCAAAACAATAGATTCCAAGATGGCCGCTGTATCTGCAAAAAGGTCCATTTGTGCCGGTCAGCGGTTATTCATCATGAATGTCAACGTCTCCCCGATTAGTAGGGCACTTATGCCCGGCTAGAAGATATAGAGACATTAATAAAGTTATTATTAATATTATATTATTATCTTTGCGTAGTAAGCATTAGGTCCAGTTTTAACTTAAGCACTCTTATTATTTGCAGTACTTTCTTGCATGCCTTATCGAAAACGTTTACGTTGTAAGCTGCTTTGGCATGCCTCCTGATGATAAACACACGAGAACAAGCCGGTAAGCATCATGGCAATGTCCAGTGCTAAGCACCAATATTTTGGAGAAGCGGTAAGTCTTTTTTTTTAATGTTCTACTGTTGCAAAAGTTGAGACATGAAATTATTACATAAAATTTTCATCGCTATATGAAACACATCACAATTGCTTCGTTGATCGATGTTTCAAAAGATCCTCAATCCTTTTTCTTTCTTTCTTTTTTCTTTTTCGAAAAAGGGACAGTTTTAATTTACATAATTACCAGAATCGCAAGTGTTTTAAGTTGCGTCAGCTCCTTAATTGTCTATTATCATTATTGTATGGAATCTTTTCCCATGTATTGTAAAAAAATGTGTGTTTTTTATTTTCTCTTCTTTTCTTTCCTCGTTCCCTATTTCTTTTTCTTTTCTTTTCTCATTTATTTTTCTTCTTCTGCATCTCTGTTGTTTACTTTTGAAAACTGTAGTTAAATATCAAACTGATTCAGGAGCAAATGATTTAGCGCAATTGGATCATAGGTATGATTAATTTAGCTGTCAGTTTCTAAAAGAGTCTGAAACATGCAGCGGTTTCACCAAGCAACGCATAAAAAATGACATGGAGATCGTTTGTGCTTTTTAATTGTCAAAAATTCAAATTTTAGACGAATCAAACAAAACTTAATCGGAAAAAATCTCACTCATCACAGGAAGCAATTCAAGTGTTCTTGAATTCCTGTTTCCATGGCAGTGTTTCACAGGTCCTTCATCTCCTTGGAAATTGAATGAGCTTTTTATTTCCGACTTCGTAAGAGCTTTTAAAAGTGATTACGACATGAAGCAGTCTGATCTTTTTTTTAGAACTAAATCTACTAGTTAAGCCAGAATCATCTATAAAAAGAAGGCAATTATTATATCAACCAATGCGTGCCGTGTCGAGCCGAGCCATCACACTGAGGGTAATTTGTTTGTTTATTCTTATTGGACGAGTAGTGATTTCGCACTTTTTACCTAGTATCAAGCGCCCGCCAGAAGGATTAGACTTTCAACTTTCGTTCCGTCTATTTTGACAGTATGTACTCAGTAATTTCAGCAAAGGGTTGCCAGAATTTTAGTAAAAAGACGCCCTTTAGGCATATACTGGGTTGCCTGTATCATGCACAGTGTAGTACAGCTGAAGAAGTTTGCAATGTTTTCCCAAAAGATAATGAAATGTTTCACAGAAAACATGGAATGATTTCGTTTAACTCGTCTAAGACGACATCCTCCCTTAAGGAGTTCTCTAAATGATATTAAAATGATTGCAGGTTCTTAATTTTGTAGGCTATAACTGAAAATAAACAGTTTTGCGTTATGCACGTCACACTATTCTGTGTGAATTTGAACTTGCGCCATGACGAGGAAATAGAGAATCATAGCTCTGCTTTTCGCGTATCGATATTGAGAGACCTGCCGGCCCCACCTACTATCTGCTCGTCCTTGCAATAGTTTTCATTATTGAAATATCTCTCTGTGTCGTTTCCCTCACACCGTGTCGATTGTGTCTTAGTAATGTTGCGCACTGTGTTTGAATGGCATGGTTATCATTAGTGTAGGGAGGGGGGCCGCACGTGCTCCCAGAAAGCTGCTTTTGGCACCAAAATTCAATTAATTCATGCGGGATCCTGTGGATTGGGCGAGAAAATGGTACATCGGTCCCCCCCTATAATCAAGACCTTGCTACGCCCATGATAGTTACTGCTATATTAATATTATCGATTGTTTTTGATTTAGCTATATTAAACATAATGTATATTTTTCGAAGTAACAATATTTCTCGATATTGATATTTCTCGAGATAATATTTATGTTATGATCATCCGGGTGGATGTAGTCCTTAGAAGGACTGTTTGATGTGACTGACGTTTCGACAACCTGTGCGGAAGTCATCTTCAGAGTCAAGTGAAGAAAAAAGTCAGATATGGGTCTTATTTATACTGCCACAATAAACAATAGAACAATAGGTGAAGTTAAGAGATGATTCGTGTCGCTAACTTAATTGGCGTCATTTCGGCTTTTGTTTAATAGCCTATTATATGGCGTGGGTAGTTTAATTGAGCGGTTGAGTGGATTCAGCTCAAACTTTGTAAACCAACTCTCAAGCACGAGGCGTTGCTTTCTATTGTTGCAAAAAGAAAGACATTCACTAGATTCCCAATCAATTACATGGCCAGTTTTGGTATGATGTATGGCAATCTTGTTACGATTATCATGTTTTACAACTGCACTTCGATGTTCCTCACGTCTAGTATTAAACGATCTACCAGTCTCTCCAATATATGTAGCCTCGCAATCATTACATGAAATTTTATAAATAGCTCCGACTCGATCGTTTGGGCTATCACGATCTTTGACCTTAGTCAGGACCTTTCGTAGAGTGGATATTGGTCTATGAGCGACACGAATCCCATATGGTTGTAGAATACGTGATATGGTCTCTGACGTACTATTAATGTATGGCAATGAGATAAAGGTTTCTGGTAAATCAGCTGTTTCATTGTTGTTAGGTCTACTTGGTTTATGAGTGTTGCTATTAATAAATTTGTCACTGTAATTGTTCTTGAGGAAAATACGTCTAAGTCTATCTGTCTCGTGAGATAGACTGTCTGGAGAGTCACATACAATTTGGGCACGCCTGGTTAGAGTTTTGATGGTCGTAGCTTTGTGCATAGTTGGATTATAGGATGACTGATCAAGCAACCTGTCGGTATTCGTAGGTTTACGATAAACGGTTGTGTGCAAAGCGTTGTTATGGCGGCTCACTAGGCAATCTAGGAAGGGTATCTTCCCATTTTCCTCTAACTCTCTAGTAAACTGAATGTGAGGATTTTGTTGGTTCAAGTGCTCATGAAACGCGTCAATGTGTTCAAAGGGTAACGCGGTTATAGTATCATCAACGTAACGGAGCCAAAAAGGCAGTGGTTTGTTATAAGATGCAAGGGCTTGTTTCTCGATGTATTGCATTACAATCTCTGCGACAACCACAGAGACAGGAGAACCCATTGCTGTGCCATGAAGCTGTTTATAGTGTTTTCCATTAAACTGGAAAAAAGTGGATTCAAGACATAATTTTAGGAGACTCATAATTTCACCAGTGGGTATTGGAAGTGTATCGTCATTAGTATCGCTCATCAAGACCTCGGTGCAGTCTAGGGCCATTTGTAGTGGAATACTGGTAAACAGAGATTTTACATCAAAAGATACTAACATATAATCATCAGGTACATAGATTGTTTTGATGGTATTAATAAAGTTTTCTGTTGACTGCAACTTATGTTTGGAGGCGTTAGTTAGTGTCTGTAGTATATTTGTTAGATACTTTGATAGTTGGTATGTGGGAGAACCACAGAACGATACAATAGGTCGCATAGGTATCTGAGGTTTATGCAACTTAGGTAAGCCGTATAACTTTGGTGACTGTGGGGCAGGGCATCTGAGTCGTTTGTATAGATAGTTGCTGATGTGGTCTTTCTCATTGAGCTCTAAAAGTTTTGCATTCAGTTTACGTGCTAGAGTAGGTGTGGGATCAGAGTTAAGTTCAGCATAAGTGTTCGCATCGTCTATAAGGTGGTTCATTTTAGCGGTATAATCCGACTTATCCATAACAACAGTAACACGACCTTTGTCAGCGGGCAATATAATGATGGAATCATCGTTCTTTAGACGCTTCAGGGATCGAAGTTCTTCTCGATTTAAGTTGCTAACTAATTTCGGTGTTGACTGGATGGTAGATGCGATTCTACTACGGATATCATCTTTAGCATCTTCAGTCAGTTTATCTAAACGCGATAGGGCGTCTTCAACACCAGCAACTATTGTTTCAGTGGGCATACGTTTTGGAGTTATACTGTGCTTTAGGCCATAAGACAGTAATTTAGTCTCTGATGCATCTAATTGCCGTGATGAAATATTCTTTACCCAGTTCTCATCAGGCTTCGGTCGGTTCAGTCGGTTACCTTTCTCATAGAGTTTTTGTAATTTCTCAACCTGTCTATTGCGACACTCAGAGGCTTTCTTATGTGCACGTTTGTCAGCAATGGTGCGTACTACTTTCAGCAAGGCAGATGGTATAAATTTGCTTAGTTTATCAAGTGATTGTTGGTATAGGTTTTTGTATTTGTTTAGGCGTTTGTGGCAATCATAACATAAATATTATCTCTTCGAGAAATATTGTTACTTCGAAAAATATCCATTCACCTGGGTTCAGACCATTCATTGTAATAAACATAATGTTTTGAGGTCATTTTACATTCAGCATTACTCCATAAGTATTCCTATATAATAAAAAATAAATAAATAAAGCTGACACGTAAAAACGTGTACCAATAATACGAACATCCTTTTAATAGCTTTTAGTCATTACAGTCACTCGGTGTTGATGTCATAGATCTCACTGAAATCAAATAATGTCAGGCTAAAAGCTTACATAGTTCATAAAGATATAATCTTAAATCATTCATTACTATTAACAATACATTAACGATATCCATTTATGTTGTTGTCGTGAAGTTTCGAGCTCAGTTATTCTGTCTTGTTGATTTGCTGTCTTCTTCTCTTTTGCAATGTTCTCTTGCTACAGCACACATACTTTCTGCTGCTCTAACGGCCTGAAATGGAGATAACAAGAATAATTTGCAATTTCGCATTGAGTCAACTAATGTTCTAGCCGTTCCCTATTTCTTGTAACCTCCTTTGTCCTGAACTATTTTGGCATGGGTACCTTCGATACTTAAAAATCAGGGAAGGTACGTTTTTATTTGGGGTGGAGGTGGGTGGAAAGGGACCTGGGACAGACCTCAGACCAGAGAGTCATCAGTAAAAATATCAAAGTTTTTTGAAGCGTTAAACCTTTTTATTTTTCGATAGCTGTTCGGCTTTGTTCCCTTTATAGCCTTAGGAGGGTCATAAACTTCTTACTGAGTGATAGGGGGAGGGCTACAACCACTTTTAAAAAGCAAGTTTACTGTGAATTCCCCAGCCCCCTAACCCGGTTGCCAGAGGTTTCTTGTTGTTACCTTTAGTGTTGCCTTTCAACTCTGTTCAAAGGGTCGGGTTGCTGGTTCGAGCGATGCTAAGTCAATGTGAATTGAGTTTGTTTTCCTCCGTAAAGATCAACATGAGTTGTGTGTTGTGTGCATAGAACATTAAATCTAGTAATAGTGTGTGCGAGTGAGTGAAACTTGTCCCCAGTAGACCTCCTCGGCTCGGACGTAAATGTTTTTCCATTTCAGACCACGTGTCATGCCTTAGGATCAGGTCAAACGTGAAACTTCAGATGAGCCTAACTTAATCACATCAAAGAAGACCGACTTATTATCTATTATTTCAATTAGGTTCGTCTCATTTAAAGTTCCGCGTTTGAACTGGGCCTTAGAGTTGTTTAACGGTTGCGCATAACAGGACACATGATTGTGGATACAGTTCATAAAAAAATCTTATTCTCAAGAGAAAGACACATGGACTAAAATAGAAAAACATTTGGCAGAGCCGAGGAGAGGCCTATTAGTGCGAAAGCGCTAGAACGACTAGACACTTAAATAATGATTTTTTTAAATAGACAAAAGACGGCCCAGATGTAGTGTTCGTCTGGATAGACTCCTTAACTACCGTAATTGTATTACTGACCAATATCTGGAACTTCATTATTCGCTCAATATAAATAACGTCATTAACTTTAATCTTAAGCTAAAAAAAACAGACAAAACTGCACCGTCGTAATCATTTCTCAAGATAAATTACTGAATACTCTTGTAGAAATTGATCTTGTCTCTCAAACGTTTGGGGTAGAAAGCGAATCGAATTCGAAATCAATTGAAAGAAAGAAAAAAAGAGAGAAAGAAAGAAAGAAAGAAAGAAAGAAAGAAAGAAAGAAAGAAAGAAAGGAAGAGAAGAAAGAAAGAAAGAAAGAAAGAAAGAAAAAAAAGAAGAAAAAACAGAGAAAGAGAGAGAGAGAGAGAGAGAGAGAGAGAGAGAGAGAGAGAGAGCTGAGAGAGAAGAGAGAAAATGACTAAAGAAAATGGGAATATACTTTTAATGGGAGAGTTAAGTTGGGCAGGAAATAATTATAAAATAGTGTGAAATAAAGTTTTTGTACAAACCTTGATCATCTCCCTTTTACCAAAGTTTGCACCACCACCACTAGTCCAAGCACTAGATGGCTGAATACTACAGAAGACAGCTAGAACGAGCAGAGTGCACAAAACCAAACTATTTCTCTTCATGATGACTAAAAAACTAAGCCTTTCCTTATAGACTGTCGTTGTTTTTGTCGTTGTTTGTTGGCACGGATCAGATCAGTGGAAATGGGGTATTTTGAGTTTGTATTTATACCTAAACATCCCTCGTAAGAGTGTCTTAACGACACACAGAAATCACTTTAGACTCCGATAAAATAAACAGGACATCCGTCTAAAGTTATTTATCAACTGACGGTGGTCTACTTAGTCGGAAACAAAACTCACCCGATTGTGATGATAATATGTTTTGTGTAAATATATTTAAGCCTTTAATGTAGTGCAACATTGAAATGGTAAAAATCTAATCCTGTAAGAATTTTTAAAAATTACAGTAGAATGTCTTTGCTACTGTATGTAGTTTTCGCATGATACACTTTGCTGCTTGTGGAAATGAGTATGTTCACAACCTAAAGATATCCTTACTTTAATTATGCTTTCTTTTATATAAAACTCTCTTAACTTTTGTTAGTTTTGATTGCAATCTAATAATTTGACTGATATTTGGTGTTTTTAATTATCAGTTATCATGATTGATGTGCTTTGTTCACTTTGTTCTTCAAAACGGTTATTATATTCCGGGGCGTTTTGATATCTGTTACTTTTCTCATACTAACCACGCGGACCGGCTCGTTGTGGTAGAGTAATTTTCGCATGAATGTGAAAATCTCACGGCACGGACACGTTCTTGACACGGCTAGGGATACGCCTAGATAACCTATCACATTGCTCGAAAATTCACTCTCCATCCAATCAAATACGCAGAACATGGCGTAAATCACATTGCGCGAGAAAAAAATTTCCCATGTAACATTCTAGAAAACATTATGGTCACGGCACGGCACTGAGCTTTTCACAGTCATACGAAAACTGCTCTATGTGATGGAAGTTGCTGGTTAGGAGTTCTCCTGTGCTAGTTCGATGGTTTTTCTAGAGCGGTTCTCCGGTTTTCCTCCCTCCCCAAAATCAACTTAAATTCTAAATCGACCTAGATGAAAATTACTCTTTGTAATAGTTCTAACCCTCTATTAAAAAAGTTAAGTGGTTTTTCTATATCACATATGTGTATAACTTCATTAAGTAAAAGCTAACAAAAATATAAAACCTACGAAGTTAACATCGCTTTTATTGACACTTTATTTGTATTAATTTCGCGCCTTAAACAAACCCCAAATAAAATAGTCAAAAATTTAATATAAGGGGCTGAACAAGTAAGTGAGGTTCTTAATCAAAAATTTAATAACTGTTTTAAACCGTTTAAAGTCTAAATAGCTAGGTACTTAAACAAATTCCGCCTTTCCTTTCAAACATAAAAAGCTTTCATCTGATTTAATACGTTCCCAAGTAGCGGATACAAGTACAGATTTTTTATCGTCTAAATTACTTAATGTACTTAAGTACGAATCTTCAAGCAAAATTTAATGTTCTATTAACGTCGACAAAGGACTGCTGAAAAAGGAAGTCCACTAGCCTATAGTTCTACAATAGTTAATCAATATTATGATATAAACTAAGAATTAAGTGACAGGTTGTAATAGTGCCTCACGTTTGCCGTTTTCGTTTATGCTTTAAAGGTGGCGATTCTGAGGAACTGATCTTAGTGAGGGGGAGGTGAGGCTATTATAGAGGCTGACTACTTTGGTAAGTAATAAACAGAAAATTTAAAATTTAAACATCTTTAACCTGAAATTTAATGTAATTTCAAAAATAAAAAGAAATTTGCGGTGAAAAATAAAGAAAATCATGCTCTGTACGAAAAAAATATATCATAAAACCGAAACATGAACAATTTTCTCGGAACACGCAACTTACACTATATTTATAAAATACTGATAAATTTTATGATTATTTTTTAACGAACGAACGAGCGAACGAACGGACGGACGGACGGAACGAACGAACGAACAAATGATTGAATGAATGAATGAATTAATGAATGAATGAATGAATGAATGAATGAATGAATGAATGAATGAATGAATGAATGAATGGACGGATGGATGAATGAATGAATGAAGGAATGAATAATGAAATATTTTTTAAGTCTTTGCAGTATTATGTCACTAGCATAAGGTCCGAAGGCGAGGAAATAAGAAACAAAGACGAGAAAAATATCCACCCGTTCTGCATCGTAAAACGTCCACCGAAGTCGGACATTAATTAAGGATTTTACTTTCCACCTAAAGAAGGCTTCACAACGAATGTTTATCCTTCAATCTCTCGATCACTCTTTCGTTCTTTCCATTTACTAATTTCAGCTACATTCTCTCTAAAACATTCAAATAATTACCAACAAACACTTTTGTTTTAAGATTTATTTCGTTTGAGGTAAACCCATGTATATTATGTTTGATTTGAGTACATTTAATGCAAACTACAGTGTTTTCAAGAGTACTGTTTTTGTAATAACACAGCTAGCATTCCCATATTTTTTATTTTTGATAATCGGCGATATTCTATCATACTGTCCGGTAGATGATTTCTTCAACGGCGTCATTTCTTCACTTCTGCAGAAATCGGCTCTTCTGTTCTTCATCGAAGTGTCTTTTGCAGTGCTCTCGTGCCACTTTACACATTGTTCCAATCGCTCTCTTTGCCTATGAAATTTTTAAAATTGTATAATTTTGATTATTGCAATTGCATTTATTGCAAAAATGATATCCAAAACAAGTGGTGCCATCCAGGATGATTTCAAGTGCAAAGTGGCCAAAAAATCCAATATCATATATTTCTTTCCTCTCTATACGAGGATTGAAAGCCAACCACACCATCCCTGCCCCAGGTCGGTTTTCACTTGAAAAAATAATGTTTTTTAAATACCATGCTTAGTTTATATATGTGAAGTAAGTATAAATAAACTTAGTGACTATTTCACTCCTAGCATTGTGAGTGGCTACATTACTTTAGGCCTCTTAGCTATGGCTAGCTATTGTTTTAACTGCTAATATTGATATGGAAGTAAGTAGTATAGCTCCATAGGAGTAAAAATAATCTTCATTCAAAGTGGGTAAAACAAATGCCGCATAAATAAAGCTGGTTTTCAATTGTCACTTCTAGGGAATTTATAGTGTTGAGATTTCAGTAAGCAGAAGAGAATAATTGAGGTGGGGCTGTAAAACCGAGGAACTCGCAGAAAAACATAAGGGTACATTCAACCAGTATAAGACCTTGCACCGCACCGATATATAAAAATATATATCTAATATTAATTTGAAGATGAAGTCGTAAGGAGCTAGTGGTTTTCTAGAAACCAATGTTAAGGACAGTAAATTGTAAGACTATGAAATATCTTAGCTTGCTGTGCGCTATCAGTGTCATGTATGCATACCGGATAGTGTTCTCAGTGAGATTAATCAATGCACTGACTTAGATCAATTCCTTCATATCCTTATCTCTTCCTCTTTCTTAAGATCCTCGCAACCTACCTACCTACCTACCTACCAGGCGCGGATCCAGGAGGAGGGTTGTGGGGATTGCAGCTCCCTATGAGAATTTTGATTTTTTCCTTAACAGAATGCACTGTTCACTGAATTTTTTGTTGTTCGGCGTTGAGCACCCTCGATCTTTAAGAAAATCCTGGATCCACTAATGAATTACCCAAAAAGACTCAAGATCAACGAGAACCATTTACACGACACTTGTCTCCGGAAAAGGGACGAGTGACTGATTAACCGTGCAGAAAAAACGAATTTGATATCGCATCGTACCTGCTTTAGTTCCCGCGAAATAATATTTCCACCACCGCCGCTAGAACCGGCATAGGTCGTATGAATCGCACAGAATGTTACCAGAACAACCAACATACAAACAGCTAAAACGTTTTTGTTTGACATTATGGTGGTGAAGAATTAGTCTACTCTTCTCAGTGATGAAGTTGACTTGTATTGTATTCGCGTTTTATTAGGTTTACTTAGTGATTGTGAAGTGATTTGAGCGTTTCAATCCTATATTTATACAACAACGACGAAAAGAAAAAAAAGAAAAAAAAAATCGGCAGCAAAATAAATAATAATTATGACACTCTTCAGTCTACCTCTTATGGTGATTCTAACGAAGATGGTGTAACACACCACTGAAGCTGTTACTGAACTACAAATCTCAGAATTAGATGCGGGAATATTGAAAACAATCCGGGTAATTTTATTTCACCCACTTCCTTAATTTGTTTACCATTAAAAAGTAGTGGCAGCACTTCACTTACGCTTAATCGGGTCCTTGGAAAAGTTCTAAAAATGTTTCGTTTAAATGTCGACAGTTCATCCATATTTCTTTTATTCTTTAATTAATTCGCAACCTATTGATTCACTCTTCAAAAGTATAGGGAACATATTGGAAAATTAATAATGAAAAATAAAGAGGATCCGTTTGCTAGTTGCTATATACTAGATCATAGTATAGAAAATCGCACGGTCTCAATTCGGAATTTATAGGTACGAGTGATGATTTGAAAGTTTTCAAAATTGTACGAGCCTTTGGGTGAGTCCTGGTTGAGAACTTTCATAACATCACGATATCTATAAATTCCTATAATTGCACGAGAAGATTGACTCTACAGAGTACAATTTGGGATTCAATTGTACTCCTCTTGTCCAATCAGAATCGAGAAATTTTGTTGAGTGTAATATTAGTGCCGAAATCACTTTGTGCCGGTTTGACACTCGCTTGAATTAATCTCTCAAACCATTAATTCTAACTCTTAAAGATAAAGCCATAAAATCTTTCACTTGACTTTAAATTCTCTAAATGAACCTAAATGGTTTAAGATACGAAGAAGAGGATCATTCAGACTCATTAATGTGAAATCAATCTTAAATCTTAACACTTCCATTCGTCTGTTGACTCTACCATCAAAATGTTTGTGAGGCTCATAAGCATTCAGTATTCTTTACCGAAATTTACTTTTTGGTAGGACAGGTAACAGTCAACCGTGGGGTAACGTGTAGAAAGCACCACACTGTCAACGAATAGAAATCTTTGATTTAACAAGTTCATAGACGCCGGTTATAAAAGCGCATGATGAGCTTTGTATGATGTCTATTATGACGCATTATGTTCTTCCTGAGGCAACTTTTGATCGCCACGCGAAGGTTTATTCCCTTCTAATAACGTTTTAATCATTCTCTTAGAAAAAGTCTATAAAGAGATCGGGCTAAAAAGACAAAATGCAATGATCATACTAAAGATTAATTTTTGAAAACGTATAGCCCGAGTCTTTCGTAAAGGCGGCCATAGGTGCAACCATTAAAAGAAAATAACGGAAGGACCTTTTTTGACAAGTCATTTATATTTTGAGGAATATTAAGTTTTCCTTGTTGCTTGGAAAAGTATAGCTCTGCATATGTATGTATGTTTTTCCCCAATTTTAATAATTGCTGTCCAGTTTCAGTGGTGACTCAATTCTATTCATCCGTAATTCCAATTCCAATTTCAGTATTAGAAAAGTGTGATTGTTAATACATCAATGTAATAGTTACCTAAACGGCTCGTCGTTAATTATGAGATTTTTAAAGAAAATTATATTATCATGATAAAAGGCTGGAGTTGAGTATCAAATAAATAGAAGGGGGGAAAGAATGAAGCTTAACAGTACAGTATAACTAACCTCTTTGTATTCTCGTGTCGCCCAATTTCCCACTCCCGAAGTCATAGAAAGAGATTGTTGGAAAGTAGACAAAGTGACGAGTACAAACAAGGCACTAATGGCAAAGATGCTTCGCTTCATGGTGTCGGAGGGAATAAGATCCGTTAAGGCAGCGATGTTCAGGTTTCTTTAGCGGTTGTGTAAGACAGGATAATGGTGTGAAGCTTTTATACCTACCACTGGCTTACGCCAATACTGATGGCGCATATTTTTTTATTTACTTAAGTTCACAGCAGTCGTGATTATTTTAGAGGTTAAGGAGACATCTTAAGTCGTTAATACTACCGTTAAGTAACAATGCGAAAACTAACATTGAAAAAAAGAGAGATCAGTTTGTTATTGGCTCCATACTAGATAAATTTGTTGCAGAAATCACATTGCGGCGTAAACTCACTTGCTTTAATCCCTCTAACCATTAAACTTAACTCTCAAAACTAACAATGAAAGATAAAGTGGTCCGTCTGTTTGCTTTGTACTTGATAAATATTTTGCTGAAATTACATTGCGTGTAAGACTCACTTGCTTTAATCCCTCAACCATCACCAAATCTAACTCTCAAAGAAAAGGATGAAATCTTTAACATGACTTTGAATCCTATAAATGGTTTAACAACAGACTATTAAGATAAGAAGAAGAGGACAATTTAATCTCCTTAATACGTGTGAAATTAATCTCAAGTCTTAACGCCTTCCTTTTTGTCTGTTTGACTCAGTAAAACACCATCAAAGTGTTTGAAAAGCTCATCATCAGCATTCAGTCATACCGCACATTCGTTTTGGACAGATATGGTAAGACGGAAATGGTGACAGTGAACCGCGAGGAAACGTTTGGAAACCAATACACTGTCGATGAATAGAAATCCTTTGATTTAACAAGTTCATAGACGCCGGTTATAAAAGCGCATGATGAGCTTTGTATGATGTCTATTATGACGCATTATGTTCTCTCTGAGGCAACTTTTGATCGCCACGGGAAGGTTAATTCCCTTCTAATAACGCTTTGATCCTCTTCTTTCAACAAAACCTAGTGACACGTCCGAAAAATGGCCGCACAAACAAAAGAATACTTCCTACAGCATCATATACCTCATTACTGATATTTGTCACCTTTTCCATTGTCATCTTCGACAGTTTCTTCTTTCACCTTTTTGTTTTCTTCTCCTCCTCCGCTTCTTCTTTTTGATCTTTTTGTTCTTCTTGTACTGTTTCTTTATTTCTCTATCGATTTTTTCATCTTCTCTTTCTGGTTTTGTTTATTTTGGAGTGATTTTTTTAAAGTTTTTCTTAAGCTAATATTTACAAATAGGTCCATATAAAGATTTGGCCCAAGAAAAACAAAAAAAAGTAAAGTTCATGTTAAAAGATCATTTTTTGATAAAGTATTAGGCGGCATATTTCGTTGAGTTGGCAATCATACCCATTACGAGATAGTCAGATAACAAACAATTTGGCTGCTATCTTGGAGGTGATAACAGAAGATAGAAACCAAAGAAATTAAAATCATGAATACTTAAAAACCAGCAGTTTAGCAATATATTTTGGTTCAATATTTCTTCGCCTATAGCGACCTTGTCATTTTATTTTCATGAATTAACCTCATTACCCAATTTCCCGTAGTCTCTATATTGGTGTTCGTAGCAGAAGATAGAAACCAAAGAAAATCTTGATTACAGAAAGCATAGCGCTTATGAAAATTAGCAGTTTAGCAAGAAATGTTTTGCTCCTTAATTCTTCAACTATGGCCACCTTGTATTTTATTGCCAAAAGCTCAAACAATGAGTTGTTGCAGGAGATCGTTTGTGTATCATACGCTCGCGCAACTTGGTATATTTAGTTTTGTAGCAAAAGTAAAACTATCTTATGCTTTTTGCCTCTTTGGGACATTTTTTTCTTGAACGAGAGCAAGTTGCAAGTAGATTTCCGCGTCTAACCTATATAATCTCGTAAAACCTTTTTCAATATTTTTTAGCGCGACAAGTTGCGCGAGAAATCGTCGAGTTGAACGGTGCCCTCATCTTGGGACTTCTTAAAATGAGACATGAGCCGAGAAAATTGATAGTTGATGAGTATTGCAAGTATTTTTTAGAAATAGGGCCACCTTACCACTCAATTTCGATTGCAGATCCGGACCACGCAGGGGTGATAAAGAAGGTGTCTAGCCATCCCCTCTTTTGCTCAAATTTCTTAGTATTATCCTTAGTAAGCCGCCTCCCTTTTCCTTTAAAACCTTTAATAGTCCTAAAATCCTTGGATCCGCCACTGACTTAACTACTTGCACATTTATACGATTTGATACGAAGCTGCATTTTTTTAAATGTTACTTTACTATGATTAAATCAATCGATCTATATGCATGTATAGTATTAGCAATGATAGTAAGGAAGGATTTTTCGCTAATGGAATAGCCAGGATTCGAAATCTTGTTGAGTGATGGCATATAGGAGAGCGAGGAAAACAGAAGACGGTAATCGTCTTTTTGTAGTTTGGTTTACATTGTCGAGTTTTGTTCAAGTCACATGTTCTCTTTTCTAACCAATCAGGACGAAACACTTTTATGATGTACCCGGATGTGTGTTTCACAGTTCCACAAATTTAGGGCATTTCTTTTGCAAGCAAACAACCAACAATTATAATTGAGAACTTATAATTTAAGATAAATAAATATGTTTTTTTAAATATCTAGTTGTTTTAGCGCTTTCGCGCTAAAGATCAACTCACTGATTTTTCCCGCGAAAGAAAGGAAGCCGTTGAAAACCCCTCTTAGTATAGAAGAGAGCCACATCACAAGCATACTCAATTCACATATGGTGTCCGCAGGGCTCAAACCAATGCAGACCCAAACCTCAGTTTGAACAACAATGGTGAAAGATGACGTTAGCAGCGTACGCCACCCACCCATGCTACCCAAAAAAATGTTTATAACGTAGATGTAAATGCCAAATGGCTGTCTTTCCATTTCAGACCCCTTGTTATTTCCTTGAGAGCTGTGTGTCATCTTCTAACTGCACCGTCTCAAAAGTCACAGGTAAACAAAGTACCTAATAGTTGTCAAGATGGGGAATAACATGCGCAATTCTGGTAAAAAAATGGTATAATTTCTGCTTAAGCTTCACACATGTTCCACTGATATCGAGTACGTACGAAAATAATTACATCCGAAATATCCATTTTCATCAACATTTTCTTGAATAAAATCAATATTGGCGCTTCTTTGTCTTCCCTGCGGCCATGCAGTTTCAGCGGTCAACCCCATTTCCGTATATGTCAGAGATTTCTCTCCCTTTATCTATGATTTATCAGAGTATGTGGACCGCGTGGCACTAATGAAATAGTTGAATATAATATAGGTAAGTTGTAGTGCTTGGGAACAAGGTTATTCCGGGCGAAAGCCCTTGGAATTAAATTCGGAAAAAATAATTTCCGACCTCGCTATGATTTATCAGTTTATTGTTGGGTGGAATGTTTTCCTTCATTTGTTGTTTTATGAGAAGTGAAAAAATGTGATGTACTATTCGGTTTAATGTCACTCCTTTCCCTCCGGATCGCACTCTCCCCTTCCTCCACCCTACCTCCACCCACGACAACAGCTCCGGCACTCTATAGCTCACTGTTCCTCTATTTAAAATTAACAGTTGAAGTTCTGAAATTCTGTTGCATTGCTAGTATTTATTCTTATACTGCATATATGGAATCCGAAATCTTTTACATTGTACTAAATTATTAATATTGATAAGTAACCCTCATTACATATCAACTGAATGAGAGAAATCACACTTACAAGAGATCAGCCATGCAGATATTATTTATAACATAGATCTTCATGATATATATTTACTTCGAATATATTCATTACTTATACTTTCGGATCTTCGGCTAACATTATCCAGCATATTTCTAAAATCATAAGATCATTTTGTTCACATTCCAAAATGACGTGCTCTTTGCGGCATCTTCCTCTTGCAGTGTTCTCTCGCTGCCATACAGAAGCTTTCTTTCGCTCTCTTGGCCTAAAAATAAGTTGTTAGTAAGTTGATGACATGAAAAACAAATCAGAAATGATGAAAAATGATAAAACTTATTTATGGGTTCCAAATCCAAGTCCAAATCCAGTCAGTTTCAATTTTTAATTCTAATACTATTTTTAATTTGTATACTATAGTAAGTGTATAAAGACATCAAATGCGATAGCTACCTAGAATGGACGTCACATATATCAATCAAAACGTAAAATGAGTAGTAATGCTGCATTTTCTTCTTATTTTACTGGCTCTTGCATAAAGATCTAAAAACAACTGGAAAATAGGTTGTTTTATAGTTCCAACTTTAGCGCTTACTTTTATGCTTTGCCTGTTATTTTCAATTTTAACTGTGACTGTTTCTATTGTTCAAAGATCAAGACCAGTAGTATCTAATAAATAGAAGGGGACTGTAGTTGAGAATCAAATAAATAGAAGGGGGGAAAGAATGAAGATTTAAAGTACAGTATAACTAACCTCTTTGTATTCTCGTGTCGCCCAATTTCCCGCTCCCGAAGTCATAGACAGAGTTTGTTGGAAAGTAGACAAAGTGACGAGTAAAAATAAGGCACTAATGGCAAAGATGCTTTGCTTCATGGTGTCAGAGGGAATAAAATCTTGAATACAATCTTTGAAACAGTGTTATTCAGGTGTCTTTAGCGGTTGTGTAAGACAGGATAATGATGTGAAGCTTTTATACCTACCACTGGCTTACGACATTGATGGCGCACAAATCATTTTAAAAATACTTAAAGCTAGTATATCATTTTGAATGTCCCGGTTATGATCATTAATGGAGGTTAAGGAGACATCTGTGAGTTATTAATGCCACAGCTAAGTGAACGCCAAAGGAACAAGATATGCAGCATTTGCTCATAAAAAAATTGAAAAAACTGCCAAGCAGTTATAAAGCCTTCACTGGGTTCACCTGCGTTTTAAATCCAGTCAAAGAGCACTTTTATTTACTTGTAAAAGAAAAAGGAAATCGGTTGGTAGTGCACTCCGCTCTTATCTCTAGGCCGACGCAGCACCATATTCAGTAGCGTTTACACAGTGCGAAATAACAGATTTCCGAAATCGGAAATATTGTCGGAAATTTGATAGTTTGGAATTTCCGTCAAATTTACGGGTACGGAAATCCACTTTTCTGAAAGCCAGTCCTCCTTCACATTTCCGTTAAGCGTTTAAGGCAAATAACGCCGTATACACACCGCTACATGTTTCCGTTCCATTTAAGGCACACGGAAATTGAATAAAATTGTGAACACTTAGAAAAAATGTAACAATTAAATGTATATAAAAATATAATAATAAATATATATATAAAATATGCATGGATCGATATCGTGCAAGAAAATGCAGAAGGTCTACGAAGGATCTATGTAAGATCTAATCACCTAAAGTGAAAATCATAAAATATTTTGAATAACTGAATCATACTAGGCAGAAACTAAAACGGCTTGCCAAAAAGCCATGCAGAAATAGCCAGTATTTGGTGAACAGCAGCGCTGTTTCGTCCTATTTGAGTTTGTCTTTTTAACTTTGTTTAGCGAACTAAAACTTAAAACACATTATTTTGTGTCATTGCCATTTAATTAAGGTTTTCTTTATATTAGATTTCGAGGAAAGGGTTATATTTTTGCAAGAAAAAATACAAATTTTGACAGATATAATTTGCAGCTATTTCAAAAATATGTTCAGTGGTGTAGGATTTGAAGTTCGGTGCAATATTTATCAAATGCTAGGTCTTCACCTTTATTAATTCGAAAAAGAAGGACAAATGAAGTGATAGCATATACCATAAAAAAGCATCAGAGGTTCTATTTCTTTAATTTTGATTTGATTTACTGAACATTGAAAAAAATTTCCCACTAAATTAGTTCCCGAAAAAGCGAAGCAAGCGGCTTATAACAATCCGCTCTTGCACCTTTGGATTAACGTAAATCAAGTATGTTTAAAATTAAACAAAGTGTTCTGAGGCATGGATCAGTTTGTGAAAGAAAGAAAGAAAGAAAGAAAGAAAGAAGAAAGAAAGAAAGAAAGAAAGAAAGAAAGAAAGAAAGAAAGAAAGACTGAATAATAAATTAATGAATAAAACATTTATTTTGTATTTTTTTGAATAATTTTTATTACTGAAACATGTGTCTAATCAGGGCTGAGACAACGATTACATGTTGGTTTCGCTTCTGTGTTCTCCGTAGACAAACCTTGAGCTTATTCTCTGAACTGGAATGAATGTTGCTGGCCCTGGTTCCTCAAAATGTTTTGCTTCCCAAACACTTAATGGATTGCGATATGATGTGATATGATTATTCTTTATGTACCATTGAACGGCTGCAAGAATATGAGTTAATTGATCTCCATTGATCACAATAGTATGGCACAAATAAAACAAAACAAAGCCGGGTCTGCCAGTAGATGTTGCCTCAATTATTCCACCATTACCTGCCCATGAGGCCATGATCTTTCCTGAAGAATCAAGACGTGTGTTAAATCTTGAACCTAGTCTTTCGTCGAATACTGTAACTGACTTATACTTTCTAAAGGCTCGGTTCACTCGCTGACGGTCAAAATTCACTGTTGGATAAAGTTTCCTATACATTTCTTTTAGGTTGAATAAGTCGTCGTTGTCAAACGAAGAGATCACGAAGCTATTTGGCAATGCTACGTCACTAAAATCTGTCCACACATCTGTAAGGCTTTCTATTGATCCTCGTATTGCGATTTTAAATTTAGAAAGTCTATCTTGATTAATTTCCTCCTGAATATTATCAACTATAGCATCCCTCAGAAGAGCTTTGCAAAATGGAAAGAAAACTTCGCTGTACTCTTTCGGCAATGTATACTGCAAGTCTGCAGCGCTGCTCATGCAAATAAACTTCCTCATTAATTGTGATTCAATGAACCTGTTATTGGTGTGAAAGTTGCCTAACAATCCGTTATAACGCTCAAAGCTGAAACACCAAAAACCAAACACACTTCCATAGTTTTCAACACATTTCTTTAAATGCATATGTAGATGAATATTCGGAGTAACGGCTTCTCTTCCATAAAGATTTTCAAATTTTATTGCAAAGTCTAGTAGTTTTCTATCAGCTAAAAAGAGATCAGTTTTCGAAATAGAGGTCTTGCACAGTAGCCGACAGGCGATTACAAAAGTTTGTAAACAGTTCAAATGTTCTTCTGGGAGAATTCCTTCGAGACAATACAAAGAATAATAAAGAATCCAGTTTTGCCACTGAGAAGCTGTAAAACCACCATAGTTTGTTGTAATTTTATGTGGTAATCTACCAAGATCAGAAGTGGAATTAATGTTTTGTATACGTCGCTCGATTTCAATAATATTCTCTCTTGAAAAAAGCTCGTTATTGCTCCAGAGTTTAAAAAGGTGCTTAGCAGTACCCAGAAATAAATTGTGCATCGGATCAATCACACACATTGTGATACTACCGTAATACGGAAGTCGTAACAATTCGGTGTATCTTGTTCCAAGTTCTTTTTCCATTCGTTTCTGTGCAGTCTTATTTTTACATCTAGTGGTTTTAAGAGCATCTCGTCTATGCTGCTCATCTGTTCTTTTTGGCCAGTTGTCCCGATCTGTGAACCCGCTGTAATCCTTCTTTTCTCCAAAACCCCCAGGAAAGGTTTTTAGGCAATGACTACATCCTTTGTGTGCAGCGTGTGATAGAAATCCGCATAATTTTCTAGCAGCAGGAATATCAGATGCACAACAGAGAAGAGCAGCTCTTATCTTTATTCCACCTTCTGGTGCACCATGGGCATTGACTTTTACACCTTTCCATAAAGCTAATAACTCGTCCACCATAGGTTTCAAAAAATGCGTAAGCGTTGCTGGTTCCTTATTTAATGCAGGTATTATTCCTACCAATATTACGTTCTCTTTCTTAAAACGTTCAGCTCTTGGTAAGTTAATCAAAGCCAAATACAGAACTCCTATAGAATAATCACTGCGTCTCTTAAATGGCTGAAACCAGTCACAGTTCAGCATTAAACCATAAGAGTGTTTAAGGTTTAAAAAGTCTCGTCCTTTATACTTTAGGAATGTTTTCCAAACGTCTCCATCCATAACGTCTGCATATGTATCTTCATTAACATTTCGTTCACGCCATTCCTCACATTTTTCCTTGAATCCTGGTCTTTTCAATATCGTCTCTAACGAATCTATAACACTCCTAAAGCAATAAGTAAATATTGGGTAAAATTTGACTGAACCATTATTCAGGAAAACTTTTTTAACTAGCTGGCCTCCGCAGGGTTTTCGTCTTGAAGAGCGTGGAAAAAGTACATTGTCGCAAAGTTTTGCTTGGTATTTACCATTTACCTGCTTGACACAGTCCTGCTCTTTAAATAACTTTGTGCACTTTCCACAAACCACAAATTTTTGAAAGTTGTCCCTGTCTATACCTAGATATCGTCTTAGAGAATACATTGTTACAGGTATAAGTCCAGCCAAGGAAATCAATAGGTCAGATCCTGCATTTGCTGGTAATCCTTCGCCTACTTTGGAAAGTAGTGCACTTAGGTACTTCAAAAGACCTTCGATACCTCTGTCACTGATAAGATTGTAGTATTGCCAAAGAAAAATAAAATATAGGAGCCACGTTAGAAATGTGCGTGATTTTTGCCTATTGTTGATACTAAACTGCTCCTCCGTGACGTGATTTACAGAGCCATCGGAATTTTCTTCATCAATGATATCGCGCAAATCTTCTTCACTTAACTCATCCCAATGTTCAGGCGTTTCATCAGCATTCGAGTCTGAATCATGTTTGTCCTCATCACTCTCGTCCTAAAAGTAGGTAAAACAAACGTTTTTTCTATTATTATCAGCCAGTTTAGTTTAGTTTCATGAATGTTGAATAAGCCAGAATTATCGAATGTTAATCTCAGAACTGGATGTAGAAAGTCATCACTGAGGCAAAAATGAACTGAAGTTTTCAATGAAGCCTTCGAAAATTGTCTAATGACTGAAAGCTTGTATATGACACAAATCAAGATTTTCGTCCGATTTTTGGAACAAGAGTTTTTACTAATTTGTGTACATTCACTTAAAAATAACCGTTTCGCAAGTAACAGAGCGAAACTTCCGTTTCGCAAATTTGACGGAAATTCCAAACTATCAAATTTCCGACAATATTTCCGATTTCGGAAATCTGTTATTTCGCACTGTGTTATTGGGTATTGCTTAGTTGGAAGATTTCTCAGTCTAGTTTCTCCAGTTTTCCTCCCTCTCAGGACTTCCTTTTCCTCCTTCTTGAAAAAACTATTAAAAAATTATGCCAAATTCGTCATATGCGTTATGGTCATGCCCTGAAGACTACATTAGTCCTTAGCCTGATTCAGGGCAATGTAATGTAGGATTATGTCTAAGACTAAACAAATAAGGCTAGTCAGACAATCTTGAAGTGCAAATGGAGGAGGGTTGTGCCTTATCAAATCAATTCGTTATGTGAACGCTCGGTTTGTTTTAGCTTTCAAGGGTTAATCCCGCACTAAATAAAAATAGAATCCGCTTTTTCGTATTAAAATTGCCATAATTCTTCAGTTATTACTTATCTGTACCGTTCAAAACCTCCATTCCTTTCCTTGACACAGTCTTGTCTTTTCTACAGTTGAACTATATATTTTTTTTAGAGAACAAGCAGAGACGATTCGTTACTCGCTATCTATCACAGGATATATACAGGATAAAGTACGTTAGCCAATCAGATTGCAGAATTCGTGATAGTATGCTAGTAGGTTTATGCTAAAAATAAATATAAGCTGCTAGGGCTAATATCCTGCGAACGCCTCATATGCTTTTGAAAGGTTATTTAATTGATGATATTTTTATGTTGCTAATTTAGCGGAAGTCGACTGTGATGGCTTCGACAAAAATAAACCAGGACATTAATGATAAAGGATGTAAGAGCCGTTTTGGTTGCTAATATCTATCGCAGTCTTTATTTTTAACGGCTTAATGAGTTTGAGTTAACGATTAAGTCGTCTAGGTTATACGCTCTTTTTCTGTGGCAAGTTTGGCTTTCTCTAGTTGAAATAAAGCCGCTACAAAGACTAAAACCAACAAATAAATAATATAATATAAACATCACGAAAATTTATTCGAACACATTCTAGATAATGCTGATATCCGATAGAATTATTTATTTTGACATTTGCTGATATCACGCATCGTATGATGCATAATGGCATAATATCAATTCATTGCCGGAATCGGTGTCGTATTCGAGTAGAGCTTTTTTGGCTTCTCTCCTGTGGTTCGAGGGTTTTTTTTAATTCTCTGGTTTTTCTGCTTCCGCAAAAAGATCAACTTCTACGTTTCATTCAGTGGATGAAGAGCTGATAATCTTTCTTCATTTATTTATACGAGTAACTGATGATTTAATGAATTGTACTATATATATATATACCTTCATTTTTATCTTCATATTTATCATCATTATTAGGAATAACAGTATACAAAGATTTGACATCCATAGTAAACAAAAGCTTAGAAGAGTTATCAGGAAAGCGAAAATCATTAAAAATACTAAGAGCGTGATTAGTATCCTTAATATAAGTAGGTAAAGACTGAACAATAGGCAACATGAGAGAATCTAGATAGCTAGAGATGAGTTCGGTAGGACAACTACAAGCAGAAACAATAGGACGACCAGTGTTGTTACCTTTGTGAATCTTAGGAAGAAAATAGACGTGAGAAGTACGAGGAGTAATAACAAAGAGGTTTTTAGCAGTGCAAGGTAAAGAGCCATCAGAAATGAAAGAGTTAACAGTGTCTTTAACTAATTTTTGATTGTCAGGGGTAAGATCCTTATCCACTTCACAATAAAAATTAGTATCAGAGACTGGCCGCCGTCTTGGTGATCGCATTTGCAATCATCTTTATGATATTCGCAATAACGATCCCACCAAACCAGTTTCCCGCCATTTTAATCTAACTAACCATTCTCTTTCTGACTTCATTGTTTTCGGTCTTTCTTTGCTTAACGGCAACAATGATTGTCGCAAGACCAAAGAAATGCGGCTTATTCACCTATTGGGCACTCTTAGTCCCAACGGGATTAATGAACGCTTTATTTTCAACTAACCTTTCCTTTTGTCTTTTGATTGTTTGTTTTTGTTTCCTTGCCTACCTTGCTCTCATTGGTTTCTTTTGTCTTATTCTATCATATATACACTCCTTTCTACCACTTCTTTCTCTTTTACTCCGACGAAGGACTAGCGTCCGAAACGTCAGTAAGTTTTTTCATCTTTTCACGGTGTATAATTTACCTTTTCATCGTTACTGTTTCATTAGAAACACCGACGCAGCTCACACTAGTTTTAGCTAGTTATACCTTTTTGTAGCATTGGTGAGACTTGTGTTGTCAATCATCAGACTACGTGACATGACGTGACGTCACATATCACGTGACTTACGAAACAAACATTTTCGCCGATTTTTGTGAATACTCATTACAATGAATGCTATGGTAACGAAACTTGGTACGATGGGTGAGACTTGTGTTGTCAGTCATCTGACCACGTGACATGGCGTGACGTCACATGTCACGTGGCTTAACCAAACATCATTTCCGATTATGCTATGTAATCATGAATTATTTACAAAACTCGTTAATCGGACTTGCTTCCACATACCTCTGGTGGCCCCATCCTACCTACATCTGGTGGACCCACATCTCGTTGACCCATGCACACGCATTTGGTGGCTCCTTGGCCATAACGCCTGAACGAAGCATGCTATGGTAACGAAACTTGGTAGGATTGGTAAGACTTGTGTTGTCAATCATCTGACCACGTGACAAGGCATGTCACATACCACGTGACTTAGGAAAACAACACTACTGTGACAGTCATAACGATAGTAAATTATCGTTTTATTTATGCTTACTTTATTCACTTTATTTAGAAAGGTTGATAGTCTTATTATGATGAGCTTAGAAAGACGTTTTTTGCATTGCACACATATTTAGACTGAAGAATAACGATAATATTTATCAATACAGCTATAGTTTTATCCATAACCATTTCAGTAATTTTGATTTCGCCTATTTCACTCCGGGGAGGGGTGGGGTACTTGATCCAGTTTCTGACGGGGGGTTCCGCTGGTGCCTATAAACTCTGACCCTGTTTAAGACAGCAAAATCTTGAAAATCCATATCCTATTTAAGAAAAATTGGCAAAATGTACACCCTATCCAAGACTCAAGAGGAATTTGTATACCCTATGTAAGACATTCAACTATAATTATTCTAGAACCATCATAAATAAATTGTGCGTAATTTGTGGAATATTATGCTATGAATGAGATATTGATATAGCCAGGTAGTGATCCCATAGAGATGTCAATATGACATTGTCATTCGTTTTGAAGTTATGTTATTTATATAATATTGACATCCTGTACAAGACATAGTAAACATAGAAAGTACACCCCTATTCAAGACAACTTGGTAAATTGTATACCCTATTCAAGACGTGAAGGCAAAAAACCATTTCCGGAACGTCCCCGTATAGTAAATATAAGGGAGTAGCCCCCCCCCCCCCCCCCCCCCGGGTATTTCATCTACTAACGGTCGCCAAATCCTCTGGTGCTTCACTTTTTGCGAGAACATTTTCCTTGAAATCTCCTTACAAAGAATCAAATATGGTTCCACCAGCTATCCGGCTCCCCGTCGTAATTTTTTTATGGTAGCCGTTTGCAATCTTCTTTTGCTTGGCATGTGATTTTGTTCCATTCGCCCTCTCTTTCGATATTGTCAACGAATGCCAACAGTCGGTTCAGTAAATTTCTTTTAATGACATAACTACATACACTATTTCGCAAGTCACGTGATATGTGACGTCAATCATGTAACGTGTTCAGATGATTGACAACACGAGTCATCCTTTCTACAAAGTTTCATTATCATAGCATTCATTGTAATGACTATTGGTGGGAGGAAGATCCGCGATAATGTATGGACACGAGATATGTGATGTCACGCCATGTCACGTGGTCAGATCACTCACATTACAAGGTTTACCCATTTTAGACCAAGTTTCATTACCATAGCATTCATTATAATAAGTATTTGCAAAAATCGGCAAAAATGTTTGGTTCGTGAGTCACGTGATATGTGACGTCACGTCATATCGCGATGTCATATGATTGAAAACACAAGTCTTACCAATGCTACCAAGTTTCGTTACCATAGCATGCCTCGTTAAAGCGTTATGGCCAAGGGGCCACCAGATGCGTGTGCATGGGGCTACGAGATGCAGGTCCACTAGAGTTGGCTACGATGGGGCCACCAGAGGTATAGGGAAGCGAATTTCGTTAAAATAAGTATTATTTCATTTGATGAAATGATAACATGCAATTGTTGGTAAGACAAAACTACTGGAAAAAATCGGCGATGTTTGGTTGTTAACCCACGTGATATGTGAAGTCACGTGAAAAAAAGTGAAGTCACGTCATATCACGTGGTCAGATCACTCACAACACAAGACTCAACCAGTGCAACATGTTTTTCGTTACCATACCATTTCTTGTAACGACTATTTGCAAAAATCGGCGATTATTGTTCCTAAGTCAAGTGGTATGTGACGTCACGCCATGTCACGTGGTCAGATGACTGACAACACAAGTATCACCCATCATACCAAGTTTCGTTACCATTCATTGTAATGATCATTCGCAAAAAAAAGGCGAAAATGATGTTGGCTATCTCAGAAATGGTTTTTGGTTTGGTCTGTCAAGGTTAAGGACTTCTTGTTGCGATATAAGGAAAATCAAGATAGTCGTAATGTTTTGCTTTATGGAAATGTGCTCTTAAACTAAACGAAATATGCTGAATAATGCTAGCTGTGATCATTGCTCAAAACTGGAAAGAAATTGCTGATTCAGATAAGTTATGCCAAGAAAAGTGCTAGCACAATCCTAAAGAGCGTACATCAGAGATAATTTTGGAATATTGCGGACAATTTTTTCTGGCCCTTCGGTGTCCGTATTTTGGAGGTTCCAATATATTGGGCTACAAACGAAATGCTGGCTGATTGCTTAATTCGCTCGGGCTGAATGAAACAAAATCACCCAATACTAATTCTTCTAATTCTAAATCTTCAGCAACAACGACAACAACAAATCACAGTTATAAGTTAAGTGCCTAGGAGACCTTTATTGTAGTATATTTTCCTTCAATTAATTTTAGTTGTACTTTCTCATAATTAAATTTAGACCTGACAGTATCACGAAGAGAAATGAAGTCACGAAGCTAATTTGTGTTCGCTAGCTTTCGAATATACTGTATATATTATGTATTTTCTTGAGATTCAAATTTCTACTTCATCCGCAATGTTATTTTTTTGTTTTGTCTTCGGATGTTTTATCTGACCGACTGGCTATTTGAGAAATCTCCCTCTTTCCAGTGCCCATAAATTCTCCAAATCGGTCGGCGATTGGTGGAAGCTCCCTCTTGCCAGTGCCCATAAATTCTCCAAACCGGTTGGCGATTGGTGGAAGCTCCCTCTTTGCAGTGCCCATAAATTCTCTAAATCGGTTGGCTATTTGAGAAATCTCCCTCTTTCCAGTGCCCATAAATTCTCCAAATCGGTTGGCGATTGGTGGAAGCTCCCTCTTGCCAGTGCCCATAAATTCTCCAAATCGGTTGGCGATTGGTGGAAGCTCCCTCTTGCCAGTGCCCATAAATTCTCCAAATCGGTTGGCGATTGGTGGAAGCTCCCTCTTGCCAGTGCCCATAAATTCTCCAAATCGGTTGGCGATTGGTGGAAGCTCCCTCTTGCCAGTGCCCATAAATTCTCCAAATCGGTTGGCGATTGGTGGAAGCTCCCTCTTGCCAGTGCCCATAAATTCTCCAAATCGGTTGGCGATTGGTGGGAGTTCCCTCTTGCCAGTGCCCATAAATTCTCCAAATCGGTTGGCGATTGGTGGAAGGTCCCTCTTGCCAGTGCCCATAAATTCTCCAAATCGGTTTGCTATTGGTGGGAGTTCCCTCTTGCCAGTGCCCATAAATTCTCCAAATCGGTTGGCGATTGGTGGGAGTTCCCTCTTGCCAGTGTTCATAAATTCTCCAAATCGGTTTGCTATTGGTGGGAGTTCCCTCTTGCCAGTGCCCATAAATTCTCCAAATCGGTTTGCTATTGGTGGGAGTTCCCTCTTGCCAGTGTTCATAAATTCTCCAAATCGGTTGGCGATTGGTGGGAGTTCCCTCTTGCCAGTGTTCATAAATTCTCCAAATCGGTTGGCGATTGGTGGAAGTTCCTTTTTTGCTTCTTTTTCTTTATTGATGTCATTGAATGCCGATGAGCGTACAACTGCTAGAATACTAAGCCAGATTATAAGAGTTTTCATCTTGATAGCCTAGAATAAGAAATAACAAGCAAACAAATAATAACATTTTTAGTATCAAGGCTACATCAACCATGCAGGCAACACAATAACAAGGACAACGCAGCCCCCTAAAAAGTTGGGGCTTAGATTGTAAAAGTTAACAGACTAGTATGCATATGAATTATAGGGGGGGATAAATATGAACGATATTAGCAAGAATCGTATGAGGCATAGCCCTCCAGCCCCTCCCTATCTGCGGTCCATGAATGAACAAAAGAATAAATAAAATAGATGATGTAAATAAAATAATTGCAAATGCAGTATCACGCCTTTCATATAGCATATATAGTCTTTATAGTCATTTTTCCTTGATATCCAAACTCACATTTATTTTCTTTAATATTTTTTAATAACTTTGGTATATTAATATATTAATTGGTCATCAGACAGAAATCAACAGATATTATCACTAGTAACACTAGAGAAAAACGTTTGCGCGTGCGTGGGTTTCACCATACTTTCCAAGAGTTGAGGAGAATTTTAGTGAGAAAAGACAATATGAAAGAATTATAGCCTTACGTTTCGATAACTGAAATAGTATGCATTTTAAATCATAGCATGTTTTACTCGTGGTTAACCATCAGGGGGTAGTTTAATGCATCATCTGTTCCAGCTTGCCTACGCTATCCACAAGAACAAAAGTTTCAAAATAATTCGTTTTAAGTGCTGCTTATGGTTAAGGTGGCTGCCTACTCTGAGTAAAAAATCCATGATAAGTTTTGATTAGCCCAAATTTAACGCTGATGTCAAATCTGCACAGAAACATCTGCATCCTTTTTAAAGAAAAGTAAACGAAAACTAACCAACAAAAATATCTTTAACGTTAAATTCATAAACTTATTTATTTCGGGATACCTAAATTATACATCGTTTTACGAAAACAGGTTCAAGAGATTTTGAAGTATATTAAGATATGTGGTTAAATTAATTATCTAATTTTTTGCGCTGGACAGTTTTTTTTTTGAAACGAATACCAAAAATCAACCTGCGCTTTTTCCATATGAAAGTCATGTTTTTTTTGTTGGGCGGCAAACGTTGTCAAAAGTTTTGTAATTTAGCAGAAATTCAAAAACGTAGTTGAATATTAAAACGTGTATGTTGTCTTTATGCGCGCACCCATCGTGGGCTCAAATTAAGAAGAACTTTATTCGTACCCATTATTCCATTATTTTTTTAATTTGATACATTGTTATATGTTAGACAGATTGAAGGGTACCAACTTCCAAAAATAACTAGAAAGCTAAAAATGCTTGGAAGTCGGTTTAGATATTCTTAATTAAAAGTATAGTAATGCATTGGTCATGGCGTAGTTTTGTTTTGTTTTTGTTTTTGTTTTTTGTTTTTGTTTTTGTTTTTGTTTTTGTTTTTGTTTTTGTTTTTGTTTTTGTTTTTGTTTTTGTTTTTGTTTTTTGTTTTTGTTTTTTGTTTTTTGTTTTTTGTTTTTTGTTTTTGTTTTTGTTTTGTTTTTTTGTTTTTGTTTTTGTTTTTGTTTTTGTTTCTTTTTTTTGTTTTTGTTTTTTGTTTTGTTTTGTTTTGTTTTTTTTGTTTTGTTTTTTTTTTGTTTTGTTTTTGTTTTTGTTTTTTGTTTTTGTTTTTGTTTTTGTTTTTGTTTTTGTTTTTTGTTTTTTGTTTTGTTTTTTGTTTTTGTTTTTGTTTTTGTTTTTGTTTTTTGTTTTTGTTTTTTGTTTTGTTTTTGTTCACGGCGTAGTTGCCTAGTAGCTCGCGCAGTAGCTTCAATTTTGTATAGTCGGCTACTATAAGAGAAATAATTTCAAAAATGTTTTTGCGCAATCAATAACTTGGATGTTGATTAATTATTAGTGATTTTAAATCGTAATTTTGAATTATTTTCGGACTAAAACCCGACGAAAAACATTTATCACTGATTGAAACTACTTTTTCAAGCAACTACTTCTTTTTTTAGAATGCACAATCGGTAAAACATTACTATATAATGAACACTAATTTCTATTACAAATGATGAATTAATAGAAAACAATGTCCATTATTTTGCTATCATTTAGTACTAATCAAAAGTTGTACTGTTTTACAGAGAGTGTTTGCTCTCTAACCATGAACTTACACAATATATATAAAAATTTAGTTGAATGAAATGAATGAATATACGAACAAAAATAAGAATTTTGCTTATTCTCTAAAACAGATTGTCTCAGATAAGGCTAACAGTATGCTCATTGATCCAATTAATTATATTCTTATGAATCGTTAAGTTTATGTGAAATACTATTCCTTACCTAGACCATTTGTCTAGGCCAAAGGGGCCTATTCGGCACGTTTGAAAGAATCTCCAAAAGACTAAGTATTGACTTTAATATTTTCTGTCAAGCTAGAAAAGCATCCCATTGTCAATGTGGTTTATAAACCATGACAGAAGGCATCTGACCACGACAGTAACATTATCAACCGTTCGCTTTTCCGATCAATACAAATAAAAAGAAATTACTAATATATAAAGCTTCTTTGCCAATGTTATTACGTGTTTCTTCGGATTAAGAAGCTTAACTTGAATTAAGAAATGTCGTTCTTAAGATTAAAGAGGCGGTCCTGCAGCGTGTCCTTTAAAAACGAGCGAAAAAACTTATTTAAAGCTTCCATGTTTCTTATAATTCAGATAAATTGGAGATACTCAAACAAAATTCAGAATAAAGTAATTCAAATACATAAAGATTGTTCTAAAATCATTGAACTATACTTCTGCACCCCTATCCTTGACGAGATAATTCTGATCGTTACTCAGTCTTAACAGGTGACAAAATATTTAGGTAATAGTTATGTTTTTCGTAGTTTTTCTAGAACGTTTTGGACGTACCTGTGTGATATTTAGATATTCCTTCTGTAGTCTTAACAAATGACGATTTTAAGATTTAGGACAGTAGAGAGATTAAGATATGTGCAACTATACGCAACAATGCCAAGATGTACACGTATCTCAACTTATATAGACAATAATGTTACGGTAGATCTTAATTTAGACATGTGACGACATCAAGATGCCGCTAATGCGCCAATTCAGATATCCAATAAAACATTAATATGTCAGCGAAACATTCAATTAAACCTTAAGGATAAAAGTAAAAAAAAGTACCTAAGTGAAAAGTTAATAAGTAGTTGAGAGTTACAAACGATAAAACATCCTTTGCCAATCCATTATAGAGGGAAAATGTAACATGTTAAAATGAATTACATTGGATTAACACGCAATTCGTTAAAAAAGACCGCTTGATTTCGTTTACCCTAGCCTTTAATATCGGAGAATTTTCCTTGACAATTGCTGTGCTGACCACAGAATTAAAAAAAATACATTAATGATTGATAACCAAAGAAGTAGAGGAATTGTGGCTTCCACGTGGATGAACTTATATTCTATTACTATACTGTTATCATTGTATTTCCATCCCTTCTTTGAATTTTAAGACTTAATTACAAAACGCCAATGATGTGAATATCTCAAACCGCAGAAAAAATCAGTATTCTGAATAATATATTAGAAGCTGGGTTCCATTACAGCTGTTATTGTATAGAAAGGTCCACGACCGCCATGTCATTATGCAGTAGCCACTTTTCCACTTTTAGATACGATTGAATTTTCATGTTACTCGGGTGTCCTACAATATGGCTGCCGTGATCCCCGTTTTACGGAAATCCTCACTTTGATGGTGCTGCTGGCATCTCGGTTTCTGGTCCTTCAATGAAATAAACCCTGCAGCTGACAACAGCTGACAATATCAAAATTGATTTGCATTCGAAATTGTTTGGGTATATGAGTTGTCAAGAGCTACCTGGCATAAGATCGACATTAGCTACATCAGCCGCAGTAATAGGAACAAGCAGTAGTAGATTCTTAATTTTTGGACGGAAAATCGTCCGAAATTTAATTCAGCTGAAACTTCACTTGAACAATCTTTTAAGGGTCTTTTTTTTGATATTGCGGTGAAAAGAAGTATGTTGTACGATGTTTTCAAAGAGTCTTTGACGTCATTCACTCGACCCTCGATTAGGATTTGACTAATTTCTCTGGATGTATGATTCTAAAGTTATCCATACTGAGCTAAAACCAGGTTTCCGATGAAATAGGTCTTAAAGCCGGCTTTCTTTCACAGCTATTTCAAAACAGGTTGGTAAAGGTCTAGCTCCTCCCAACTGCATTATGGGCGAGTTGAATTCAATAAGCAATAGGTCACAACGATATGAAATTTTATTAGACTTTGTCTGCTCGTTTTTCCGGCATGAATTCTTCTGTACTCACACTATAAATATAATACAAGTATAGTAAGGAAGATGCAACACGCCACATGCAGCAATACCTTCACCAACCTTTTTGAAATAGCTGTACACTTGGTCTTAGCAATGTATTACAAGCACTGAATTCAAAGTAGATCTAGGATTGAATGATCCAATGTAAAGATATGATTCTCAGATCGTTTTATACACCTATTTGAAAAAACATTGTCGAGTTCAAAAGAAGGTTATCATCAAAGCTAAGACCGAAGGGGAGCATGAAGACAACAAGGAAGACAAACAATTATGTTAATTTTATGCGTATATTGCAGTTTTCCCTTCCAGTGCACATTTTATGCATCATGGCTTTAGCATGTTAATCTAGGTCGACCGACTTTGCTCTACTGTGCATTTTTACATGTCTATATGCAAATATAATACACATTTCATAGTACCCAAAATCCTTTTTGGTCTTAGCTTCAATAATATGACCTTCTCGAACCCGACTACGTTTTTTTAAATTAGGTGTATATTGAACATTGTGCCAGTATCAACCACAGAATTTATAGTCCATTTATAGTGTAATGAGCATTAGTGCATTTTGTGGGTTTTTTGAATAACTGATCCATTCTAACTAATTTTGACGCAAAATCTTTTAATAAACATAGGTTTAAAACGCCTGTTTTGCGGTGAATCCACTCGAGCGCCCCTTCATCCTTCAATAACTAATTTTAACACCCCAAAATTTCATAACAAATCTCCTGAATTTTCTATGCTTCTAGTAACAATATTCCTGGACTGGTTTGGAAAATGAAAGTTGAATCGATATCAGGCTGGGAAGCGCGGAACATATTTCTAATATTAGGAGCGAGAAACTGTCCTACAACACTGCTGAGTTTTTTAAACACGTGGGTTGTAATTAACTAAATCTACTAAAGTAAGCTAAAGAAGGACATATTTTTAATATTTTTGTACTTCACCACAAATAGTTTTAGTTGGTAAAATAAGTCTAAATTCATATACATAGTGGGTGCCTCTCTCTTTGTTCTTTTTCGTTTTCAACGTGCTAACCCAATTGAGCTGGAAGGCTAGAAAAATATATGAGAACAAATTGTAAAACATACCATAAGTAAAAAATTACCCAGGCCACCATGAAAAATCAAAAATACAGTTAAATAGATAAATGATAAATTCATTTACATAAATAAAAATATAATAATTAAATAAATGGAGTACAAACACTATAAGTGTAACATAAATACCACTAAATACTGCTAAGTTATTCTAATCCTATCGGTTTTCTATTGTTTAATTAGCACTATTTACTACTAAATAGTGCAAAGTGTTGCACACTTTTAGTGTTTGTACTCTAGTCCTTAAACTAGGATAACACAACGATGCACAAACACATGGCCCTCTTTCATTGAAAGTTCGGTACTAAATTTTCGAAGAGGAATGAAACCCAGAGAAAAACCCTCCGAGCACAAAAAGAACCAGAAAACAACCTTTCTGAATTCTAATTACATGTGAATGCGAGTGAATGACCACAGGGATGAGAGACATCGCATTAGCACTCCATATCTCCCATACATTCTTCTTATCTTACTGACAATAACATGAAAACAAAACAAGAGAAATAGTCTAAATATATAAATTTCAACTGAAATTTGTCAATAAATCAATAACAATTCCATGAGCGGTGCTTCAAAGAAACATTAAGAAAAATTACCCATAAAAGTACAAGAAAGAAATAGGAAAATAGTTGACCACTGCCTCATTCCTCTTCAATATGTTGATACAGTCAGAGTACAGGCAAAGTACTAAACCACAATACAACAATATTGACTGTCAAACAGATGTTAATTAATGACACTTAAAAAATATGAAACACTTGTGCAAAGTAATACACACAAAAAAAAGTAACTATTCATAAAACTCTTCAGTTATTTGTCATGTATTTTTTTCTTTTTCTTCTCATGCAGTAACTATTACCTTTGAAAGAGAATTTCAACGATTAAACAAAATTATTGCCTCATTATTATTTCATTATTTTTGTCCGAATGTTTATTCAATAATTAGGATTTGTCCAATTCCCTTTTGTTATGTCTGTTAACTGTATTTCTTTGTTTAGTGTGACCTGATTGGGAAAGTCAATGGAAAATATTCACTTTCTTTCTATTTTGTAACAGCTAGAATTTTCATTTTGTTTATCAATCCGTCTTTAAGGACAACAGTTTTTTAGTTGTTGCTCTATGTAAAATATACTGACGAGTTATTTCAGAGAGCGAAATACTGTACAAATCTCATTTCGTTACTGAAGAAATAGAAAACGCGCGGGCGTGCTGTGTGCTGTCATAAAGCACGCGGGGATTGGCAGAACACAAGAGAAATGTTAGGAGAACACTTTTGGACACTTCTCGAGTGTTCTGCCAATCCCCAAGTGCTTTATGACTGCACACAGCAGAGGAAGCCAGTTTTTTATTTCTTTTATAAAATACAAATTACAATAATAGATAGGAATGACGCAACGGAAAGTGCGCGCGTTTGTAATGTGATCTCATAAAGCACGCGCTCCAAACCAATCAGAACGCGAGATTCTTAACAGTTATTTTATGATTATTGTTGGTCGTTATTTTGCCAGATGTACGACCGAATGAAATCATTAAGAAGAAAAACTACATACACCCTCATTTCGTTGATCTAAGATCTTGATCATATTTACTGTAAAAGATACTCTAGGGACGAAAAAATCATAGTGTTGTTTCTCGTTGTTGCGCTACAGGATTTACAAGAGAATGTCAGGTTAGAGGCTTAGGAGATTAAATTCTCACTGATCTTGGTTGTTTAATCAATTTTGCTCAAGTCAGCTCGACCGTTAGCCAGTAATTCACTTAAATATCATTATTTTAAAATACGTGTGCTGAAGATAGGAGTTGCCTATATAACATGTTAGTGAGTTATTTTAGTTATAGTGTAATACTCCTGAAGGAGTTTCTTTTTTATATAACTTTATTTCACGCATTCCCAAGTTTCGTCGAATGAAAATTCCTAAGTTTCGTTGAATGAAAATTCCCAAGTTTCGTTGAATGAAAATTCCTAAGTTTCGTTGAATGAAAATTCCCAAGTTTCGTTGAATGAAAATTCCCAAGTTTCGTTGAATGAAAATTCCCAAGTTTCGTCGAATGAAAATTCCTAAGTTTCGTTGGATGAAAATTCCCAAGTTTCGTTGAATGAAATTCCTAAGTTTCGTTGAATGAAAATTCCCAAGTTTCGTCGAATGAAAATTCCTAAGTTTCGTTGAATGAAAATTCCCAAGTTTCGTTGAATGAAAATTCCTAAGTTTCGTTGAATGAAAATTCCCAAGTTTCGTTGAATGAAAATTCCCAAGTTTCGTTGAATGAAAATTCCTAAGTTTCCTCGACTTAACGATAAAACCAATATATCAAACAATTCTTAAGTCCATGATGTTTGTGCACGCACCTCTTCGAATTCAAATTTCACTTGTCCAAATACGTGGTCTTTTTCACCAAGGATGTTAATTTTACTAAGGGTTCTCTTAATGACAGACACTACTAAAGCTGAATTGTTTGTCTCCCATAGGATTACTCATCTGTGCGTACTCATATGACTATTTTTATTGTTAAGGAAGTTAAAAGCCTTAGAAAGACAGTATTTTTCTTAAATAAAGCGTATTTTGGATTTATGCGTCGATTTGAAATATTTTGGTGCACTGCTGCGAAATAGACATTCTAGTTTTCAGATTCGGCTAAGATTCTTTGGTTTATAGGTTTCTTTTCCCAATAATTCCAAAAGCGATCTACGCACAACCAAAAACTCAAAACAATATTTCTGATCTTCTTACGTCAAAGAATTGCTCCACTAAACCTAGTACCCCAAAACTGAGAAAAACGAACTAGATTTTAGTTGCTCTCCTACCTCTAAATGTAAAAATCCCTCTGTTTTCCCGTTGAACTCAGTTGCTATGAACAGTACTACCACCAAAGACTAACACGATGTTTTCTATTTGTTTCTACAATAGCGCAGCTATCTCTTCTATATATTATAAAATCCCGAGACAATACAAAGGACTTTTTTTTCATGCGTAGTCTTAATTCGTTTCCACCGCTTTTTTCAAAGACACGGAAATAACTAAAGAGATAACAAATCACGAAATCACTTCGTTAATCGTACGTCATGATTAACAACAGCAATATTGCACACTTAGGACTGTTATACTTATTGATTCAGTTCTCCCACTTGGTCAGTACTACTGATAAGTAGAACTTTTATTAATTGGCAGCAAAGAGCTTTTTTGTTGGAAGTTTTACCGAAAAAATTTGTGTATGTTTGCGCAGTTCTTATTATAATAATGTGTGATATTCTTGAACAAGGAAGCAAAAGTGTCATTAATTTTCTATTAAGTAGTTTCTAATAAGGGTTTTCTGAGAATATTACTTTGTATAAGTTAAGTAAAGTCTAGGTTGATTTTTCAAGAATAACAACGAGTTATAGACAGGCTTTGTAAGATTGGAATCAGTCCTAAGCAAGGAAAGTAATTTGTTCTTTTTTCCTTCTTTCATTATTTCGTTTGTTTCTTTTATTCGAGAGAATAAACGTTTCAGTTCAAAGCAATTATGTGGATATTTCCTGTTTTGCTTCTTTTGTCCTTTTCTTTCAAGAAAACGTTTCTGATTTTCGTAGCACGTTAAGAAGGAAAACAAATTCGAGAAACCTTAAAAAATACAGTACCAAGAATGAAAAAAGATGTGGATTTTTCTCTTGTTTACTACATTCGATTATCATTCGTTCATTTCTTTCAAGAATACGATTTTGATAATTTGCTTCATTCATGTATTCGTTCATCAAGAAAACGATTTTGATTTTCGTAACACGTTAAAAAAGAAAGCTATGTCGAAAAACCTCAAGCTTATTAGTTCTAATAAAGGAAAATGCGCGTAAGGAAGGACATATGGACAAACCTATTACCTGTGTTTGGGATCGATCCACTAAAACAAATGCGCTTCCTGCTGTTCGTTACTTTGCCCGATCAGGATATTTTGATTATTATACTACAATATTACATGGTGTGAAACCAGGTTTCATATTGGAACTTTAACACGTTCCTATCTAAACAAACAGAGACCTTTATTAGTTTCATTCTACTCATTGTAAAGATGTACAAAAGTAAAAAACGATATGAGGTGCTGAAATAAAAGGGAGGTACCCCTTTGATTTAAGAGTACAGTTTCTTGTTCTCTGATTTTCCTCCATACGCAAAACGCAAAACTGTGAGCTAACCTTGCCTTTTTTCTTTTAGTTAAAACAAATGGTGTTGACTTTGATTTGTAGCATAATTAGGTTCTACGTCACTAACGGCATCTTCATTACACGGGCTTCTTGATGTAACGCATACGCAAGTGTAAAAGATAGGCCACTTATTATGTGTATTCATTTCTACCTTAGCATTATCTAGAAATAACTTGTTAATTTTCAAATAATACACAGTAAAGCTGGTTACGAGATACAAGCAAGCCGCACTAGGTTAATTATTCACTTTCGATAAATTGAAATTATACCATAGCTCTTGTAGTTAGCAAAACTATGCTATTTTTCTTATACGAGGCAGAGGGATACCAACACCTGAAATAAATATAACCTGAGTATTTTACTAAGTAAGGCATATAGATATAAATAAAAGCCCTCCTTTTCTTTTCTTTTCTTTTCTTTCCATTCCTTTCCATCCTTTTCCATTCCTTTCCATTCCTTTCCTTTCCTTTCCCCCTTTTTTTTCAAAGTCACTGGTGAAGATTTCGTGTGCGTGTGAAAACCTCTCAAGTGCTCTCCATGTTCAATAACATTGTGAATAGTCCAAAAGTGTGCGTAGTTTTGTTTTTCTTGATTTGTTTATAGCGGAAGCCATTTAAAAGTCAAAACTTGTTCGGTTCTCCTCCTACACAAAAAGTGCTATAATAACTTTAAATATTATGAAAAATGCGTTGAATGAAACAGGAAAAAATGAATTTTCATTTTATTGTCTGTTTGTAGTTACTTAGGTTTTTCTCATAGAGTGGTCTACACCTTTTGCTGTTCATTAACAGAAAATGTACATTCATTTGTGCCAATAGTTGTATCAATAACGTGTAATGTAATTTCATTAACACCACGAGTAACATCATTAGCGTGGATCAACTTTCAATAACGATAATTGAATATGCGTGTACATTCATAGGCATCAATAGACAATCAATAGCGCGTTTGTACATTCATATGCGTGGAATGTATTTTCTTGTGCGCGAAAGTAAACTTCAATAACACGAATTGACAAACGATTGCATTTATGGACAATCATTTACCCAAAAGTGAAAATTCATTAGTGCTATTAGCATAACCATTGACAATCTATAACGCGTTTGGACAATCATGAGGGTCAATGTTACATTCTATAGCGTGGTTCGACAAACATTTGCATGATTCAATTGAACAATAAGAGAAATAAAACAATCATTAGCGATGTTCTTTTTTATCACTTTAAGACATATAAATAATCCTCCAAAAGGGGTTACATCATAGTTTACATTTATATGCATTCTTTAAAAAAACATAATCGAGCCAAAGCAGAATATAAAAGCCGATCGGTCAATACCGCAGGCGCCTCAGAGATGTAGAAAGTGCGTTAGAGGGCTGTGTGCTACAGTATGCCACCGCGAAGAAATCGAATACTGTTAGAACAGCGTGAAAGAATTGTAAGGGCTTTTGAAGATGGTAACGAGGACTACTTAATGGTTGCAGACACGATAGGAGTCAACAGATCGACAGCAAGAGGCATCGTGTCAAGATATATAAGAGAAGGAAGAATTGCAGAAAGACCACGTGGCGGTCGAAACCATGTCAGTGTTGAAGATACTATGAAAGATTGTCTTAATGACATCATCAATCAAAGCTGCCTGTTGACACTGGCGCAGATAAACCAAGAATTAAGGCAACGCCTTCCTGGAAAACCTAGGATATGCGCCCGTACAGTGGCAAGGACACCTGAAGGGATGTTGTATAGAGTGAAACTTGCTAGACGTCTTCCAGCAGAGAGAAACCGACCAGATGTCATACAGAAACGTGTTGACTAAGCAAACTGGTTCATGGGCCACGCAGTTGTACACCATAGTGTTTTTGTCGATGAATGCGGATACAACATGTGGACTTCAAGAAGCCAAGGAAGGGCCAGAAGAGGAGAGAGAGCTTAGAGGCAAGTCTGCGGTCAAAGAGGAAGAAATGTGACGATCGCCCTCGCAATTTCACCGACAATGGGCATCGTCTTCCACTCTTCAATTATAGGGGGGATGAACGCACAAGGTTTTCAGACTCCCTTGCACAAGCACGACTTAATCTAGATCCAGATGAAAACGTCATCTTTATCTATGATGGTGTACCAGCTCATCATAATGCCGCCATTCCCGCCCCGAACACTGAACTCAGGAAACTGCCTCCATACAGCCCGTTCCTAAACATTGTTGAACAAGCAATTAGTTCACTTAAAGCAGCAATCAAAGCCGATATCAGCCGTCCAGAAATCCAACAACGGATGAACGACCGGGCTGAGGCAAGACGACAAGGGATTGCTTTAGGTCACTACAGAACACAGCTGCTATTGAAAGGGTTCCAGAGAAATGTGGCAACTATCACTGTTGCTAAAAGTGGTCAGTGGTTCAGATTTATGCAAACGTATTTGCCACGATGCATAAATGGCGAAGAAATTGAAGGCTAAAATAAAAGAACATCGCTAATGATTGTTTTATTTCTCTTATTGTTCATTTGAATCATGCAAATGTTTGTCGAACCACGCTATAGAATGTAACATTGACCCTCATGATTGTCCAAACGCGTTATAGATTGTCAATGGTTATGCTAATAGCACTAATGAATTTTCACTTTTGGGTAAATGATTGTCCATAAATGCAATCGTTTGTCAATTCGTGTTATTGAAGTTTAATTTCGCGCACAAGAAAATACATTCCACGCATATGAATGTACAAACGCGCTATTGATTGTCTATTGATGCCTATGAATGTACACGCATATTCAATTATCGTTATTGAAAGTTGATCCGCGCTAATGATGTTACTCGTGGTGTTGATGAAATTACATTACACGTTATTGATACAACTATTGGCACAAATGAATGTACATTTTCTGTTAATGAACAGCAAAAGGTGTAATATTTTGATTCACTAATACTCGTTTACAACATATTTAAAACTATACAAAACAACAACAAAAAGAAAACAAAAACAACAGTCTTCAAACAAAAACAACAAACAAACAATCAAAGAGTTTGAAAACAAAGAATTGTTTAAAGCAACAACGTCTGGTTTGTGTTTGTGTGTGTTTTTGCTTGGAGTCTGAGTCATGCATTATCGCGTTTCACGTAGTTCGCTTAAGTAATGCCATAACAAGGTGCGCAATATTTTCGATAATTCATTGTTAAAACCCCTTAATTTTTTATCCGTCAGTGTTTTTGTTTTCTTTTAATATTTTACTTGGTTTGTATCTGGTATCTTTATTTCCTCAACAATGGAAATTAAAAAACGGTTCACTGAAAAAAAGGGTTCCACTCATTTCTCTATTTATTTCAGCGAAGGAATAACGTCATAATCAGTATTAATAGAACTTTTTTAAACGGTTTAAAATTTTTCTTCTCATTCATCACACCAACACAGTCCTAACTAGTTACCGCTAGTCATTATCACTTTATTTATTTCTGCCTAATCGCGAGAAGAACACAGAGTACAATCCAAATAATTGTTACAATGATCGTTTGATCAAAAACAAAACATCCGTTGAGACTCTACGTCTTATTTTTCATTGAACAAATCGTCTAACTTAGCAGTTCCGTTGGCTTTTGTTTTCCTAGGATATGAGAAAACTAAACAGACGTGTAACAACATTTATTATACAACAGGAACCATAAATTAGCTTTTGTTCTTTTAGCAGAAAGAGCCTCGATTTCCACTTCAAACAGCGCTCCAAACAGCACATGCGCTGTTTGCGTATTGATGACAAGAGGAAACCACAGTCAGAACAACGGGCCACTTAACGAATGACAGTGAAGATCGGCTTTTACAAAACAGAGATAACGATAAAAACGTAAGTGAATGAATAATTGAATTGATTAGCTGAATAGTTAGAGTACGCGCGGAGGTTTCTCATTTTTATTCATTGACGGTGACGCATTTTCGTAGGTTTACAGGAGCAAATTTAGTGTTGCGCACGTACGGGCTGTTGATTTTTCATTTTTATTCATTGACGGTGACGCATTTTCGTAGGTTTACAGGAGCAAATTTAGTGTTGCGCACGTACGGGCTGTTGATTTTTCATTTTTATTCATTGACGGTGACGCATTTTCGTAGGTTTACAGGAGCAAATTTAGTGTTGCGCACGTACGGGCTGTTGATTTTTCATTTTTATTCATTGACGGTGACGCATTTTCGTAGGTTTACAGGAGCAAATTTAGTGTTGCGCACGTACGGGCTGTTGATTTTTCATTTTTATTCATTGACGGTGACGCATTTTCGTAGGTTTACAGGAGCAAATTTAGTGTTGCGCACGTACAAGTGATGATTTACACATGTTTAGGGATGCAAATGAAATGTTGCGTAAACAAGTTTTATTACTATATGTATGACATAAAAAGACGTAAACAGAAATAGCATGGTACGTAAGAAATACCTAATGAGGTTAAAAAGCTACTGCCCGAGCTAAACCTCTGTCAAGGGCAAAATGAATTGCCATGCCAGTAGTGATGAATTATTGATATGCTAGTGATAACAGAAAGAGGGAATAGGAGAGAGATAGTGAACAAGGGGATGAGGGGAAATATTGGCACCAGAAGAAAAGGACACAAAATATTATTCAAATATGTAAAACTGGTATGAATAAGGATAACAGGTTGAAGCCAATGAATGCGTAGAAAATATTGTGAGGTAAGAGAGGAAAGAAAAGAAAGAAAACTAGTAGAAAAAATGGAAGAAACTCGCGTTATAAATGAGATTTCCAGAAGAATATAAAATATTCAAATACGTAGAACTGGCATAAATAAGGATAACAGGTTGAAGAATTAGTGGATAGAAAATAATGTGATGTGAAAAAAGGAAAGGAAAGAAAACTAGTAGAAAAAAAAAAGAAAAGAAAAAAAGAAAAAGGACAAGCACGAGAAAAACTATAAAGAATATGATGAGGTATAAAATCGAAAGAAATGATGTCGATTTAAGACAGTGTCATTTTACGATAACAGGTTTGAAAGCGGCACAATTACAATAGCAGTATTGATAGCCAGTTACATTTGACGTTCTGATAACAAAATCAATCCTGTATATACTGATAAATCCACGTGATATATTGAGTATAAGCGCAGTTTCTGTTCTCTAATACTATATTAAGACTGATTGCGCCAAGCTTTAAATATCATAATATCAAATATATTCATCAGTCAGTAGCGGTCCATGGTTGATCTGATAGCATTGAATATGATTGAATCTAAACAAAGTGGTTTCGCAGCTACTTATCATTTTATCAGTATTGTAATCATAGGGGACTTGAAAGTCATCTCTTCTCTCAGCCGGAAGTCGAAAAAAGGTCGAGTTTTCCATGTTTAACCTTTAGAAAAATATAGTGAAAATCCTCTGAATTGAAACTTTGTTTCATTTTATTTTTTAGAATGACTCATAATTGGAAATTATAGAAAAAGAAAAATAAACGCGCCATAGACATTCTTTACACAACTACACTCGTAGTCCTCCTGAATTCCATAGCACCTTACCTAATAGTCTATTCACCTGATATTCTATACACTGCAAGTCTGAGATTTTTTAAGTAAAAATATTTATCTTAATCTTGTAATTCAAAGGAAATCTTGGCTTAGGAGTATTATACGATCGTAGCTTGTTTCGTACGCATTAATTTTTGATAACAAAGAGATAATAGTGACACGACTATATAACATCTGTGTACTTTCAAGTTCGGCGAGTTTTCTTACGGATGCATATTAAATAGTACTGGAAATTATGGGATATTCATTAATGATGAGCATGCTCAATAACTGAATTTATGGACTTGAAGAAATATTTAATCACAAGAAACCGTTTATGAAGTTCAAAAAATCCTCCCTCCCCCTCCCACAATTTTTACATGAAGGTGGCTAAATTATAAAATTAATATATAGAATGAAATAAGGCAGTTTACTACTACTTACCAAAACTACTTTTATCAGATCACCCTAACTGATAATACCTTAGACTGTGAAGGATATTTCAGAAACTACGCTTTTCGCTCAATGGTCCCCCCCCCCCCCTCTCTCTCTCTCCTTTCGTTCAATAATTGCTATCACTCAGGGACTCGGGAATGTAATTGGTATAGTCAACAAGAAAGTACTAAGGCCCATCGACAATAATCATACCAGTTATAATGTCTATTCAGTTAACGTGACACAAGGTCTAAAAAGCTTCCTAGCTGAATGAATATGGATATATACCGAGACGTGCTATCTGTAGTCTAGCTGATAATACCGTTATAGAAAAGTAGGTGAAAACAGTGTAGCGAGTTTACGAAAGATGAGGGGGCCACATAAGAACAAAATAGGTAATGAGTCGTCCTTGCTATAGGCGTTTTTTACTGGGTTGAAGGACTAATGTCCGTAACCTCAGTACAGTTCTGACAAGACCTTTTTACCCAGTGTTTCAGTTTCAATCTGGTTTGTTCCTTAGCTTGTTATATACATGGGTATTCGACACATACAACACGGTCCAAACTAGTAGCCTCTAAAGTCAAGACATTATCTTGCTATAGGCTACTGAGTAGTTTTACGTAAGTATTTGAATACCCAAAAATGGTTGAAGTAAGAGGAAAGAAAGGAAAGGAAAACGTGTTTGATTTTAAAATTCATGCCATTTATTCATGTATTCAATTACCTGCAACTAAAACTCGCTGAAAAAGCCTACAGCCTTGTTTATTCTATTTATTTCTCATCCAACTCAATACCGCCTAATCAGTTCTTTATTGAAAGCATATTCAGTGATTCATTCAAAAAAAAAGTACGAATAAAAACATTAAAGACCCCCGCACCTAAACAAATCTTGGGTATTTTTCTCTAAGCTCCGTGTTTGCGCTTTGACACCATTAATATTAACTATTTGCAAGGAAATCATATTTCTAAACTTTCCGTTTGACTTATCGTATCCTTGGGCTAGATTTACCAAGCGGTACACGTCTTAGATAGTTCACCAGATATTTGTCTATGTTTTCAAATTTTTGTTGAGAAATAAGACATTTTTTAGACTCGGAATCATTTGGGAGTCAAGCGTCAGTGATTGACTTGAATAGGAGTTTGCAGATCTTTTTCAGAGGTCAGCCTAGATTTGCACTCTAAGAAAGTTGTTTTAAATGTACAAATTCATTCTACGGAAAGCCGCAATAGTCTTATATCTGCATGGGCTTAGGGGGTCGCATAAGGAACATGACGATCTAGAGTGTTAAGTGGTACAACTGCTTAATACGTTTTACCGACTTAAAATCTAAACTGATTAAGGTTGAGCTTTCTTGGTGCATCTTTTAGATGCAATAGACTGTTTTATTTGACCTTGATGTATTCCCATGTCAGACTACGTATCATTCTCTTGAGAATAATTTCTTTCCTTGCCAAAACTGGTGATGTCTGACATCGTATGTTATAGCTTAATGATAAAGAACCAACTTAAAAAATGATTACATAGACTTGATTTGGATATAGCTGAGCCAGAAGTGAAACGATCCCAGATTGATGAACAAATTGTCTGAAAACTCAATCAATCCTTCGGAATTTCGACATGCACTCCCTTTTATCGATAAAATGAAACACAAATCTTATCTATGAATGTCAATTTTTTTCCATGTTAACTGAAATTGCTTTTTCATAACCATATACTTACGGAAATGTTCAGTATGATTTCCATTTACACCTTTTAGTTCCATTTATTCTTAATTTTTTATGGCATTCACATTGCAAATAGCTTTTTTTATTTATTCTCTGAACTTATTTTCTTTAATTATTTGCTTAAGGAAATTTTAAAATACTAACCTGGAGAAACTCACAAAACAAGTAAAGGTCACGCCTAAAAAATCTGGCGCTACAAATTTTGCGCTTTCTGTTTAAATACATGAAATCTTTTTGAATTAATATTTCAAACACGCGAGAGAGTTCTTCCTCCGATTTCCAAACATCGAAAAGTGAGTTGAAAAAACGCGGAGGCGCAGCCGAGTTTTTTTTAACTGACTTTGAGGTGTTTTGAAATCGGACGGAGGAAGAACTCGAGAGTGTTGCAAATTACTTCTCAAACTCATTAATATTTCTTGGAGAAAGTCAAAGAAAAAGTTTACGAAAATTAGTGCAAATTAAGAACACATTTCCGAACCTAGTGATTTGCTTTGTTTTCTCCTCATTAAATGTTCATGAGTTTTAGAAATCATTATCGATACCCTCAGGCTGAAACAACTTCTGGGCTGACAAAGTCAGGCAAGGGCTAGCTCATAGATCGAAATGGAAATTAGGAATCCTCGAATCAAGAGAAAGGCTAGCAACAAACTCTACTCACATGTGATATTTAGTCTGTAAATCGTAAGAATTCGAGACCCCATAGGTGAGAAGAGGCGAGTAAACTACCGCCACGCAACTTTTATTTTCCATTATTGATTGCGTAATCTCTCAAAAAAACATACAAGAATTATACTATCATAAAAAAAACTAGCGCCAAAGAATGTTGTTTATTATAGCTATTTGTATTTCTTGCATATGCCACAAGAAGTTGGTTTTTTTTAACGCATATTTCAGCAATAATCAACCCTCGACGCTCTTTAACCTTAATTTTTATTACATATATGCCGACAATTCAAATGAAAAAGGACCAAATTTGATACATATTTCAACGATGATCAATGTTCGCTGCTCCAAAACCTTATTGATTCGCAGCATCATCACTGGACTCACTATAGGTCTAGGGTCTAGTTTTTGAATACCTTTCTCCAATTTCACTATATTGTCCTAAAATTTACCCTTTGAAAGCCACACTGTATTGAAGCATATGCTTTAAAACTAATAAAAAACTTAAACGTCCATATTATAAAGGGTTGGAGAGATTATCTTCGATTAGATTTTATCCCGTTCTTACTTTATATTTGTCTTTTAACTGAACTATTCATTTTACTTCACTAGAAGCAGATATTAGTCTTAAAAGGGCAAGATTTTATGACACTCTGTAAATATTTAATAACTGATATTATAATTGCCCAATGTCAAAATGAGGTTTTTAATTGAAGAACTTTAAACGCGAGTCTAATTCTTTTCACTAATTTGTCGGTGGAATTCTACTATTTGTCGGTGGATTTCTACTATTTGTCGGTGGATTTCTACTATTCGTCGGTGGATTTCTACTTCTTATAGCTAGTCAACTAAAATCTTTTTTTTACCCTCCCTTACTAAATTTCGATGAAAGACTTCGAACCAACTTGCCCTTCTATTCATTTCATTCATGTAAGCATTCATTCATGTATGCATTCATTCATCCTTTCCAGATGATTCTTTTTTGATCACTGCTTTAGTTGATTCACTCTCAGGCTTTCTATTCGGTAAGTTCCTTCATTTTTTCGTTTCGTTTTTCCATGTTCTTTTTCTCATCTTTCTCATATCGATCTCTCTTTATCTCTCTTTATCATCTCTTAAATTATCAACATGACTTGACTTACTTTCAACATACTTCTCCTAGTACTGTTCCTTTCTTGTATAACCATCTCACATAAAAATATAGGCTGAAGAATATTTGCAAAACTTACGTTTTTCCAAGTTTTGAAGTTTCTGGCTTCCCCTCTTCCACTCGACTTCGTTGACGCAGTGAGTCGTAAGAAAAAATATTCCCCCCTTTATATCTCAATAAAATGTTGCATATTAATCGATATATCTATTAGGCATTAGCATCGGATGAAACTGATTATGTAATACGTAATTCTTTAAGCCTTTGACAAGTGGGGGGCCGTGGACGTCATCAACAAACACGCAGTTGGCAGCCGCGACTTTGTTAACTTGATTCTTAACGTCTAAGCATTAAAACCTAGGATAGGAAACATTAATTTTATCGTATGTTTCTGCATCATTTATGAATAGATATGATTCTTTTACAATTTCAATACTTGCCTCATTTTATACTGTAAATCTTATGCTGTACATTTTCGCGAGTGATTTTTTCAAATTTAAAATTTTAGGCAGATTTTCACATTTCAAATTTTTATTTGAAACGTCCTTGATTACTAAAATCATTCTTTTAGCAAAAAGCATGTTTGATAACCATGCCACTGTTTATTGAATCAGAAAAGTAGCAAGAACAACCTCGTTTTAAAGGTTAGATAAGAGTATAATCTCTTACGGTATTTTTTTTTCTTTTTTCTTTATTTAATGCAATATGAAATTCACCTAACGAAAAGTCTTTTCGAGCCACCATACCGTAAAGCCTTTAACATATGCTGATGTTCAGGAGAAAAAGAATATGACCGGCGGCAATAGTTGGCTGAAAAGTTCAAACGTTTTGAATTTTCCGCAGCATTTTTGCGAGACATCGTTGCCTTCAAAGTCGCGGGGCATGATCCACTCTGAAATTGTGTCTCGCTGGCCATGCAACGGAAAAATTGCCAGCGCGAGAAAAATTGCAGCGTCGGCAGCTTTACACTCAACCAACATGGCGGCAATAAAAACCAAAAATTATCAATTTCTTGTAGCGTTTTTCCTTAGGATTTCTCTTTAATGTATTTTCAAACGACCCTCGCCTATCCGATTCATTTTAACGAAGCGTCCATGTTTAATAAAAGTAAGCTCTGACCAAAGGCACCGATAACAAATAGTGAAATCGGATTACCCAGTTATGACTTCCTGCTAAGAATATTCACCGGAAGAACAGCCAAGACCGGCCTTTTTTTGTTTGAATGGTTCAATTGTTGATCTTGTCGTTTTTTTCTCTACACTATAACTGTATATTTGCTTGTATCTTGGTATTGTTTTATTAGTTAAATACCCGTAATCTGAATAAAATATATTGGCCATATTCTTATAGCTTGAGATGAACGAGATCGGAGGGCCACTAGTTTTCTTGTTTTTAACTCAAATCATTAACTAAAATGCTTATTAAATAGTTGACTTGAAAACAGAGAAAGAAAGAATAAACCAGCGAATGAACGAACGAATGAACGTATGAAGAAAGAGCTCACAACTGACTAAGACTCCTAAATATAATCCTAGTACTCTCTTCTCTGTAATCTTTCTTATTTTTTTCTTCCATATTTTTTGTCTTTGACTGCGAGCTTTTCAAATTTTTTATAGAAAACAGTCTTTTTTTTCAAAATGTTTACGAATCTATTTGTATGTACTATGTGAGTAGTATAGTATGTATGACTCATGCACGATACCCGTTTTTATAAACGTTATATAAGGAACTGACTCGAGGTTCTTAAAAGAATTAAATTGATATTGGTTCCTATATTACCCTAAATACCGTTAAACTAAATTATCCACGCTATAATACTCTAAAGCCATTAATAGTGACCAAAGGGTCTCTGTGTTATCAGTATAAAGCAAACGCGAATATGGATTGCCGCTAACGTTGGCGAGATGATCATTATGTTGTTGAAATAGCTGAGTCTCGATCAACCTTTTATCCTTAACAACTATAAGTAAGTTTATTAATCTTGGCAATTTTTTTATGATAGTCTTATCAAACTGGCAATCGGATTTCTTATAAGAGAAAAGATGACATGGCCGGCCAATTTTAAAGTAAATATATTTGCCAGTCGGAGGCCATAGCTGTAAATAGCGTGGATTCGTACGATTTTAAAATCGACGTAAAAAATTCCAATTTTATTTATGGGGGCTATCATTCTGGTGCCTTGCTCTTAAGTAATTCACTCACATTAATTAATTAAGTAATTCAGTCACACAGCAATGCAAGCAAATCAAATTTTATGTATTTTTAGAATGCATAATTCGACATTACTCAGGCATAGTTTACTCGGCCAAATTATGAAGCCCGAAAGACTCATTTTTGTGTCCACTGCAAATCATTAAAGAACAATTCCAGATAAGTCACTGATGTCACAATAGCATTTAACTTTTATTTATTCATTTTTTGTTTTATTACATATTACGCACATGTTCAATTTGACCATCGTCATCATAAAGATCTCATTATTTTCTATTTTTCCCCTAAGGTTTTATATTTATTTATTATTAATTTGATTGCAGGTCAATGAGTCTTCCTCTTGCACATTTATCAATATTTTCCTCAAGAACACCGCTATCGGATAACTGTCATAAAGCGAGCTTTCCGAGGGATAGGGGTGCAATCTTACATCTTACTATACAATGAAGAATTTTCGTTCAATATCGAAATCCTGGAAAATTTAAAGTCTTCTAATGCAAAGTCAAATAGGCTTGGCGGATAACATGAGTTTTAATCGGGTTTACAAAGGTAATGGATTTTTGATTATAGTGCAGCAATAAAAAAAACTGACAAAACCTCCTGAATAGTCATCTCAGACAAACTGTACACCTACACCGACAATCGAAATACTTTTGTTTTGTCGTCAAAAACCAGCGATCCCACACCAATTAAGAGTACAACTGGCCGACTGACAATTCTAGTTCTATTATCAGATAGCTAGTGATAGGACCAACTGGAAATGTGTTTTTCATCGTCCGCCATTTTGTTTTCCCTTTCGCAAAACTCTTTGTATCTCGGCCGAGATAAAAAGATCAGTTGGAAACATTAATATACATACTGCAGCTTGGAATCTGGTATAACGAAAAGAGGATATGTACGATGATTGACTTTTTACAGGAAGCCAAGGATGTCATTGTATTAAATTGTTTCCGACAGAGAGCGCTGTTAGGATTTATGTGACGCCATGCAGTGCCTGTCAGTATGAAGGAACGTCTTGTACTAGACAAGAGCCGCAGTCATAAATTCATCTTTAGGAAATGAATAAAACCAAGCCTGATATTTTTTCATCTGGATCAAATTTTAAAATGTCAAACTCGAGCTAACTCGTAAGAAGGTAATCTATAAAATGATACTTGAGGCTATGTTGCTTGGTTAAGAGATCCTGCCCGCCCTCATTACTTAAAACTTTTCTAATAATGATTTTACAAAAAATACATTCTCTCTTTAGACTGCATTGAAGATGAAAAAGAAAGTGTTGCCTAAAATAGGAGTTTGTGAGAGAAATCTAAGTAGAACCTCTATTAAACGGTCGCTTATTACCCAACCAACCTCTATTTACCGGCCGTTTGTCCAAGTCCCATTTAGTTTTTTTTATCTTGCGATCACACCCCGAGGGTGACTGCTAATTAGAAGTCCCATTAAATATTTTTAACGCGAGTTGTGCGAACGAAACACACGACCGGTATTTCATAATGGTAAGTCCCATTGACTTATTTGAACGCAAACAACCTAGGGAAAATGTTGTTCTGATTAATCATCAAGACCTGCTCCGTCGAATATGTTGCGACATTATTTAAAGTTTCATTTGCAAATAAATTTTATTTTACTTTAGGATAAATCTTGCCCTTAAAGCTATTCCACGCATGCGCAAACGTTTTCGGCTATTTTTGATTCTCCACATAATATATAATTTACCTATAATTTACTCAGGAGTCGGTATTCAAACCAATGGGGGTACACGAGCACCTTCGCCGCCGTGTCGCCTATCAGCTTCGTGGCAGGTGCTTTTCCGAGTAAACCTGAAATTTATAATGAATCTTTCAACTGCCAGTCTCTTTTTCTAATGGCCTATGAATAAATATTCTCATCTCTTGATTATCTCTTTCACTTCATAGGACTTACTTAAGATGCCATGACATGACAACGTGTCAATACAATCTACTTGACTCCTCTTGACTCAGTATCTCCAGATCCGACCTGATCAATGATCTGCTAATGATTGGCTTTTATCACACTATTAGGCCGATGATGGATTTTGTTGATAAAAAAAGAGTTGTTTTTTTTTCACAAAAAGAACAAGAGTCAATATCTTTGTATACTTTCAGAATTCTTTTGATGAAAAAAAAACACTGAATGCGTAAAGAAACCCTGGTAGTGACCACCCTCAGTGCCTACACTTCACACTAACCATCTCTCATGCTTGTAAATTATATAAAAGCAATCAGTCATTCATAACTCAATGTAAAGCGCCTTTATTATATCCATATAGAAAAGGCGCTTTATAAATTCATAAATCATAATCATAATCATAATATAGAAATATCGATCGTAAGACGTCAATAAAATAATTCAGGTTCAAATTTTCCCCATGGGGCCAATGCAACAATTGCCAGGGTCTCTTCCTTTCTTTTCGAAAAGAACTATACGCTTCAACGACTGATTGCATGAAAGGCCTAGCTTTGTCTTGACTTTTCTTCATCTTAAGTAAGAAAAATGAAGCAAATTCATCTTGGAACTTAACACATGTTCAGAAGAAAAAAAAAATTAAACAGAGGCAGAACCAGCAACTTACTGTAAAACCCTTCAATTTTATCAAACCAGGAAACAAAACCTTTGGGCTGGTCAAAGCCATGGCACGCCTAACTCACAGATCAAACCTTGAAACAACCTGTGAGCTGATCTAAGTTAGGGCACGGCTAACTCACAGATCGAACCCTGAAACAACCTTTGGCCTGATCTAAATCAGGGCACCGTGAGATCGAATTGGAATTTTATCGTTGAGTTTCAGAGAAAAACCTAGACCCCAGAGATAAGAGGCGAGTGCACAAGGACCTGCGGCTCTAGATCGTGTGGCATAAGTAGATTCAGACATAAACATGTTGTTGAATACTAACTAAATGTTCAATCACCGCATATTTGGAGAATTCGAGATAAATTCGAGTTTAAATATTTTGCTCCATATTGAGGAAGTAAAAAACTCAAGCTGGCATAAGACTCTCGGACAAAGTAGTTTTTAAAAATACCGTTATCCTTTCGTTTTGCTTACCTTGAACAAGCAGCAATGTGCAAAAAGGAAAAGAAAAAAAAAGAAGTAGAGGTATATTTTATAGGTTGATTCTGCATCGACAGTAGATAAGTAGTGTTAATAAATCTTACCATCTAGCGGCTCTATATTCCAATAATAATTTATGAAGGGTACAGTTATATACCATGAATAGATTGGTCTTTTTCTTACCTGATTATTTTACTTTATGTCAAATAACCATGAGAAGTTCCTTGTAATGAGCATTCAAGACAAGCCTCTTATGACTGGTGCCGGCAATACACAACGATCATACACTTATATTGCTGATAAGGTCTCAATAACTTATTCTATAAGATTTCATATTATATTGATCATAAAATTGAAAGATATCACAGGGTGGTGCAAAAAATTAGAGAATTCGGCGATTGACAGGAACACTAAATTATTTCTTGGACTGTTGGAGGCAAAGTCTGAGCTAAACTGAGTGCTTTGTTCAGATGTAAGTAATAGATGGTTCAAAGCGCGACTTTGCGCAATACTAATTGCATTTTCCGCAAATGAAACGACAAAGAACCTCAAGATCCAATATATTTATTTGGCCGTTTATAAAGAAGTTATTAAAATAATTACCATATTTTGATTTTAAACCATGAAAAAGCTTTTTCGCATCCTCGATTGAAATCCTTTCATATAAGTACTCAATAATGCTACTGATGTGTGAATTGTTTTTAGCAATTTTAGTTGATCAACAATCTTGGGCAAAAATAGTTGAGAATTTTTCATCCAATTGTGAAATAGTAGAATTTCCCTTATTTTCGACCTTCAAATCCCCATAATCCTTTGCGTCTTTGGGGTGTAACGAGATGGTAAAAACCCACTTATTTTGCTGAAGGCTGATCAGACAATGTTGACAATACCTTGTTTCGTGTCCAAAGATAAAATTAAGAAGTAAAAAACAGAAAAGCTTGAAGACGTTTTAGGTAAATTTTAAACATTTTTCGTAAGTCAATACATTTTCTGTAAGACCAAAACTCTTCATGATCTGAACACGCAAAAATAACTTGTAATAAACTGATAATCTATATTGTACAGATAAAAACAGGTTTAGTATAAATTCAATTTGGGACAGGTTTTTGATTGGTTACCCCCCAAAAACGCAAGGCGTTATGAGGATGTAAAAGTCGAGAATTAAAAAAATTTAATTGTTCGTACCCCCTCTCCCCCAGAACAATGTTGGTCCTAGTAGGTAAAGCAGCCCTGTCTCCTTGGAAACAACATTGTTTAGGGGGAAGGGGGTCATTTTAGATGGTATTTTTATGTTTTACATGAAATTATCATTAAAGCTAAAAGTTTCTCAACACTTTTGACCATGATTGTCTGTATATGTTGTTTTTTTTGTAATGAACAGAAATGGGAAACAATTTCAAAGGAATTTATGCATCAAGTATAAGTAATAGAGTAAGAAATTCTCGAAGTTGTCATTTCTTTATCAATTAATTGTAATGAATGACGTCCCACGAAGTTGATATCGATAGAAGCCCGAAAAATGGTAAATTAGAACAAATTAGTAAATATTACAAACGAGGTCAATATTTCGCTAGAATCGGCAAACAGATAAATACCTTTCAGTATAAAGGCTCTAAAAAGTAAAAAAAGGACAAAGAGCCTGTGAGACCCAGAAAATATACCCAACGGATGGAAAGACAACTCAATGTGAATTTAAATCATTATACGAAAGAGAAATCCGATTTTTTTTGTTAACATTACTGTTAAAAAAACCAACATACTAACCAAGAAGATCGTAAATATTACAAATAAATCTAAGTATTTTGTAAAAATATATTTAAAAATTACAGTAACATATACGTTCTTGCCTTGATGGAAACATCTGCAAGTTAGGTTGGCTGCATGCTGTTTGATCAGTATGGACCTTCATTGGGTGCTCGGTAAATTCATTGCTTTCTTCATTAGATGCATGGTTCTGAGAGTAATTATTCTTTGGATTCGTGCTTCTTGAAATGCTTCACATTCTATTAAACAGTCTTAAGTCTATGGTAACGATCAGCCGCCGTATTTAAAAGAAAAATGACATCCTTTGTGACTTCAACTGAATCTACATGAAATATACAGCAGTCGGATAACAGAATTTAACACCTTATATTCCATTGTGAAGGTTTTATATTGCAATTTTGCCTTATTATCTTGCGAAAGGGATGTGTAAAACAAGAAAAATGAGTTATTGAATATGTATGTCGCCATTCACTGCAAGAATTGATGATTTCTACCATAGATAGACCTAAGACAATCTTGGACAAATATATAGGTGAGAATTTTTAATCCAATCATGAAATAGTAGAATTTCCCTTATTGAAAAAGTTTGTTGTCCGTACCCTCTCTCTCCCAGAACAATGTTGGTCCTAGTAGGTAAAGCAACCCTGTCTCCCTGGAAACGAAATTGTTTAAGGGGGAGGGAGTCAATTTAAAGGGAATTTTTCATGTTTTACATGAAATTATCATTAAAGCTAAAAGTTTCTGTTAATTTTTTGACCATGATTGAAGGTTAACGAATTTTTAAATGATTATTTTTATTTACCTTCTTCTCTTCCTGCTCCTGCTCCTGCTCGTCCTCCTCCTCTTCCTTCTCCTAATCATTCTCCTTCTTCTTATCCTTCTCCTAATCCTTCTCTTCCTTCTTATCCTTCTCATCCTTCTCCTAATCCTTCTCATCCTTCTCCTCCTTCTCCTTCTCATCCTTCTCATCCTTCTCCTCCTTCTCCTCCTTCTCCTCCTTCTCCTAATCCTTCTCCTCCTCCTCTTGCTTCTCCTAATCCTTCTCCTCCTTCTCCTCCTTCTCCTCCTTCTCCTCCTTCTCCTCCTTCTCCTCCTTCTCCTCCTTCTCCTCCTTCTCCTCCTTCTCATCCTTCTCCTCCTTCTCCTCCTTCTCCTAATCTTTCTCCTCCTTCTCCTCCCCCTCTTCCACTTCCTCTGCTTTTTCTAAGTTTTTTTTATTAATATTGAACACATTTGAAATAAATCAAACCAGTTCCTTCAGATTATTCACAGCCATTCAGCAACTATAAAAGACTAGAAAGATTTTGAAGAGGAACTTAAATAGCAATTTTAATAGCAATTTTTTAGTGGGTTAAGATTAAAAAATAATACAACTTGGAAAGGCTTATGGTTACAACATGCTTGCAGTCTTGTCGTTACAGACGCTTTGGGTATATATTACATTATGGTAAAGTAGCCTTTATTTCATTTACTTTTTATAAAAACTAATATTTTGTGACTTTTACAAAAATCTCTTTATATCTGATTTAAACTTTTTTTCATTAAAACTAGTCACTACTCATGTCAAGCTCGGTTGCTAGGCTACGTTGACGTGAATTCCTGATAGCGTTAATTCTGCGTATAATGTTGTTAGCCCTCTGGTCTTCCTTTCCAGTCTCCGCTGCGTCATCATACGGGCCACTCTCAAGGCAAAGGCCTTTACCATCGTTGCATGGAACTATGCGATCGAATGCCCTCTTTCCCTCATTTACTCTTCGCTGCATTAATAATGATAAAGATAAAGTTAACGTGCGTTTCGCTTAATATGGCGATCTGATCCATTCTTCTTCGTTTTGTCCCTCTCGTCTTTCCTTCCTTCATTCCTTCTTTTTTTTTTTGTTTTTGCCATTCACATGTGATTTAGGAATCAGGGAATACCAAGAATATGAAACAACCTTACTTTATGAATAAGCACAAAGAGAGACTAAACGAAAATAACAAATTTGTACTCTACTACAACATAGACGTGTACATCTACATGCGACATTGCTAGGTATGTAATTTAATAGCATGGTGTGTAGAGATAATGGTTCCATGGTCTTGCCAATATCTTATACAAATATTTGTTATCGCGAATTTTTTTAATCAGTTGCCACTCCATTTAATAAAACTTTAACGGAGTGTTATGATGCGAAAGCTCCGCAAAGATGGTGATAGCTGTTTGACAAGCTACAAATTTGTCAAGCACCTTTAAACCACCTCTGGGCTTAACTAAGTCAGGGCATAGCTAGCTTACAGTTTGAATCCTGAAGCATTGCAACCTTTTGGCTGATCAAAGTCAGGGCATGGCTAACTCACATATCGCGGATATCCTGTAACAACTTCTGGCCTTATCAAAGTTAGGGCATGGATAACTCACAGATCGGAAACCCGGAATCACAATTTGAAAAAAGTTATTAAGTGACGAGCAAAGCAAAAAAGAAAACAAATCGGTGGTTCAAAAAGTTAAGTGGTCGGGTTGAGTACGCATCGACTGCGCCAAAAGACCTATTTAGCTTGGGCGTAATGCTTTTTCATTCTCAAGAGACACTTTAATATAGATACAAATCAAGCGAAGAATTGTATTTTCTAGAGAATGACACGTGGTCTGAAAGTGGGTAAAACATTATAGCCAAACTAAAGAGGTATATTTCAATGGCCCTTATATGATATCCGCTATAGAAAGAAAGTTGAATTTCGTGATCATGCGATCTTACGGTGGCCATCCAAAATGGCGGCGAAATAATAGTCATTAGTCAATTAGCAGCCTTATACCTGTCTGTTGATTTATGTTTTACTGTTTACTAAGTCGTTGTCAATCAGATCGATAAAGGCCTATCTGGAGCCCATTTGCTTAAGTGATTTTCAAGAAGTTTCCTCAATAGTTTAGGCAAAACTTCATTTCCACTTAAATTTGTTTAGGAATTTGGAAACAGTGGCGGATCGAGAATGATTTCAGGGGGTGGCTCTGCAGTAGATTTTATAGCAGGTTGAGATGCTATTTGTTTTTATTGTCAAAACTTAAAAATGGAAGTGAATGACTAGCCAATCTACCCCGCCCTGGCGCACCTTTAGAAAACTTAGCTAAAAGATATATATATTTGATTTTTTTTCTAGAGAAATTCGTAGATATCATTCAAATTAAATTAAAAATACTGATGAACGCATATTTGGGAGACAAACGACAAGGCATTGTTTGTATAGCAATACAGATGTATTATTTAGCTCAGTACGAAAATGGACAACACTGGAGCCTCAATTACTAAGACACCTGCCTCAGCAGATGAAACGAAAAGATATGGCATCCCCCCCTCCCCCCCCCATCACCAAACAAAAACAAAAACCTCATCCTTTAGATTTTCTTCGATTCATACTACATTTATTTTACTTGAAAATCGATTCTCACTCAAGCCCGCTTACTGCTTTTGACTTTGACGTAGAGTTCTGGTTGGTCGTCACATTATATTATTTTTAGTTTCTAAATACAGAAACTGTTTTTTTATCTGAGTGTATTTTTGGGTTGGGATATAATTATCTTTGCGATAATTTCCCGCTGAATATGATCGCACTCTAGTGTTACCATATCATGACATTTTTCGTTAAGCGTAAAAGTTTTTTTTGTACACACGTATATATATTAGTCTTGGTCCGTTCGTCAGTATATTATCCTTGTCATATGGTTATAGTACATATATATCATGTTTGGTGTATTTTTATCCTGTTTTGGCGCAATATGTTAAAGTATATTTATCCTTCTGACTTGTTTTTAGTTGGCTTGTTTCCTCCATACATCACGTTTTAGAAAAATCTCCTAATATCTCACGTTTTCTCCGAATTTGTTTGTTATCTGCCACATACTATTTTCATAATCATACATGTCTCTTTTCTCAGTAATTCTCTGTAATTCCTATTCAAAATTAAAAATACTATTGTCATCGTACAATGTGTTTTTATTCACTAATGAATGTTTTTAGTCTAATTTCCTTAATCATTCAAATATTTTAACTATAATACGTATTTTGTTTTTTCCACTATTGTTTTATATTTTTCTTTTTCGTAGTACGGACGCATACGTTATTTCCTTGTTTCAGTTCAAAACAGTGCGTCATATTTTGGTGTTCAAAGAGTGTCTCGTATTGTATAATTCTAATTTATTTTTGTTATTTTCGTGGATGCTTTAGCTACCACATAAATATTTGTCCTATATTTTTGTATTTGTACGATATTTTTGCTATAAAAGTATATATTTTCACTTGAATAAACGTAGTTTTCAATTAAGAAAATATCATAGGGTCTAACATAAAGGGGACCAAACCCGCTCCTCAGAATTTACAAATTAAAAAGCTAAAATTAGAAGCCAATCAATCGACTAGCTCCAACACCTATCGCTATCGTTAGCTGCCCAGCTCAGGAAAACAATCAGATTGCTGGCCGGACGAATTCGAACTGATTGTCAGTGGAGAGTGATTGAGACTGGATGGAGACTGACTACTCCAGTGGCATTTATTCATGATAAAAAAGTGCCACCAGTGCACTAACCATCTAACCGGCAGCAGCGTTAGAGAATCGACGTGGAACAAATTGTAAACTAATTGCGCACAATCGTACTGTAATTTCGTCTTTACGACTATAATAACAATACCACTAAGTAATGGATCGTAGTAAAAACATAACATGCCAAATATACTGTCGATTTGAGGAACGTTGCGCGTACATCAAGTAAACCCTTCATATACCGGATAATCGCGTATAAGTGACGACCCAAAAAAAGCTATAAATTTAACACAAACCACTCCTTCATTTGACTGCATTATTTCATTATTTAAATTCAATAGAAATGCCGGGGCGAGTTAGTTGTCGGTGTCTGACCGAATTTCGTTTCTACCGCTGTGCTCATCAAGGAGACAAAAGAAGGAAGGTCGAACGTCAGATATGGAATGCACACAATATGGTTGAAGCAATAACACAACCAGGGAATCCTATCCCAACAAACCGTTTTAAAATCAATTAAACCTTAAAAACAACGACAAATAATAATAATTGATGACGGAGAGGAAAAAAAAGTCATCAACTGATGTTTGGCAAACCTAGGTGAAATCCAGGTGCTTTATTTTTGGCGCGTCGATGTTTACCGAAGATAGTGAACTGTATGAGTGAAGGATGTATACTTTCAACGCAGACAATGGTAGAATGAATGGATATGAATGAAGGATCTATATATATATTGCAATATTGGCCTTATGAAAACTAAATAAATGAAGAAACCGATGAAACCGTACAAGGCACTTGTCTGATTCATCTCAAATTTAATAAACTTGGAACATTTTAATTGAAAGGCCAGACTCACCGAATCAAAACGAACTCTCAAATTGAGGTCCCGAGTAGACACTGAGCGATTCTGCGATTCCGTGTATGCTTGATATTTTTCGACTATAGCAAAAGAAACACTAAAAATAGCTCAATAATTTTCTAGCGAAAGAAACACTGAAAATAGCTCAATAATTTTCTAGCAAAAGAAACACTAAAAATAGCTCAATAAAACCATTGAAGGTATTGCATCATTTGGCGATGACGGCTAAGTTAATTTATCTTTATTCTAAACTTGTAGTTTGATCACTTCCTTCGATTTTTTAGTTTCCATTAAACAACATGCTCCAGGTGTATACACACAGATTCAAGGATAATGAACTTGGAGCGACGTTTTCAAGAGCAACAAGTAGCTAGTCCTTATTTCTGAGGGTACTAAAACACAACGATGACTAAATAAACAGCGTCTTTTTAAGGTTAAATGAGTTTTACGTTCTTGTGCTTATATTGCAATGAGATGCTCTTCCGCTCGCGTCTTGACAGCCACGAGTAAATTGAGATTTTTAATGCATAGATAGGGAAGATAACATTGTGATAGAGCCACGTGCAGTAAATTGTACTTAACGCAAAACATGAATTATCCTTCATGTATGTGTTTGTGCCGCTTGAAACCCACTCTAGATCCGTAACAAAACAAGAAATTGTTAAAATATTTGGAAGCTTAATGAGAATCATTAAAGTGCAATCCATCTTAAATATTTCTAAACACAAGTTGATGCGAAATTGTGAAATAGGAAAAACAATTTCAATTGCTTTCCAAAATCCAGTCATATTAATTTGTTACCTTAATTTAATGGAAGGCTCATAAAACTGTATTCGTTTCAATTTTATTTTAGTTTTTTTTTCTGGATTTGCTTTGCTATTCTTTTCTTCCTTTATTTCTCTTATTTTTCTTCAATTATTTTTGTCTTTTCTTCTTTTTGTAGAAGAGAATGGGAGAACTTCAGAGATGTATATAATTAAGTACAGAACTTAATCAGTTCTTTCCCGGCCATTTTTGCACGAAATTGGATTAATAACGCAATTCCTAATACACTGAATGTATATTATGTTTTCGAAAAATATAATTTTCATTAATTTTAAAGCTATTTTCTAAGTTAAAAAACTAAATTGTCAATAAAACAAACTACATTAGATTTCTTAAAGATCTTTTTTTGAGAAAAATATTGAAGTAATCATCGAGTAGTAGCCAACTTAATTTGTCATACATTTTTGTACAAAACCAATTAATTTTTAGAATGAAGTTATATAATTCTTAATACAATAAACTTGATAAAATCATTTATAGATTTTATTTTAAGTCTTTTCTGAAGTAAAACAATATTATAGTTGATGGCAAATCTCTCGACAGTGTCACTCATTACTGACGTCCAAGCATTATGATAATATTTAGAATATGTACCTGAAATCCTAAAGGAAATCCTCTTGGTGTTTTTTATAAAATTTTATAAACTATTGTTCGGTTTCCTTTGTTAGTGCGGACGGAAACACAAACCACTAACTTAGTAGTCATGTGTTTTTTTTACTTTCGAAATTTCATAGCCTGGATTCTTTATTCTAAATCTTTTTGCAGTTCATTAACTTCTTTTCATATGTCGGTTTACGTAAAAAAACGTTTTATATTATATTGTTTAGTATACACTACGCGATCACCATGGTTTAAGAATACGCCTTTTAAAACAAACTGTAATCTCATAAAATAGATCCCAAATGATTATTTCATGGGGATTAATAAGAAATTCAAAAAGAGCTCTATTCCGAGAGGTTTCCAAAAAGACACATCCGGCAGAAAGCTTAACAAAGTTTAAAGCGGCTTACACTCCTGTCTGCTCACTGAAAACGCTCTTGTATCGGAGATTAGTACATATTCTTTATAGATTTGTATTAAAATGTTTTTATACCCAATAAGTATGGTGTCAAGGGAAGTCCATGGCGTACTGTTCGATAACGTATATAAAGACTGACACTGATTTTATTATTATTATTATTTTACTAGTACGATGGCTGCTAACAAATGACTGCGGTCTCAACATCTATGATCAACTCCTGTGAGCTGCGCGTCTGCCGTAAGAAGAAAAGCGTAAAGGTAATTTAATGGCAATTATTGAAATGAACTTGAATCTCTCTTAAAATTAATGGACATAATTAAAAACTACATGTCATAACATAATCACCCGGTTGACTGTACTTCGATTGACTGTCTGCTTTTAAAACTGATTCCTTTGACACAGATGCTATGCAGACCGTTTCTATAGCTTACAAACTGACCCCCGCAGAAGGAATATCTGAGTACGTTAGTCTTTACTATTACACAAAAACCAAATATTGTATAAAGTTAACAACAATCATTCTTTACTTAACTCACAAAAGAATCTGCTTCGTAGTATTTGCAAAATGAACCCAAAATCTAAATCCAAGCTTATTTCAAGCTCCATACTCAATGAAAAGCTAAGGAATAAAAAGCTTTTCCTAATGTTTTTGAATGAGTCTTTCTTCAAACAAAACTCTTTTGAAAAAACTACCTTACATATTTTTTTCACTGAGCATGCTGTGAGAAAGCCAAATCAAAACCACAAACGTTGTAGCCCGCGGTCATAAAACTCCGATTCGATAAAATTAAAAATGAACAGACATTCTAGAAATATTGATTGTCCACCATTCTTTAACGGCGTCGACGCCTTAACTAATTATGAAAATTAGCCACGTAATCTTAACAGGACAAACTCGTTTTATGTTCTAGAAAGTGGACGAATCTTAAATCAGCAACAAACACTCGAGGGTGAGATAAGAAAGGAAATGAAACAATAGGCCTTCCTTAGTGTTCCTTGATTACTATAATACCAATGAATATTCTGTTCACTCACTCCCTTGGTATCCGGTAATCAAAAAGAGATGTATAAACAATAAGTTAGAGCACCGGGTGTAGTATTAAAGGCGGGTATTAATAAATAATATTGATTGAATGTCACCAACGCTATGTTTGAGTTTATAATCTGTACGCAAACTTTTTTTTCAATCATTGGTTATTTTTTTCCTTTCTTTTTCTTTCTTCTTTCTTTCTTTCTTTCTTTCTTCCTCAGTCCTTCTTCCTTTCGTTCCTTCGTTCGCTTCTTTATTTTTCTTTCTTTCTCTCTTTCTTTTCGTTTGATTGTCTTTTTTCCTAGTCAGGGTTTTTCATTCTTATTCACACAAAAAACTATTTGAATGACTCAAAAGTGAGTATTGATGATAATATTATATATATATATTGTTAGCCCAACCTTCAGCTCAACATAGTATTTCTTTTTCTCGTCTCTATTACATATTTCATTCTTTCTGTCTTTCCTTCTTTCAATAAATTTCTTCATTTTACACTGTTCGCAATCCTGTCCGCCCTGTAATATGTAAACTTCGCAGTAAAAACTGAATAAACGGTCGGTTACACGAATATCCTCAAATGTATGAATGGATAATTCGTTATTAAGCACTTGCTCTTTCAGTAATACGTTTAAATCAGTTTCCAACGCAAATTATTAAGTTTAAGAAGTCTATTGGAATACAAAGTTTCACTCTATTTCTACTATCTTGTTAGTGCTATGCTGTCTACTAAAATAATATATTTGAAAAACGTCATAAACGCTTACTGACTCATAGCTTGCTAAATTATGATTATCAGTGTGTAGCATGGTTTACCTTTTTGGACAGGGGACAGTTGTGGCTGTTGCATGCAAATGCTTCTGACAAAGAAAAGGTGACAAAAACTAGACAGACAACTAACAAAAATGCTACTTCACTCTTCATTTTCTCTTAAGCTTTTGTTCTTCCGTTAAGCTGTCTGTCCTCCTTAGTTCTGTCCTTCTTGTCTGTGGTGGTAAGTGATGGTTAGACCAAACCTTTATATAGCCGCAAAGCGTCCACTAGCTGCTGACGTCATAAAGTATTTTGATTGGCGGTTTAACAATACTTTAATTTCTGTTTACAAAAAAGATTTCCATGATTGCCGAAATTGCTGAAACATTGAACACGGAAGTGCTGTAAGACAAATGGGGGAACTAGGGAATATTTCCTGTCCAGGGTGGGGTAGGAAGAAAGGGAATCATTATCCGCTTCTTGAGCATACCGGCCGGGGATCGGAGTAATCTTCAACAAATGAAATTTTTTTTAAATATTACATACTACTTTTTGAAAATAAACAATTGATATTAATTAATGAATAAAATATTGAAGCCAATATTACATCCGTTTATTAGCATGAACAAGAAAGGTTTAGATCATATCAAAATAAAAAATTTTGTTCGTTAACCGGAAGCTACTCAGTCCGCTCCACTTTCGAAACTAAAAGAAAAAAGGAGGAATGAAATATGATGCTACCGTACGAAAAAACGAGATTCTCGTTATTACATTCCTCTGAATACTCTAAGCCACGCTGTCAAAATTAGCGGTTTTGAAGTTCCTTTAAGACGTCGAGAGTCTCAATAGGAAGGTTTTTCAAATAAGCTTATTTGTTACTGATGGATCGTTGAATGCGTGAACAGGTCTGGTACGAACGCGCTTTTTTAATTAGTAATAAAAAAAGGGTCTTCTTATCCATAATGTTTTCTTTTCTTTCCTAAAACATTCATATACATCAGTCAAGACCTGAGCCAACCAATAAATACTGTTTACCGATATATGCACTTAACTCCACAACAATCCATTGATTTCAAAATAGTAGTTTATTGATAATACTCATTGTTGTTTTTTTTGTATCCAGCTGGTTCCTTTAGTAGTGCTTGCTCCACGAGCTGCTAATAATATCTTTTACAATTTGACGTATTATTACGTAAATGTAATGCCGGATAAATAAAAAAAGAGACTCTAAGGAATCGTAAGTAGGCTTTAGGACGCTCTTAAATTGCAATATTAATTTGTCTATTCTTTCAGCTTTCTTCACGTTTTTTATTTTATTTTAATAATTAAACAGCCCCTATATTTTCAAATGACAGCTTAGAAATATTAGTTAATCTAAAATTCATGGCGAAAACGACGAAGATTGTTTTCTAGCTTCTCTGGGTTTCCTTCCCTCCTTAAAACATAAAAATCTAAATTTCAATTGGATCTGCGAGTTATTCGTGCACTGACCCAATTTGATTACGCTAGAGTTTGTTTTAGGGTATGATAAAAAGTCAAGGTTTTTCTAAAAGGTAGTATAGTATACCTGAAAATATATTCATATGGTCATAGAGTATTATACATATTTACAAGCCGATTCCGTTAGTAGATATTATATTTATGCTCATTCATAGAATATTATACATATTCACGCACAAACCGGTTTCGTTAGGGTAAATTTAACAAATCGTTAACATCTCCATTCAGCAATATCAGTTTAAAATATCGTGTTAAATATCTAAACGCTTGTTCTTTTGGCGTTGATTGCCTTTTATCCAAAGCCACTGATAAATGATTGTCCAACACTTTCTACCTAGTATAACCTATCTTCATCCTATTGCAATCAACCCTTCTACCTGCCTATCTCGCGCATGCGTGCCACCTCGTTTTTTTTTCTCTCTCAACAAGCTTTAGGCGATTATATTCTGAAACGACCACTCCAACTTTGAATTTTTTTTCTGTAAGAAAAGATTATTTCTAAAAGTTTGATAGGAAGTGTTCAATGTTAACTTCCCAGACAAGGCCCAGAAGAGCCATTAAAGGGTTAGGGAAACAAAGAATGAACACTGGATTTGCAGGTTGACGTAGGACACCATGAGGAACAAGATTTAAGGAGAGATAGCTTGTCAAGAACCGGAAATGGAGCCTTTTCCCCCTCCACATTGTGGGGGGGAAATACTTTAGTAATAATGAATTGTTTAATGGTTTGGAAACAAATGCGGAACTCATCGCTTTTGGTAAGCAAAGCAATATACACCTCAACGCCACATCGATAGATTTCCTCTACCTCTCCAATTCTTTAATCTGTTCTCTTTGACTTTTAAATTCCTTTTTACTCGAAAGGAAAAACGTTTTTGTCCTAATCTGCCGTTTTTGTCTTCCTTTTTCTTTATTTACTTATGCTTTTAGCTTAATTTGTAAAAGATACCATCAGATTATTGAATGATTACTTGATATTAAGACATATCAAAATCCTGCCCACAAGCAAGAATTGCCGCTATTGACTTAAGATTTGTTTTTCCTAACCAACTTTAACAACGCCAGTTTGCGTCCAGAAAGGTCAAGTTAAACTTATTAACTCAGTAGTCTTTCTTTCTAACGCAGGCAAGGATAGTCAAGATTAGAATTTTTTTATTGATTAGGGATATTATGAGGTAGGCTAGTTAATAATATGTGTAGGTATATAGCCAAAAGGTAAGCAAGGCACTTTGTTGGTCAGTATTATTGCGTCAGTACTGCGTTTTATGTCTACTTTCCAGGCTTTCATGACTAGTACTTTAATCTTCAACTTTAACTTCAACTTATGTGCACTCTCGAATGTATTAACGAGAAATATGAATATATAAGAAAGTTACAGAAAGCACTCCTTAATATCCTTCACTTTTTTTCTTCTTTTTATCCAAAAGAAGACCTATAAATATCAGTCACACTACTTCTTCGTCTTCGTCTTCGTCTTCGTCTTCGTCTTCGTCTTCGTCTTCGTCTTCGTCTTCGTCTTCGTCTTCGTCTTCGTCTTCGTCTTCGTCTTCGTCTTCGTCTTCGTCTTCGTCTTCTTCGTCTTCGTCTTCGTCTTCGTCTTCGTCTTCGTCTTCGTCTTCGTCTTCGTCTTCGTCTTCGTCTTCGTCTTCGTCTTCGTCTTCGTCTTCGTCTTCTCAGTTCTTTTTCTTCTTCTTCTTCTTCCTTTCGTCTTCTTCTTCTTCTTCTTCTTCTTCTTCTTCTTCTTCTTCTTCTTCTTCTTCTTCTTTGTCTCTTTCTTCTTCTTCTCCTTCTTTGTATCTTTCTTCTTACTATTCTTCTTCCGCTTCTTCACATGCTTTCTATCTCAAAAGCTGCTCATCGTTTCTATATTTTATTCAAGCCGCGGGCATCCCTCATTTAATCCAAAACTATCCTGTCAAACCGCTTCAATAACCAAATTCTGAATTAAACTACGAAGAGAAATAGCTTGGAATAATCATATAAAAAAAGAACCTTTTATTATTGATAGTTTAATAGGTTGAATCTCTTATGATCAGTATTCTAAATGTCCTAATATCATCAGACCTGCTTAATTGTAGCTATTTCTAGCAAATACTGTACGATCGATTTTCAAATACGTGTGTTTAGAATAGCTTTATTTTGAGATGGTTAAGTGTTTACGTGAATATAGGAATTTCAACTATGACATCTGTCAAACATGTCGAAATTCCAACTACTTTTTCCTCTCGGATCTCAAATGTTTGCTCTCCATCGAATGTTGTGAAATACAGAGTAGTGTGTAAAGAATGGTGGCACAAACACGTAGTTATTTTATAGCCAGGCATATAAATGTTGTTCATATAGAATAATATATTTGAGACTAGATTTCGTAGGCGATTTTTTTCCTTGAGTATGATATAATTTATTATTATTATTTTGCTTTAAATCTGTAAAGATTTCTAATGAGAAGAGGAAAATTTCTGGTACGCGGCCATAACCGTTTAGTTCATTTAAAAACTTCACACAAAGAAAATAACTGTATTAAGAATAGAAGTTTACTTCAACGAAGAGAGAGAGAGAGAGAGAGAGAGAGAGAGAGAGAGAGGAACGATGAACAATTTGAGCACATTCATTTGAAAAGAAGTGGGTACGACCTGAACTGACAAACATTAAAAACTGATTTCGTAACATTACAGAATGTTCGGAGATTTTGTCTTAATATCTGATGCTAAAATGCGAATCATCACAACGTTAATTATAATACGTGTAAACTTTTCCAACAGTGATAATGTTCGTTGATATAACAAAACGGAAAATTGAAAAGTATTTTTATTCAATTCAGTCAAGACGGCGTCCATAAAGGCTACCATAAGCCACTGTCAACCAGCCATAGTTCATGTCGTGATGGCTTTTGACTTCTAAGACGACCTCTCGTTTCTCGACTCGTTTTTTCACATGGACGTTTTCGGCGTAAGCTACGAAAGAGTATAAGGGTTTAATTTCCTAGGATAATCGCAGCCTTACATTAATTTTTATCGCGGATACTCTAAAACATCCAGTCTGCGCTGATCAAAGTCAGGGCACCGATAACTCACAGATCGATTTGGAATCTAACTATATGATTATGTACTTAGAAGAGGACATAATTACTAAATACCATTTTCCCCCCTCAATTCAGTGTTATTAGCAAGTCAGGCAATCGTTAATCCTTTGTTTTTAACTTTTTTGTTCATTGATAGTTTAAGTAAGTTTAATTGAAAAACTAATGGTAAGTTAATGTAGCTTTAGTAATAAAGGAAGCTATCTATGGCTTCCTTCCATTAAACTCTTTGCATTAGTATAGGATATTTGATACTTGGTTAGCGAATTCGATATTGATGCAGCGTCTACAACCTTACGCGACTTTTCCTCTTCTGTCTCTATATCTACCGCTTCCCATCTTTCCCTTAACCATTCATCTTTTCACCTCAATTCATTTCAGTCATTCCTTCGATAAACGCTTTACATACAATAGTAATGCATTAGTATAGGATATTTGATGCTTGATTAGTGAGGTAGACATATACATGTACAATTATTGATTCGGTGTTAACAACACTGTGCACCTTTTTTTCTCCTGTCTTTATAACCATCTCTTCCCATCCCTCACTCCCCCATTCAACTCCTCATTTCTTTCATTTCATGATTCTTTTCATTGAATGCAGGTGGACATATACATGTACAATTGTTGATTCAGCGTTAACAATATTGCGCAACTTTTCTTTTCCTGTCTTTATAACCATCTCTTCCCATCTTTCACTTCCTCATTTATATCTTTATCTCATTAATGTGCTTTCATTTCTTTGTTTAAACAGTTACATATAAAACTTTGACTTTAATGGTTATTTTATTCGCAACCTGGGTTCGATCGATGTTGGTTGGTTCTCTCCTTTGCTTCAAGAGTTTTTCTCTCACTTCTCCGGCTTTTCCTTCCTCCACAAAAATCAACTTCTAAATATCAATTGGAATTCAGTGGAAGATGAGCCACTCAGCGAAACCACTTTTAGATTTCCATTATAATCGTTTTTGGCTCTATGCATCTTGATATTCAAATTCATTGGAGGTATTTATTTATTTAAAACCCAAGGATATCTAGGCTAGTTTTCAATAATATTAAGACCAAGAAAAAAACCAATAAAAGGCTAAACCAACATTATTTCCCCTTTTTAATAAGCCCTAGTTACATTACCAAAGAATGCCAGCTTTTCTTTATTTTTGCAATTTCAAACATATGGTCATCAAAAAAATTTGCAGAGAGGGAGACAGAGGAAGAAATAAAAGGAGATATCCCTTTCTAAAATGATCGTACATGGACTTCATATTGTTTTCAGTTCAGAGACTCAATTTTAGTTTATAGGGATTTCAAAAAGGGTTTTCTAGAACAACGACGTACAAGGAAAAGTCTTCATTTCATGTCAAGTTAATTTATAGGATTCTCCAATGCTAAAGCCACGTTATTTACTATCTCTTCACTTTCCTTCACCTATCTACTTCGTGCAAGTTGGCACATTAGGCATCACCATATAAAGCAGAGAGAAATTCAACACAAAAGGTGTGTTATTGCATGTTTAGCAGCAGAAAAAAAAGTTCGTTTATGTAAATAATAGGATATTAAATTCATTAGAAACACCATACAAAACACTGGGTCAGACGATATATACGAAGCGTATCGCCTTAAGCATCTCTTTAATTGCGCTATATAAAGTAGTATAGATCGATGGACTGTTTGTTGGCGCATCGGATGCTGTTAGCTCTGTTGACTCAATGCAACAGATAAAAGCAGGACATTTAAGCTTGTCAAAATACAGGCCTGATGATCAGTCACCTTTGACAAAATGTTCCCATATTCTTTCTTTTCTATTTCCTTTATTTTCTTATATTTCTCTCTCTCTCTTTTCTTTTTTATGGTATTATTTTGATGGCTATTTTAATCTCATTTTTTTGAAAACATTTTTCGCACTTTCTTTCGTCTCTCCTCTTTGTTATTTCTCTTTTCATGATATTTTTCTCGTTCATTTTAGTTTTATTTAAAATACACTTCTTTTCTTCTTTCTCTCCTCCTTTCCAGTTTCCTTTCTATTCCACTCCTTTTTAGCACTTTATTTCGTCTCTCTTTCATTCTTTCTCTGCTCATTTTTTTAACCATTTTTTGTGCCCCTTTAATTCTTTTTTGTTTTAATTTTCATATTTTTTTTTCTTTAACGTACCTTTTCCTTATTCTAGTCCGTATTTTCTCCTTCCAATCCCCCCCCCCCCCCCCCTTTAAAACAACTTTTTTCTGCAATATCTTTCGTTTCTCTTTTATTTTTCCCCTTCTATTTCTCTTGTTTTCTCTTTTAATTAATTAATTAATTAATTTCTTTATCTTCTTCTTTCCGTTTTTCAATCTTGCAGGTTTTTTCTTCTTTCTCTTATAAGTTGTGCGAAACACGAGTATAACGTCACCAAATGTCTTTACAATAACAATAGAAGTGCTATCTCTTTTCAACTTAAAGTTCCCTTTTCAAATTTTGTATACTTTTATCTTCAAATTCAAGGGCTTCTTATGAAATCTCTTAGTTAAAAGATTCTCGACTTGAATACTAATTAATCTCATGATACTAACCGGCACTTTTCCCCATATTTACGTACCTTCACCTATACTCTCACACTTAACACACGCGCGCCCATGTTTACAATCTATTTAACCCCTCATAATATATTTCATGTGTTTACTTGTGAGCGGCTCTTCATACGAAGTTGAATTTTCCCATTTTTCTTTCTAGAGAGTATCAAGTTAAAATCAATTAAAATTATCGATAAATGAATAACAAGGGTTGAAAGATAAAAACTTAATTATTAAAATTAAAATCGTATTTCCAGATGGGATTTCTTTTGAGTTTTTCTACTCAGTAATAACTATAATAAATATCCATCTTTTCACTTTTATGTCTAATATTCGTTCTTGCAACTAAAAACAAGTTTGGCCTTTTTCAGTTTACGTTTTATTAACCTTTTTAATGGCCTGTTAATTTTATAGATTTTATAACATTTAAATGGCTTTGCTTTTGAGCTCTGCCTTAATACAAAGTTCGATATTCGCAGCTAGAGCCGGGAGTGATATCAACTAAGACCGAATTAGAGTAATTCGTCCTCTTTTAGTTTACACTAAGTAAGTGCAGTGGTGGATTCAGGATTTTTCAAAGGGGGTTTCGTTTCTTAAACTGTGTATAACTCTCTTTTGTTTAGTCGATGTTTATCAAAAAAGTGGCTCTAATCAACTAATTTACTATCGGAACCTAAAGGTAAATTAAATATTATAACAGCAAATATCAAAACTACTAATATTTATTTATTAAAATTTATTTGAGACATATTCCTATACCTAAAGGATTCAAACTTCAGGGTGGTATTGTCGGAAACCCTTCGACCCCCCCCACCCCCTCTAACGCCCACCCCCCCCCTTCCACGGATCCCCACTGAAGGTAAACTAGAGTATAATGTTAATTAAACCTAGTACACTAGTGACCTGTTTGGTTGGTTTTAATTTTATATAACATAGATTAGTATAAAGCTAATTATTCAGCGAGGCATAGAATACACAAGAAGCATGGTGTCTTTACGCACATCAATTCAATAAAAATATGGGACTGAGTTGAGAGACGCTCCGCGTTATGTGCTACCTGTGCCATGAAAGACAGATCGCCCACAACAGAAAAGCTCTTTTTTAATTATATCATTTTACTGTTATTGTCTATTACTCTG
>WHPX01001367.1:0-41563 GCA_011057435.1 Actinia equina
ACAAAAACGCACAACCGCAGAGTCAACTAACAGTGAAAAGTCTCTTGATGTGTGTAGTGCTCAGCAATGAGGGTGATCGCGTGAAACTCAAGCGCCGACTGCCCCACACAGAGACAAAACGGGTGTGGCACGGGTGTGGTGTTAAGATGCAAGGACCTAAACCGACCTGATCGTTCAATGCTGATGCGAACGCATCAGAGTCAGTACCAAGTTGCATGAACGGGGAGAAGCTAAGGTGAACAGACAACAGAGAACCAAGGTCGAGACGAATGATTCGCGAAGCGGGCATTCCGCATAAGACGTTGCAGTTTTCGAAGAGCTAGAAGCGGCGCCACAGCTTGGACACAGGGGGGTCAGCACAGAGCACTGTAACAACGAAAACAAATTCGACAAAGTTTTTTGGTCCCCCCCCCCCAACCCAAAAAAGAAGAGGTTATTGGACCACGTAGAAAAATAATCAATGGTTGTCGTTAGATCTGAACTCACGTGACCCTACACCCCTTAGACCGGGCCAGAAAGGCATGAAAGAAGCACTACATCTCAATAGCAGTGAGAAGACGAAGATCAGTTCGTACGAGAAATGAGCATGTCCGAGCCAAAACCTTTTTCCATACAACTCTTTTCAAATATTTGATTTTATAGAGGTGCAAGCAATATAACCGTGAAACTTTAGTAATACTAAACAGCACAATTTCATGCACTATTCCATTGTTTTCTATTGTTTAATCAGCATTATTTTGTACTATTTAGTAATTAGTGTTTCACGCATTAATTGTTTGCACTGTAATAGAAATCAACCTCTTTAATAATATCGAGGTGCAGTTTTCATTTTTGGTGTTATTTTGACACAACTTTCATTTTAAAGGGGTAGGTCGCGTGACCTTTTAGAAAAATATGATTACGCGGTGATGAATAATATACTGTGTGATGTGTAATCTTGAACGGCTGAATCCGACTTGTCAATATTAACCTAATACCTAATATGTAATTATCATGTCCAAATTTGTTGAGAGTTTATTAAATATATTCCATTTTCTTTTCCATCTCGTTGCCCTCCACAGCTTTAATTCTAACATCGATAGACTCGATTCTTGTGTGACACTTTTTTACTCGTTTATATAACCACAATACCCTTTTCTTGACTGATTCAATAGAGGGTTTGCACCACCACCTGACGGCAGCCATGATAGATGGCATGAACAATACATCGTTTAACATGAGAAGGAATTCAATTCCAAAGAGAAAAGGGATTTTATTGTCCTGCCATCTAACCACAGGCAGTGCAAGCTGTATTATGAGCGCCGACACGTGATGGTGCAAAAACTCTATTGTGTTCTTAGTTAGCGCTCAGTGAAGCTGCTTATTTATAAGCTCTCTAGTTTTTAAAGCCTTTTTAAATTTATATCACTCTTTTTACTTTACATACTTTAACGATATTTAAGGCTTTTGATTATGATTTCTTATTCGAAAAAATTCCTTATTTCGCGGTGTCTGGTGTAAATCGTTAGATGCTACCACAACTTCAAATTTCCCGCCATTGTACTACGGAATACAAGTTCACAAGGATTTCCGCTGGATACATCGACAAGAATTAGGGGCAAACGAGATGGTCAAGCTTCGTCATCTTATTGTGAGAGAAGGGCTACGAAATCTTCATTTTTTATGGTTGTTCTTTACACGAATTAAATATTCATAATCGTTCCTCGTGTTCCACATCGACGACTGCATATTTAACCCGGAGGCAAACTGATGTAAATCCATCGAATCTCTTGATTCCTAACCGTATTCCTTTACAACATCAGGTCAGTAAACCTTCTAAATTATGCCAGGTAAATGCTAGATCAATTTGCAACAAGTCTTCAATGATAAATGATTTCGTTTCAACAAGTACAACTGAAACTTGGTTAAAATCTAAGGAATCGAATCAACTAATTATAAATGAAATGTTGCCAAATGGCTACTTATTTGAACACATTGCGAGGGAAGGCAGAGGTGGTCGTGTTGGTTTGTTATTTAAAAAGGCTTTGAAAATGAAGAAAATTTCCATCAAAAAGTTGAAATCTTTTGAGGGTATGAGAATGACTGCCATTCCTCATCCTGACATTTTTTTTATTTTTGTTATTTACAGACCTCCTTCTAGTGCTAAGAATAACTTTACTAGTTCTCTTTTTTTGATGACTTTTCAACTTTTTTTGGAAGAATTTTCAATTGAAATGAGGTCTATACATATAGTAGGAGATTTAAAATTTTCATGTAAAAGATGTGTCTGATGGAATTCTTCGTTTGCACGTTACGTCATCGCGGCCATGTTGGTACCATTTAACAAAAGATTTCCCATTAGCATCCATTGTTAACGGCACCACAATGGCCGCCATGTTTTTGTCTTTTGACTCTCTTGGGAATGCTTGCAACCCATCAATTGCTGGTCAGTTTTTGATTATTTTGGAGTGTTTTAATCTGACTCAACATGTAAGACCAGCTACCTACCAAGGAAAACATGTTTTAGATCTTTTAATTACTAGAGCGGATGAAATCAAGGCTGCTCAGTAAAGTAAAACGAAGGCGTCTCGAGAGTTCATGGCGAAAGTCTCGTCTTATCATTGATCGTCAAATGTTTATACGCTGATCAGTATAATGGTGTTCGAAACCAGATTAAGAAAGCTAAACATTGAGTTTCATTCGGATATTATATCCGAGAATCAGCCCAATGAGAAGGTTCTGTTTTCCACTTTTCAGAAATGGACAAATATGAATGCTAATCAACCAGTATATCCTTCTTGTTGTTCTTTTTCCAACAATTTGGCAGATTTTTTTGAATTTGCTGATTTTTTGAAAGTATAGTAAATTCTATCCAGGCTCATTTCGAAGGTCTATCTGAAAATGACACTCTTCCAGAGCCTTCTATGTAATAAGATTTTTGTCATCTTTTCAAGAGTTTTCAGCAGATGGCCTTCCTAAAGTCATTCCTCCCTTAGAATCTAAATCTTGCGATCTTGATCCTGTGCAGTAGGATTCTGAAAAGCTGCTTGGAGCCTCTTCTTCCTATTTCAGTAAGATCGCCTTAAATAACTTAAAGTTCATTTCGAAGGCTATTGAGAAAGTGGTTGCTGTACAGCTCATTGACCATCTTGATAAAACAAAAACAAATTGCATGAGCCTTAATCTGCGTATAATATTAAGAAGTATCACAGTGTAGAGACTGCTCTTTTAAGGGTGCAGAATAATATCTTGAAAGCGATTGATGGTCAACGTTGTGTTGTTTTAGTGTGGCTTGAACTCTCAGCAACGTTTGACTCGGTTTAATCATTAGATCTTGTTAGAAAGGATGTCTTCAAGGTTTGGTGTGACTGGCCATGGCCTTGAAATGGTTTGAAATTTACTTGGCTGATAGCAGCTTTCGTATTGCTGTTCAGGATGGCGTATCATTCTGTTGCTCTGTGCATTGTGGTGTGCTACAGGTTTTATCTTAGGTCTCATTTTGTTTCTGATGTACACGTCACCTATTGGGGACAATTTAAGAGAACATGATATTAATTTTCACTTGAATGCTGATGATACTCAGTTGTACATCACATTTGAAACGTCCTCTTCGGCTGAAATGGTCTGCCAAATTCAGAATAGAGTCTTGTGTAAGTGAAGTTCATAAAGATTTGATGACTAGAAACAAGTTCAAATTGAACACTGACAAACAGAGATTGCTGTACTGTCGGATGCTCATGATCGTCCCAGGACATCTATTTCTTCTATCAAATGCTGTGAGCATAATATTTCTTCCTCTTCATCAGTTCGCCATATAGAAGTCATCTTTGAGGACAAAATGCCTCTTGAAGACCAGAGCACCTCCATTTGCAAATCATATTTCTTCCACATAAGAAACATTTGGAAAATCCGTAAATATCTTTTTTTTTTTAAGCCTGTGAACCTCTAGTTCATGCATTCATTTCCTCTAGACTTCTGTAATTCTTTGTTATATGGGTTGCCAAAAACTATAGCGGGTTCAAAATGCAGCAGCACGTTTAGTATCCTGCGGTCACAAAAAAGAACGCATATCTCCCATTCTCTATCACTTACATTGGCTGCCCGTTGAACAATGAATTGACTATACAAGATACTTTAATTAACTTTCAAGGCTGTGAATGGCTGTGCTCTCTCATATGTTAATGAACTGGTAAAACCGTATGTGTCAGCTCGACAACTGAGATCACATTCATCCAATCTTTTAACCAAAGGTTCTTTCAAATTTAAATCCTATGGCAAAGAGCATTCTCAAATGCTGCGCCAGAACTATGGATTTCACTTCCTGATACTCTTGATATATATTTTTATGTAAAGTTTAGTGTAATCTTTATTTGCATATGTAATTATATTAATGTTGAAATTGAATGAAAATTGAAATTGAATGAATTGTTGAAAATATTGAATGTTATTTTATTCCTTAACTTTTAAGCTAGAGCAGTTAATGTAAAGCGTTGTTGAACTCTCCAAGATATTGAAGCTGTAAAAAAATCATGACTTGCCTGACTTAGTCTCTTTCACGGAGTAATACAGTCAATGCAAAAAAATGTTGTCGTCGACGAACTCAAGCCTGCTAGTGGACTGGACCGAAAGAAACTCTGGGTAGCAACGGTCCAAGGTCCACCCCCTTGAAGGCTTGATCTTTAAGTCAGGATAATAGAATTGTATGTCTTATATAAATTTTAATCAAAGTTTTGCGTTGGGGTCGTGTTATTATAGCTTGGTCCGTTACTAGATAGTTAATTAGGTGATTAGAGCCAATTTTTTTGTCAAACATCGACTAAACAAAAGAGAATTATACACAGCTTAAGAAACGGAACCCCCCTTTAAAAAATCCTGGATCCGCCACTGATTATTTGCTGTTGTTAGTTCCTGGAGCGTCTGCTTCAGTTCCTCCTTTATCGCTCTTCCGTGTTCTTTGGCCATGTTGCAAATCATCATAACCACATTGTCAACATCCCTCTCTGCCACGTCAATCTCTCTTTGAATTATCTATATGTTTTCTATAGATTGCTCTAAGCTTTTTTCCGTTGTTTTCTTTCCGTTTCTCAACTCGATTCATCGCTCCTACGGTCGATTTCCTTGAGCCCTGTCCGGCATCTTCTAAGCTCTGCTGTTTCTAAGCTTTGACGATTTAAAGTAGCGCTTTTTTGGCAAACGCCGAGTCTACATGTTCCCTCTTGACAATAGTACTGGAGCTACTTTTGCCGTGGAACTTGCACAGCATCTGGTTTTTGATGAAGCTGTTTACGTTTTCCTCTTTAAATTGATTGAGCATTATTGGCTGGTGTTCATCTTCTATTTGTTTATATATCTTGTGTGTTTTATGGACGCAAGACTCACATATCAAGCCATTACACTGTGCACAAAATGAATCCAAGACTTGCAGCTGTTCACATAAATATGGAACAAGGTCTCATAATGGTAGCACCATTCTACCCTCGGAGCGATGCAGACAAACATACGTATTAGCCGAGTTATCAACTCTGGTATTAGACCCAACAAGTGAAATTCTTTCAAGTTGAAGATAATATAGATAAGTTATAGTGCTTGGGAACGAGGTTTTTTTCGGGCGAAAGCCCTTGGAATTAAATTCGGAAAAATTAATTTCCGACCTCGCTGAAAAATTTCAGTTAAATTGACTTAATAGCTTTGCGAAGGGAGCGAGAATAAAATTGTCCGAAATTCGTTCTGAATTTAGTTTGGTTCTACCGATGGACCTCTATATTAAGGATATAGCTACGCCGTGACATGTTTTCTAGCCCTATATCGCTGTAGGTTTCTTTTAAAATTTGGACTTTGCTGTGTCGCAGAAAGATGTCCTAAGTTATTTTTCTATTAAATAGAAGCGAAGAATTTTCGTTGGTGTTGCATAAAGGATGAAATGAACAAATGCAAGGAATTCGAGAAAGCTCTCCCTGGAATAGCGCAAATTGCTGGAGTCGGACGAATTACTCCTGGTTGTGTCAGTGGTGTTAATAAAGAAGACTGCATGAAGAAAATCAAGAATGATGAGGCGGACTTTGTTACTCTTAGTGGTGAAGACGTTCTCAAAGCAGGTAAGGAAGCTCGATTAACTTGAAGCGGGAATAATATATATATTTAGGCACTGCCTAAAAGCGGAGCTCCCGATACGGAAGTCACAGGGAGAACAATTTGAATGAAACTGAAAGTTAAAAATAAGATAGGGGGAAAAATCTTCAATTATTTTTTATTCGAGATAAAGATAATTTCTCCCATAATAAAAACCGTGCAGTGAAATCAAATCGAAATGCACTACACTGTTTTTTTGTTGTTTTGTTTAGCGCGAGTACATACTCTCACACTTAGGAATTTTGTACACAACTCACCACCACCCCCAGGGGCTAGTTTTGCTCTTGGAAGATTTTTTGACAAATTTTTCCAAAAAAAACGACATTTTTAGGCTTTGAATCTCTTTTACTTAAAAAAAAAACGAAAGATAACTACAGATAATCCAATACAATATCAAGTTCAGTGAAATTTACCTCGGATGTCTTTCATTGAAATCGAAAATCTGGAGATTTAGGACAAATCAAGACCAAAAAAAACAGACTTGGAGCAAAATATAAGCTTACTTTAAATAATTACGTCTTTTACAAAACGAGACGTTTTACATTCAGTTAAACTTGACAAGAACAACTGAGACAAAATAGGAAATAAAAGCAATGCAAAAAGGCAATGCAAAATGACGAATTTCTTTGTCAGTAAATTGGCGTTTGTAAATGTTTTTGAATATTTTTTACGGCTTTTTTAAGTGAAAGTCTAGGTCTTTCTACAACAACATCTCTCAACAACACAAATTTAAGCTCATTTTTATAATCAGACTTGCTCGAATAGCTTAATAAACAGTTGAATGTTTGGTGTAAATTTATATTTCATTCAATACTTAAATAAATTATCTGTAGAAATAAAATTATTAAATGAAAGTCTTCGTTGTTTTGAAGATGGGACCCCGCGATAGGAGGCGAATCTTTCTTGAACGAAAACATACGATAGTTGGTTAAAAACAACGTTTTACAACGTTAACCGAATTGCTAAAGATTTACAAAGCTAAATAAAGGACGAATATTTGTTGTAATATGCTCTTCATGTTATATTTACTCCAACATTAAAATAAATTAAGCTTATCTACAGAAATATTAAAAGTTTTGAGGGAAAGTCTTTGATTTGTCGATTCGTCGAGAAAAAATGCTTGTCAAAAAATAATAAACGATTGTTTGCTAAACAACACACCTGAATTCTTGGAGAACACTTCTTAATCCATCTTTGAATACATGAAAGTTTTTTGATTGTCTTTGGTCTATAACTTGCCTTAAAGCGATTTTTTTCTGTGCATTTGAGAGTCGCCTTAGCTAGTAGTTCTGCTTCAAATTCCTTTGTCTTTCACGCTCATTTTCTCTTTGTTCATTCGTGAAGTTTTGACTCAAATTCCTTTGTATTTCACGTTCATTTTTTCTTTGTTCATCCGTCAAGTTTTGCCTCATATTTCTTTTTCTTTCACGATCATATTCTCCTTGTTTATAATCGAAGTCTCGCCTGGATTTGCGTTCTCTATCTCTCTCTGCTTGCCGCTTTTCTTTGGTGAGTCCTTCGTCTTTGCCTTCCTTTTTCACGCCACCAGAGTTTTTCCTCTTTCGAAAAAACTCTTGATTCTGGCCTTTCTTTTTTGGCTTCATTCTCCTCTGAGCTTTCTTTCGACATATCGATTTCGGAAAGGGGTTCCATCGTAAATAGAGTAAATATAAATATAAGCTTGTGTTGTTATCTTTCGGTATTTCTATACGTGTGTAAAACGTTTTTTTTACAAAAGTTTAATAGCCGGATTTACCTTCATGTGTACCCGGATGTTGCAACGCGTCGATATTCCCGCCAAAAAAAAATCTAACCAGCCAATCGGAATGCTTGTGTACACGCCCGGACGGACGGACGGACGGACGGAAGTGACGTCAGCCAATCCATGAAAAATCAACTCGATAGTTTACCATTTTTTCTTAGGTATGGTGCTCCGCTCGCGCGGGCCTTCGGCCCGCGCGGGAGCTCCGCTAATAATAATACACAGGCAGCCCAAAAAAGGTACCTGTGTGTGGTTTATCAGGGAATGTATGGGAGAAATGATATAGATATGACAATAAAATGTTTCGCTCCACGATTTGATCCACAACTTGGTACAGTCGTTGCTGGTACCTTGTTCAAACTTTTGGCGAATTTTCAGCGCGATTTGGGACCGTTTAAGGCGTCTTTTCATGAAATAGGTAGAGAAGAGCGAGGGGGGAGGGGGAAGGGGGCTCACTATTTTGGGTAGAGTGTATTTCATTTATCCATGAAAATGTTAATTTTGTCCAAATTAGTGCAAAGATTTGTAGGTCTACGGTGTACTTATGTCTATGGAACTAATTTTAGCAAATTTGATTAGGCAAACCAAACCAAACCAAGCCAAATCAAGCCAAGCTATCTAAGCTAAGCTAACCTATATTAAGCTACTTTGCAAACTTATATGGACCTCACAACTTCAAGGTCACAATGACGTGTTTTTTTAATGCCTTTTTTTTTATTTCACAAATATTTTAGCATTTCTAGATAACACAATAACCAAATGATTGAAATGCGAGTCTACATTTTGAGAAAGTGACTCACAACAATGCGCAAATTTGAACTTTAATTGCTCGAACGTTTGCTCTTTTTGCTACAATTTAGGGGTAAAATTTGGGAGTCTGGGACAGACTTTCAAAAAGTAGAGGCAATTGTCCCGAATATTTTGCCATGTTCCGCTCCGGCAAACTTTGGGAAACATCAAAATCACCGCACGAGCAGTGAATATGATCTCATAACCCAACCCAAACCAATCCAACCCGGGAGCCATGTTGCTTTAAATGTCTCTGCGTCGGAAGCGGTAGAGTGTTCCTAAGGAGTACGCACACTCTAAAAATCGGGGTTCCGATATCCCACAGCTGATACTGAAAGAGTCCCTCTGTTCTTCGTGATCTCTAACCATTACTGATTAACGGAGAAATATAACTTCAATTCTTAAAAACTTCAAACTTCAGTGAACTGAATGTAGTCTGAAATGGCATGGAACACAGAAGCATTTGCGTTTTATCGCGTCCAAACTAACAGAAATCTTGAGTAGTTGCAAAGATATACTGGTAATACAAATAAAAGTGTTCACTGTTTGCTCAGTGGACGACGACTGTCTCAAGCAAAGCATATATTTTCTCTATCCTCGTTTATCGATCATAACGACAGTTTATCTTAATGTACTTTTTCATCAGGCAAGACTTATGGCCTAGTACCGATAGTAGCAGAAGACTATGAAACCCTCGCAGGAATGGGGTACTATTCTGTTATTGTGGCAAGAAAAGATACAACAGTGACCATTGGAACATTGAAAGGAAAGAAGTCGTGCCATACCGGATACCGAAGAACAGCAGGATGGAATATTCCGATTGGATATTTATTATTTAACGCCACCCAAGGAAAAGCAAATTCTGGATGCGATGCGCAGTTTGCCTCAAACTACTTCTCTAAAAGCTGCGTACCAGGTGAAGCTGCATTTCATGTTTCTCAGAACAATATCCTAGTATATGCAATATATGTTAATTTATTGCATAAGACGAAGGACTAGTTTGTCTGTGTAGTTTTGCACTGCGCATAATGTATGTTGGCCAGAAATATCCAGCGGGACTTCGATTTAACATCGATGTCAAAATCTAATTTGACCAACATCGTATGTAGGGCTATAATTTAGAGGCTATTTATAAACTCGCTAACATCAATTTCCTGGTAGTATTTGATTGCAACTTTTTTTTCATTTTTCGAATACTGATGTAATACTTACCGAACGTTGACTACGTCATTTTTAAAATTTTATTTCTGTAATATTCATGGCATAATAATCATCGTGCAACGCTTGATGAAACATTTAAGATCAGTTTTTTTTTCTCTATTGACTTTCCTTAGTTTTTCAATCAGTAGCAACACATCCGGACATATAGTTTGCTTGATCAGTCGGTCCTTCAATATCAGTTCTAAAGCCAATGTATTATGATTTACTTTTTTAATTTATAACAGGCGCTCCAAAAGGATTTGAAAACTTGTGTGCACTGTGTCCAAAAGAGAGTAACTGTGAGAGCTCCGATAAGAACACTTACAGTGGTTATCATGGCGCTTTTCACTGCATGGCGGACAAGAAAGGAGATGTGGCTTTTGTCAAACATGTCACAACAGCTGAGGTACTGAACTATGCCAGTGCTAAATATGGAAGTATGTCTGACTACAAGTACATCTGCCCGGATGGAAAAACTAAAGGTAAAAAAATACATGAAAAAAATCACTGTGTTAATGTGGGAAACGAATTTTGTTTGACTGATTTCAATTTGGTCCCTATAGCTCTCACACACTATCATTGCATAAATATTCTATGCATACAGTACTCAACTACGGTGCCAGTATGAATTTTATGCAGGAGGACTAAACCAAAGAACCTGAAAACAAAAACTTCATTTTCAAAAAGCATGCACTCGTCACCACTTCTAAGTGAATCTCCCTATACTAGTTCTGCTGATGAATCTTTTTGTCTATTTGCAATAGGCCATTTGCACAACAGAATCACTGTTACTGGAGGTCAAAACAAATTCAAACGTCCTTCAATTAAATAACGTTTGCTGGATTACTATGGAGTTTATTCATAAAACACTCAATGCATGTGAATACAAGAAAAGTTTAGCTCTTTTCATTATTTAACCAAGTATGATGTTTTGATTGTCAGTATATATTTGTTCAATAGAAACACCCGTCACAATAGAGGACTGTGTTCTGCATAATTGCCGAGTTAATCACATGAATCAACTACTAGATATCAAGAGTCTGTCTTTTCGTCGAGGGTCGAGGGTCGAGGGTACCACGTCGAGGGTCGAGGGTACCAAGTCGAGGGTCCAGTATTACGTCGAGTACCAAGTACCAACTACAGGGTAGACCGAATTACAATGTCTAATATGGAGGAGAATTTCTAACTATTGAAAATATATAGATGATGCATGGCTAGTGAAACTAGCGTGGACTTATAAATCTACGATAACTTATTGAAAATATAATTGAAAACCATTCGCGGCAAAGTTGCATTTGAGCCCCAAAGGTCATTTCCGGTTTTATATTTAGGCTCTGACAAACACGACCGATTTTGTAACGCCATGCTTGACACGCTTACTATTATTTATAGATTTTTTTTTAAATTTAAAACAACAGCAAAATTATGATAACGTACCTCGTTCATAGTGGGAATAGTGTCGTTGTCAAGCATGTAGCATTCCAGCTGATTCACCAATACTTTTAAGTCCTTGTTAAAAACTTTGCGAGGCACTGGTGAAAACAGCGGTTTCCTTGGCCCCATGGGTCGTAAATGACAAGCATTCCCAGCTTCTCGGCTTGCCTGCTTACTTGGTTTAAGTTCCCACAACTAGACATGATCTTGGTAATAGTAAATCGACTTACGAATATTAAAACTAACGAATATACAGCTCTCTTCTCTAGCTATCTGCTTCGAAAGACTCGTATTAGCTATGCGCACGGGAATACAATAGCGCACATTTCCGGTCAGTTTAATGCATGCTTTGCATCAAGAACTGTCAAATGACGGAGTAATCAGATGAGAAGTCTTTACAAAATATTCGTTTGGTTTTTTATTTTTAATTCTTTTTTTTAGGATAATGGAAATATAAACTTAATGTAGATTTAGGCACTGCCTAAAAGCGGAGCTCCAAAGAAATAGTATATATAGTATTGAATACGTGTCAAGCGTGGCGTTACAAAATCGGTCGTGTTTGTCAGAGCCTAAATATAAAACCGGAAATGACCTTTGGGGCTCAATAGTTAGAAATTCTCCTCCATATTAGACATTGTAATTCGGTCTACCCTGTAGTTGGTACTTGGTACCCTCGACGTAATACTGGACCCTCGACTTGGTACCCTCGACACTCTACGTGGTACCCTCGACCCTCGACCCTCGACGAAAAGACAGACTCGATATCAAGACCACGTTTGTAAACAATAGAAGACTCAACAAACACAGTATTTTGATTGATTTTCATAGTTCAGTCACTACAGCTAAACTCCGAACTAAACATTTTGCCAGTCGGGTATCGACTTGGCTATCGCTCTCAATCGTTCTGATCGTCGCGGCGGTTTTAAGATTTTACCAAGATATGTATCTGAATCTTGATAGCTAATCCATTTCACAGATTTTTCTTTGCTTGACGGAGGAGTTGGTAGGAAATCAGGTGGAGGTGACAGGGATTGTGTTTTGGGGGTGCTGAATGAGGCAATGGAAGAGGGTTGATCAAGACTAGTCGTGGTTCTTAATGGAGTAGAAGGTACCTCCGGTAAAGCTGAAGCTCTCGTTCTATTGAGTTCCAGAGCAGGAGTTCTAATTTTTGAAGTTAGCCGCTCTAGGAATGAAGGCGTTTTAGTTTTGGGTTTGGTGTAACCGCTATCAGTGAGACTTGTTGAAGTAACATTTTCTGGGGATGTTAGACTAGTGGGGAGACTGGGACTTGTCAATGGTGGTACCTGTGGTGATTGCACCATTTCCAAATTTGATCTGTGGGGCGAACCACTTTGAATTTGCTGTTGTAGATTAAGGTATCGATCGTATAGCTGCGAATATTTTTTGATTTTTAGTTCCGCAGGGGTATTGGAATCCCTGAGAATGCTAGTCATTTGCTCCTCTAAGTTCTGCATCGTTTTTAATATAGGCAATTGTAAATAGCTTTGACGTTCGAAATAGTTAGCAATAGATTGCGTGACATCTGACTGTCCACCACCAAGTTGTGATATTGCTGTTTTTGACAGCTTCGTATGCAAAGCAGGCAGATCATTGGGAAGAACATTCGTCCGGAGCCTGCATTCTTCTGGTGTGTTTGGTTTGAGATCCACGAAAAGATACCCATAAGGTCTTAGAACAGCGGCTTCGTACTTTTGCACAAACTGTTCTGTTTTTCCTGGGTACATTTGTTTTCCCAATGTCATCATTTGTAGTTTATCTCTTGGGTTTTTAAAAAGAACAAGGTAAGCCGCATTCAGACTCAAAGTGCGCATGATTTTTCCTTGAAAGTATAGATTCTGCATCAGGAAAATAACACTGAGGTTGCGATGATGAGATCCTTTGGTAAATAGGTTCATGATTCTCTTGTCGTTGGACGTCTCTGTCATTTGATCGTCAATCACAATAACATTATTGATTTTGGAGTCGAAATAACCATCCTCGTCAATATCGTGGGGTATGCCTTTGACGAACTCGATCCCGGGAATGGTTGCTAACATGTGGTCGTAAGCAGGTTGCCATTGTGCGTAACTCCATACAATACGCTGTGGTGATGGATTTATGACTTTTGCTGCATGTTCAAGCAAATTCTGAACCCAAACCGTTTTTCCAGATCCAGTCATTCCAGCTACCAGAGCAGTGAACGGATGGAGTAACTGAAACCTGTCACATTTCGTGGGGTCTTCCATATTTTGAGGCAATGGGTACGGAGTGAATCGATGACTGCGTTTTCGCACTTGTTCTTGACCGATCCAATACTTTCGCTGCGAATTGTCCAACTTATGAGTTCGACTTAAATGAGTGTATAAATTCTTTTGCTGCTTTTCGCAAATAGGACAGGACCGTGTCATCGTGCGTCTTTCGAAGAATGAGGGCAATTCCTATAGGGAGCGCTATTTATACGAATTCAAGGATTCTAGTCTGCATAAGATTCTAGTGTAGATATAAGAATCTAGTAGTAGAATCTAGTAGTAGAATCTAGTGAAGAATCTAGTAGTAGAATCTAGTGTAGATATAAGAATCTAGTAGTAGAATCTAGTGTAGAATTTAGTAGTAGAATCTAGTAGTAGAATCTAGCGTAGAATCTAGTAGTAGAATCTAGTGTAGAATCTAGTGTAGAATCTAGTAGTAGAATCTAGTAGTAGAATCTAGTGTAGAATCTAGTAGTAGAATCTAGTAGTAGAATCTAGTAGTAGAATCTAGTGTAGAATCTAGTGTAGAATCTAGTAGTAGAATCTAGTGTAGAATCTAGTAGTAGAATCTAGTGTAGAATCTAGTAGTAGAATCTAGTGTAGAATCTAGTAGTAGAATCTAGTGTAGATATATGATGTTGTTTCCGTTATCACTTCATTCGAACAAACCATCCCGAGAGAAAACATGTCTGTCTTACTTCGTAATAACTTTGGCTATTTACATCTTTTGACTAAATGCCCAGAACATCAGAGGAAAGTTTTGCTTGCAACAGCCACTCCCGAACAAGTTCATGTAATTTGTGAAGTATGTCATAATTTGTCACAAGGAATAATCCCCATATCAAAAGGGCAAAAGGAAAGATTGAGACCGCACAAGGATGATATAAGAGAGTTAGCTCATGGATCAATACCATTTAAAGCCAAGAAAAAAATTCTGATTCAAAAAGGCGAGGGCTTGGTGGGGGAGGTCTTGCCTCCTCTAATGAACGCTCTCAGTCTTTTACTGCTATAAAAAAACCAGCCAAATCCCAAGAAACAAGTTATCGTAGAATTATAAGCTGAACACCGTAGTGAAAATAGAGACTGACGTTTCGGACGTTAGTCCTTCGTCGGAGTCTCTATTTTCACTACGGTGTTCAGCTTATAATTCTACGATAACTTGTTTCATTAGAAACACCGACGCAGTCCACGCTAGTGTTCACTAGCCATCATCTACAAATCCCAAGAACTTCATTTTATTAGTAGAGGTCATCATGAAGAGAAGAAGAGTTTCAGAGGAAGAATCTACAGAATCCGAGCTGAGCGAAGATTCCTCTAGCGAGGAGGAACTATTTTCGAAATCGGATGAGAATGAAATCAATCGAATGGCACGACAGCTCCCTAAAAGCATACCGCGAAAAAAGGCACACGATTTACTTCATAGCATGGTAGCATCTAAAGATATTTTATATTGGAATTCCCATGGAGAAATGACTCATCATCGACGTAGAATTCCCCTAGCCAACATGAAAGAATTAATCGAGTATGCTTTGCTACCTTACAATCCAGAAGTGAAGGTCCCAAGAGGGCTCAAGACTTTTACCAGTGGATTAGCAGAGCTTGATTTGGACAAGAATCTTATTCGCAACAAAATATTATTGGCAGATCTGATTGCCAGGCAACCAGAAGATAACTATGATACGGATGTTAGCAATAGTGAAACTGAAAGTGACAATGATGCTGAAGAATCCCAAGAGGAACATGCCAGAGAAAATTCAGAATTGGAGAGTGAGGACGAACAAGAAGAAGATGATGAAGAAGATGAAGAAGAAGAAGAAGAAGAAGAAGAAGAAGAAGAAGAAGAAGAAGAAGAAGAAGAAAGAGAGTGTCACGCTTGTCAAGAACCCAAATCGTTTTTCAAGATATCAGTGGCACAATGCCCGAATTGTTGTTGGCACGAAGCGTATCACAGTTCTCAAAACGAATTAGTCGTGTGTGACGTTTGCACACACCCTTTTGTTATCAGTGCCAAAAATACAAAACAAATGTTTTATCGTTGCGAAGACTGTAATTTAATGCATACACTTTCTTTAAAATCAAATACGCTAAAACCTCTTGTTATGACTCAAAATTCTGCAGTGCATAACGAATGATTCAGTTATTCTCTGACGCAGACTCTGATAGCCTCCTATGATTGTAAAAACTTTTTTATAAAGTAGAAAAAACGATTGAGAGCGATAGCCCAGTCGATACCCGACTGGCAAAATGTTTAGTTCGGAGTGTAGCTGTAGTGACTGAACTATGAAAATCAATCAAAATACTGTGTTTGTTGAGTCTTCTATTGTTTACAAACGTGGTCTTAATATCTAGTAGTTGATTCATGTGATTAACTCGGCAATTATGCAGAACACAGTCCTCTATTGTGACGGGTGTTTCTATTGAACAAATATATACTGACAATCATCATACTTGGTTAAATAATGAAAAGAACTAAACTTTTCTTGTATTCACATGCATTGAGCGTTTTATGAATAAACTATATATATATATTTTTTAGAAAACATGTTTGTTGTTGTTCCTTGGGCAAGTCATCTAATTGTTTGTTTTTTGATGAGTCAACTTCGTAGAACTCAATTAGGGTGAAACAAAAGCCTAAACTAATCCTTTAAGACTTTGAGACAGAAAAAGTAGTTTTTATGAATAATTAGAAACTTTTATTAGGATTAAACTTTGACGTAAACTATAGGATGTGGTGCAATCCAGTCAACTAAGAATAAATATAACTAACCACCCCTCCCCCTACCTCACTGGAACCTCACTTAGAATAGCTATAACGTCACCTCTGTAAAGACCCTGAGGGGGAGAGGGGGGGGGGGGGGTACCTCAATGGTACCTCACTATAGAATACGTCACCGTTATTACGGGCCCGGAGTAGGGTCTGGGGGAGAGCACCGGTTCGCACCGGTGGCACCTGATGCAGAACTCTCATTTCATATCTACTCTTTTTCCCCTTAAAAGATAATTTTGATTTCAAGATACAAAGCAGTTTATTGTTTGCCCAACAGCAGTGCCTTCCCCAAGGGACCTTTGGTTGAATTGTTTCTTTATCGAAGTGATACATCAGCATGTGACTGTTTGTTGCAAATGGCCTATCATCTGCTTTGTATTTGTTGACGTTCTCGCCATGCATTTTTGGACTATTACTTTGGTTTCCACATCTTCTGTTTACCTTGAAATGTTTCTTTGATCATGATATATTTATCAAAGTTTTTGTTATTGTAGTTGTAACACAAGAGGCGTACAAGGATTGCAGCTATGGTCGCAGACCTTCTAATGCTGTCGTTACCAGGACCACATCTGAAAATACAGATTTTGTCAACATTTTCATCAAAGCATCCAAGTTATGTCAGCCTAACACGACGGTTAGCAACTGTTCCGGATTCCTGATATTTGAATCCAGCAAATATGTTTCAGAAAAGACCAATCTTCTTTTCAGGGACTCCACTAAGAAACTAGTCAGTGTTGGAGATAAAAACACCTATGCCAAATGGTTAGGAGCCGGTTACATTCATGCTTTGGCGGTCCAGGGAGGTCCTGCATGCTCTGTTAGTGAAGCAGCAATGCTGAAACCTTTCTCGTATCTTTTTGTCGTGTGCATCATTCTGGGAAAGGTTTTCATTTAATTTTACTCAGCCGTTTGAAACGTTGTCTAGCCAACCCAGACGCCCACTTGTTAGTGCTTCACTGTGCACGTGATATAAATTAGGCTAGGAAGTAATGTGTGTTTAGTTTGACCACATTTAATCAACAACATAATGTTTAGTTTTAATTGATAGAATAAGTATAGTGAGCCTATCATTATCCATTCTCTATTCTTTTACAATATTTTTAGCTAGAAAACGTGAAAAAATAAAAAAAAGGTGCACGAAGAGTAATGTTGTCCGATTTAAACTAAATTATAGCGCAGAAAGGGAGGGAGGTATGCACGAAAAATTGGAACATGCATGCCCCGATTTGTCCAGCGTCCACTAAAAATGAACAGTCCCTTGATTTGTTGGAATTTCCAATTATACTTCCATGAATTTGAAAACGTTTAAAAAAAATAAAAGTATACTGTATTTGAAAATAATAGTCAACCGTTTGAAGTAAAACCGCCCTTTTGACTTATTCCGGTTGATAAAAGTGGATCCCCCCCCATTTCAACAATATCCCTTTCAGTCAGTATAGTGACACCATGGAAATCGTCTTGTTCAAGGGACAACGGAAGTGAAAGGATATCTAACATGCAAAAGCCCACATTTCCTTATCTATAAATACTTATCCTTGTGATGTGGCTGTAGAAACTATCCTACCGGGTTACAGCAATTTGTAGGGAAAAAACGTCATTTTTTAATTTTGATCTTAAGTTTCCTGTTCAAGCTCATCAACGCGTCGGCTGAAACTCCTGGTTTAATTTACTAAACTAATATAGTAATAGTATTATGCATCTGGGCACAGTTGTACGAAGCATGAAAAACGCTATCCGATGGATGCATTTTGTTCAGGGGATAAATTTATTGGAAAACAGCTTCGACTTTTCCATCGACTTTTGTTTTATTCAAAATGCTTCAAGTATGGCTCGGGGCCTTCATCATCAAGATTCCTCCACGGACTTCACGTCATCATTATCTGAAGATGAAGGTAGCATATTACTTGTTATTAACTTGTTATTACTACAAATTTTAGTAAAAAGATATTATAAAAGTTAGGTTGTTACCAGATCCAAAGACATTTTTATAAGATCCAGATGATAGACTAAAAGATATTATGGAATTATTTTAATTGAGTTAACTTTGTAGGAGTTGATCAACATACATGTTTTCAAGTATTTTCTTATGTTCAGTAAGTCGTTTAGTCAGTCGTTTGTTATGGCAATAGCTTATGCTTAATACCGTGGAATAATCTAGTCCGCACCGCTGCGAAAATAATTAGCTACCGTTTGCCTCTTCTTTGGACTTGTTCTAAAATTTTATGGAACTCTTATTTCCTGTTATTGACTTTAATGCAGAAGAACTTTATCTGTAGATGATAATCTCAGGATATATATGGCTTTTTGATTCCGTTCTCCGGGTCTTTATTTATCATTAACACATCAGTGGGCTCTATGTTCAAATATAGTAGACCTGATTTACATTTATGCCAAAACTATAGATTGAGTGCAATGAAACAAGCATTTATAAAGCAGCTGAGTAATTTGTCTTGTCTTATCTTGTGTGCTATACTTGAAAGCAGCTGTCGAGGGATAATCTACCTCATTTCCTTGCTCCCAAGACATAAAATATAACCTAATAATATTGTTATTTTGACAGTATCGACAGGGCAGAAGAAAGGGTTCTACTTTCGACGTTTCTGCGTTAATAAGCTTTATATTTCATATAAAGGCTCTTTTGGGGCTGATTAACAAAATATCAAAATTTGGGGAAATTTAAGGGATGCGTATTTGATATATGAATGTTGGGAGAGATGATATTTGATCAGCACAAAAACTAACATTTTCGATAATACCTCGAAGTAGAACTTCTCGAGGTTAGAAGAATTTTTTGAAACGCTTAAAGCACAAGAGACACGAATGAAACACTAAACGTTTTTGAGCATGAATGAGAGATAAAGAAACAAATTGCGAAGGTGCCGTTTTTCTGTTTTGTCGACAGTATTTATATTGTAAATCAGTCGACCTCGATCAGGGAAATTTCCCGTTTGGTCTGGCCTGCCCAGGTTGTAAAGATCAACCACAACACAATTGAACGTCACTTTCACAGAGAATTCAATATCACATGTACATTGACAGTAACTTCCTGCGAGTCTAAAAGCCTGATGCGTTCAGTAAGTAAGTAAGTAAGTAAGTAAGTAAGTAAGTAAGTAAGTAAGTAAGTAAGTAAGTGAGTGAGTGAGTGAGTGAGTGAGTGAGTGAGTGAGTGAGTGAGTGAGTGAGTGAGTGAGTGAGTGAGTGAGTGAGTGAGTGAGTGAGTGAGTGAGTGAGTGAGTGAGTGAGTGAGTGAGTGAGTGAGTGAGTGAGTGAGTGAGTGAGTGAGTGAGTGAGTGAGTGAGTGAGTGAGTGAGTGAGTGAGTGAGTGAGTGAGTGAGTGAGTGAGTGAGTGAGTGAGTGAGTGAGTAAACTTTTATTATTTAAAGAAGGTTTAAATAAGTATTTATAAAAAACACCAGTTTTGCAAAGCTAGTATTACACTGGGCCTTCTAAAAAAAAAATTATTTAAAAATTAAAAAAACAACACAATAAATATATATGATAAATATGATATAAGAATAATTTACATAAATGCGGACATTACGTATGTATATAATCATATATATGATAATGAAAAAAAAATTATGTCGAAATGATGTGCATTTCTAAGAAGTAGTTATACGCTCTTTTTACGAATGACTTCAATGATTTAGTAGATTTAATATCTACTGGTAAACTGTTATAGATTTTGGTCTCATTAAATCTAATGCCTTTTCTAGTTGTGGCTAATTAAAGTTTGGTATCCATAGATTGTTATTCAACGAACTTCTAGTGGTGCTTTTGAATACAGTCCCCAGGCGGTGTATTCGCTCTGCATTCACACTATGTATGAAATACAAAATGTTGTGTTGCAGAGCACATCTATCCTCCGGTTCAATCTCCGTACTTTAGATTTTCATATCACATTGTCTTCACTGAAATATTTGTTTTAATCAACACTGACACCAATGACAAAATGGAAATATGACCCAAGAGGTCAAGCTTTGCGTGGCTAGTCATTATAGAATATTTAAATTTAGTTAATATAAGATCATAAGACCAAGAAGTACCCAGCACATTATTTAAATGTAGCTCTTCGGTAGCTTTTTTTCTTTAAAAAAATTGTCTTGGTATTCTTAAATGAGTTTTACTATTTGAGTAAAAAAGGATTGTGGTAGTTTAGGTATGAAACGCCATTTGGGTTAAGGTACAATTCGGTTTGAGTGTGGAAACTCTGCGATTCAGGAAGTTGCGAGTTGCGTGTTGCGTGTTGCGAGTTGCGAGTTGCGAGTTGCGAGTTGCGAGTTGCGAGTTGCGAGTTGCGAGTTGCGAGTTGCGAGTTGCGAGTTGCGAGTTGCGAGTTGCGAGTTGCGAGTTGCGAGTTGCGAGTTGCGAGTTGCGAGTTGCGAGTTGCGAGTTGCGAGTTGCGGTTTGCGAGTTGCGAGTATCCTTTTCCCCCCCCCAACATATCATACGATAATAGGATACTTACATATATATGCTTATATGCATAAAGCTTTTTACTGAACTCCTACTGAACTAAAAAAATTTTTCGAAACAAAGGATAGGCATATGAATTTGACATATACATGTATAAAGAGACTATGCAAAGAAATGTTGGAAAATCAGACCAAAAGAAAGGCTAAGTTACAGACTTGAAACGCTGTTAAAAGCTGAATCCGCCTCCTATGTAGTAGTTTTATAATCTTGTGTAATCTGCTTTGTATTTTCATCTATCCATTTAATTTGTTGACATTTGACTTTATTTATCGCGGGACGCTTCGTTATTTTTGTCGTGGCGGAAATTTGGCTTTTTTTTAAGTAATGTTTTTTGGCAGAAAGATAGATAATTGTTAATTCACGCTAGAACATTTATTGTTTAATTGCAAACAAATTTCTAGTCAAACCATAACACAAATATTGTGTTGAATGCTTAAACTTTTCCCACTATGAGGTACGAAAATATTTGAATTGCTGAAAAATAAAGTAAATATCGTCTAGTTCATTTTCTCTTGCGTCCGATTACTGAACCTTCATCAAATGAAAACCGTGACCAAAGGTTCACTGTGAGATTGATAAACACAACGTCTACATAAAAAACGGTCAATTCTTCAGAAATATAACAAGAATAATACACAATTGACATGGATAACCATGACCTATTACACTTCCAGACTGGTAATTTAAAATATATCTTTGGCAGCGCGTGTGGTAGGTTGATCGTTGCGTAGCAGTAGTAGATCATGAAGCTTGTGACTTTTGTCATTTACGATTTGATGGAATAAATCTTTACATAAAACCTGTCTTCTCTCAAAAGACTAATAATAATAATAATGAAAACTTTATTGAGTTTTCCCCCGCAATACAATCGTAAATCTCGCTACGTATAGGTAATTTACAATTGGCTACTTGAATCGAATACAAAATGTGACAAATGACAATAAAAGTGTGCTGCTAAGTATGGTGTGTAGTGATGTTCAAGTTGAACCGGTAATCTAAGACATCTCAGGAGAAGAACTTAGCAGAGGATCAAATAAAGCACAAGACGCAAGACTCGATGTACATGCGCGTGGATTTTGGGAACAACAACGTCCGGCCTTCTTTGACGTGAGGATATGTCACCCCAATGCCAAATCGTACCGTGAACTATAACCACAACAGATAATCGACTACATGAAAACGAGAAAAAGCGCCAATACTCAAGGAGAGTTATAGACTTCGAGCATGGCTCATTTACACCATTGGTATTTACGACTACATGGGGATGGGTAACGATGGCTGAAGAAAGGAGAGCAATACGCAAAAATAATATCTTGGATTCGTCTAAATAATAATAATAATAATCTCTTGGAATCATCTAATTAATAATAATAATAATAATAATAATAATAATAATGGTGATGATGATGATGATGATGCATGATAATAATAATAATAATAATAATATTAATAATAATAGTACTTGTTTACCAACATTATGGAAGTTGATGACTTAAGGTTGTCCACATTAGTATTCTTTATATGAAGAATGAGTCTTTATATAAAGTTTCATCCTCATTAGTATTCTTATATAAAAAATACTAATGACGAGGACTTTATGGGGTTAGAGGTGCATGCAGGTGACGTGTATGGTCGCTCCAATTGGTTCAAATGCTCATTAATTATTCAAGTACCAAGACCTGAGAATAGAAATAGAAAGATTGTGGAGGATGAAGACCATGGTAGTTCCGATAGTCATTGGATCGCTCGGAACAATATCAAAACAATTTAAGGATCATGTTCAGAGACTAGAACTTGATAGTATAAGCTTGTTAGACCTACAGAAATCTGTACTTTTAAGCACGGCACAGATCTTGATTAAGAAGGGTACTTCAGCTCTCAGGAGCCGGGTAGAATCTCGAGCTGAAGGTTAATGTATACCAGCAAAAGAGTTGTAATATTCCTATTTTGCTGTGCAATAAAGGAATAATAATAAAGTAATATATAGTAACTCTAATTATAGGGGGAAAATGTTTTGGGGTGTTTTCATGTTTCATGCGTTCTATTTTTGGCTCATGATAGGTTGCACCAAGACGAAAGAGAAGCAAATGAATCATGTAGTCAATATCGGTGGTAAAGTCAATCTTTTGGCCGTTGGGAATGGTACAAACGTATCAACAACAGCAGAATCAGCTGGTATAACTCAGAATTCTTTTGATGGTTAGTAATAGTAATGGTACTAATTGACATAATGCAAACTAAATTGTAACCATATAAACTTTTATGCTATCATTAGAGTCTGGTCCGTTCGGTTATGCTCGACTCTAGACCTACGGTGGCCCATGCCAGAGGTGCAATACACGAATACAAATCAACAATATCGTTGTTAACAACGATGCGATCTGTGCTCACAAGGAGCGGAGCCACGAGGAGGAGGCCAGCTGCTGGGTTATAGGGCCATGTGGAAAAAATGAGTCTAAAATACGGTATAAGGGTGCCGACACATACTGTCCAAGGCCTTCTGAAGGAGCTCGATCCTAAAGGTTCGGAGACGAGGAAAAGACATTACTCAGACGTCAGTAAGACGTCAAGCATTACTTCAGTCGGAAAGCGGTTCAAAAGAGTTGTTTTAAAAATCTATACTAATTTCTCGAGAAAACTTGAAATAGCTTTATACCTATAGCCCTTGTGAAAACAATAGCGAATGAATGTTTCTTCTATGTCCGCTATCTTCCGAATTGATGCTCGTCGAACAGCCTCGTTTCGGAAACTCGTTTCCAGCCTTCGTGCACTGCAGTAAATGTATTTGTGTTTCGAACTTTTGTTTGTGTATCGCACTTACGGGCCGTTGAAAACTGAGTTCATGTATCAATGAATTGTATTTGCGTATTTGAATTTGTATTCGTGTGTTTGAATTTCTATCCGTGTATTTGAATTTGTATTCGTGTATTTGAATTTCTATTCGTGTATTTGAATTTCTATTCGTGTATTTGAATTTGTATTCGTGTATTGCATCTCTAGTATAGGCGTATATTAGATATAAAACATATCACACAGCAACAATAACAATAGTAAACAATTATGTACAAAAACTGATCAGTGTTCTTGACGGCAGTAACTCTACATTTTTTCTTTTTCGTAGTTGTAGAAATATTGAAAAACCCCACCAAACATCTCGAGGCAGTGGCTAAATGTCGGGGCACTGAGAAGGATAAAATCGAGAAGAATATTTTGCAACATCTTCTACCAGAAATCGAGAACCATGCTATCAAGGCCGCAAGCAGTTGCAACGATGCTCTAGAGCTACTTGCTAGGTTCTGTTCTCTGGAGTTGAAAAGTCCAAGACTTACCATTCATTCCCTAAAGATAATGAAGCGGTTGCTTGATCTAGAGTTTGGCAGCTCTGAGTCGGCAAACGCTCATATTATAGAGGCTGAAAGGATACTGTGTCGGTCCTTGGTCGACGGCAGCTTTGCAGAAGACCTTCAGCATATTCAAAGAAGCCGTCTTGAAGTGTATAACAGTATTCTAGCTTTAATACTGCTGTACCTTGCTAAGGGTCACCTCAAACCTCCTTACATTAACAAGACAGAGAAAGAAGAAATAAAACAGACTGTAACGAAAAACATCCAGAAAACTCTCCAAAGAAATCCGCGTCCCAAAAAAGGTCGCTGGCGCTTCTCAATGGAAACAGTTTTAAACTTGATCGAGCGTTTGTTTGACTACAAAAAATTGAGTCACATGACCAAGCTGTTGGATTTGTGCAAAGATATCACGCGGGAAGCTTTCCTGAAGAAGCTGCAATGTACAGAAAGTAGTTCAGTGGATTATTTCGTCATCTTGAAAATGCTCCATGGCAAGGTAAATACTGTACTCACGATGTATTGGTAAGCCAAAAAAGACGTATTGCCAAGCCAAAAGTCCTAAACTGCTTGTTATTACTAATTCTGTTACGACTTTTACAAACTGAGCAAGAGCATCGACCCATCATTATCACTGCATCCGGGACAAATCACTGAAAACACGAGACGCAATAAGCCAATCAATTGATTCAATGATTTTTGTATCGTAACCAAGATTATTACTTCGAACCTACCTTATCGATCTTTTTGGAAAGACGAAAATTTAATGAAAAATTGATAATTATTTGCTGTTTTCCTTTTCCAGTTGTGTACCAATAATGCCGATGCTTATCAAATTATTGAGCTCATCATCAAGAATCACGATGTGTTCAGTAAGCAACGGCAACACAGAAATGAAGACTGGAAATTTTCATTGCTCGCTTGCCAGACACTGCTTCAAACCATTAACGGTACCAAGCTTTCTAAAGGTATCCAATGATTTTGAAGTATATCGTACAAATATTGTTAAAAATTACACGACATACCACTTCAAAAAGAATCTTACCAATTTCATGTCCTGAAATATTCGTTTATTTTGTGTAACCTATAGCTACAAGAATCCAAGCTGCTCACTGTCTTGCTAGTTTGATGGCGGCCAAAGTTTACGGAAAATCGGAAGTCATTCGCAACATTATAGAAAACCATTGCATTAAGACTTCATTTGCTACAGACTCCAAAGCCAGAAAGATCCTCATTGAAAGAAGACTTAAACCAGAGTTACTAGACCACACTCCGTTAGAACGAGACGTGACGATTAAGCAGATCTGTAAAATCTACGAATCCAAAGGTTTGGAATACATAGAAACCATTTATGAGGATGAAAATCGTGTAATAGTACGTGGGTTATATGACTACCAACCTGTAGCTGTCACTGTGGCTATTATTAATCCTATAAAGAATCTGTATGCAGATCAGGATCAAGATCTATCGCCATCAGAAAAACATCTGCAAAATGAAACTAAGGTTCTTCAACATCTCAATCAAACCCCGAACAAGTATGTTTTGATGGTCCATGCCGCTGACACCAAAAAACGGCCATTACATATGATTTGTGACTACATGCCAAAAGAAGACTTGCTTCACTTTTTGATGGTTTGTAAAGAGGAACTAGAAATCCCTACTTATAGTCAGCTACTTAAAATATGTATAGGGATAGCTAACTGTATGAACTTCACACATAGGAAGCAAGTCATTCACAATCAGCTGCGACCAGAGCATGTTTTACTTGACGACAACTTTAATGTCAGAATCACGGGTTTCTGTCATGCTAAGAATGTCATCCTTTCTAAGAATGAAATGGAAAGGGGCATCAATGGAGAGAAGTTGGATTTGGAAGACCCGTCCATAAGGTTTTCTGCTCCAGAATGTCTTGAAGATGAACCTTTGTTCTCACCAGAGTCTGATGTTTGGGCATTCGGTGTTCTGATGTACGTTGTCTTCACGTGTGGAGGCACCCCATATGCAAATGTAGATACTAAGAATATTCATCAACACGTAAGTATTATCTGGGATTTTTTTTATTTACGTGCAGGGGCGTAGCGAGAAGTTAAAAGTAAAAAACAAAAACAAAACGGAAACAAGCAAACAAGAAATATTTTCATTCATCCAATCTTTATAAGAAAATGAAAACATTTATATTTCTTTAATATAATTTTAATGTTTTCTTTTTCTTCTATATTTCGACAATCCATGGGTTACCAAATAGTTTATTGGGGTGGAGGAGGGAGGGGGCACGCGGCGGAATATTAGCGCGTGCCATCTAGCTGGCCGTTATATGGAGCCTGTACCTACAGGCTTTTTACGACTAAAAGTAATTTGTTATCAATCAACAGGTCCTCTCGGGCCGAACTTTAACAAAAGACATGAGAGACGAAATATTTCTACTCATACAGAAATGTATGGGAAAAACAAGGCAAGACAGAATCAGTTCATTTCAGAAAATTTCCGAAGAGCTTCAAAAACTTCTTGCTGAATGTGACGGAAAAGGTACTTCTACTTTCGTTTTCACCCTATTCCAATTTTTCCCCTCACCAGCTTTCAGTTGTGAGTTGAGTGTTATGTGTTGTAAATGGTGAACGTATTGGTAGTGCGTGTTGAGCAAATATCATTAAAAGACCAATCATGGTGAGAGATAAGTGTAAATGTTACGTAAATATAACTTAATTACGTCATTAACTACCCGAGTCCAGGAATCGAATCCGAAAGCCAAATATATTTAAAGTCTATAAATATTAAGTTTAATATCTTAAAGAAAAATTGTCTGACATTTCGTTCATTACAAGGTGCAGACGAACGTCTTAAACTGATTCCAGAAACTTTGCCAAAGGAAGACAAAGACCATGATGCTGTAAGTATGTTAATTGTTTGAGTGGTCACAACAATTTTTGTTTTCCACCTTGTAGAGTGTCTTCGGAGAATTTGCGCAGTTATCAATTGCAAGAACATGCAGCTCCGTGTGGGAGGGGGTGCGAATTTACAACAAAACACAACCAAAGAAGCAATCCTCGTGGATACCAGTAAGCAACATTTGAAAAAATTAAGGCTATTGGACCATCCGCAGCTTGCAAGGGTTGTAGAAGATCGAAAAACCAAATCTGGAAGAGTGATTGTAAGTATCAAGAGCACAGCAGCAAATGACTAGATGTTAAATTATTAATACAAAGGCAAAACGAGCCCTTCTGAAGCCACAATATCTTCTGGCGGCCTTCGAAGAGAGCTAGAATACATTGGACTAATGCCGAGTTATTTATGTGCACTTATGTTTTTTTCAACAAGACCTACGAAAACTGCGAGGGCCCAAGTCTACGAAATTACATCTTGAGTAACGACTGTACACCTGCAGATGTGATTGAATTCGCTGCTCAAATCACCGAAGCAATAAACTACTTGCACCAAAAGAACATCGTACTTTGCGTTTTAAATGCTGAAAACGTCAGGGTTATCAAAAAGAATCATGTTATTATTCTCACGAACATTTGTGTGTTATATGATTGCTTGTTCTATACTGAATAAATATTTTCTAAACATAAATTGAATCTAGTTTGATAAGCAATAACCCAAGATAGTGAGGGTTACAGTAAACGATTTACGCACCAATAGCTATTAGGAGTGTGTTTATGGGGTTTTGATAGGGGGTATGATTGGGTACCCGATTGTCAATTAAATGTTAAAACAGTCAACAGACTATCGGGTACCCCGTCATACCCCCTATTAATGCTTTTAAAAACGTGATTTAACTTTCTTTCTTCAGGTGAAAATATTCGGGTTGCACTTCTCTAGAAGCATTTTACCATCTTGCAACCAGTTCAACACCTCATTTGGTGTTGTGAATGGCGAGGTTCATCCAGATGTATATCGTTGGTAGGTCAACAAAAAACGTTTTCAGAGTAGCTTTTCTTTTACAGTTTTTCTTCTTCCTATTTGATTTCAGTACCATTCAGTATCTCAGTACTTTAACCCATCTCTTTCATTGATAATCTCATTATTTTTATCTTTACACCCAACTGATTCTCCTTCCTGCGGCGTCTTTTACTGAGGCAGTAAATAAAATACTGATCTTTTATCAGGTGCGCTAAAGAGGTCATTCAGGAAGGGATATTTTCTACCCCTGGAGATATCTGGTCACTCGGCATGACAATTTTGGAGATGTTTCTGTAATAATAATAATAATATAATAATAATAGTTTATTTATCCACATAACGCCTAGGAGCATTTCACATACTCGTTTAAAATGCGCACGTGCACTAATCTATTAAGAAATAACCTAAATTAAAGTGATATGAAATATAATATATATATGTATATATGCAATAAATATAAAATATGAAATGATAAATATCTATTTACAATGAGAAGTTAATAAAGGAAATAAGAAAAAAAAAATTGTGTTTCTCTTTCATCTTCTAAATCCTGGATAAACAAACAACATCAAAAAATTAAGTTAATACAAATATATTTTCTAGTCTAAAATATCCACATGTTGTCTCCACCATCCTCATAGGGATCAGGCTTTGTCCAATTCGATATAGAAATTTATAATTATCTTATACTTTCTCTCCCTTTTTCCAAAGAGTTAGTTTTCAGAAGCTTTTTGGGTGCTTCATTTAAGACAGATTTGTAATGTCAAAAATGGAAATATGTCTTGTTAATTTTTTGTATAAACCTTACATCATCCGATGTAGAATTCATTCAAAGGAAGAAGGTGTGCTATAAAGTATTCATAATGACTATACATACCACTTTATTGGCCACAATAACCATGGGAATAGTACAGTTATTTTTGGACTCATGTTCGTCAATAATTTTCGTACGCAGTTCTTTCAGCTCATGCCAACTTGATGCAGAGTTAATTGCGAACAAGACTAAGAAAGCGTCTCCTGTTGCGAGCGATGAATCACGGAAGGAGCTGAACTCTTCTTGGCCGGCTGTGTCAACTATCTCGATGTTGTATAATTTGCCAGCATAGTCAATCTAATGATTAGACCAATGGGAATTGAAGAAAAAAGAATCGTTTTAACATCACTGCTAACTATGAGGTAAATATGGGTGCACAAGGGGTAACAAATTAACCCTTCCTCTCCCCCTAGCAAAAGTATCAACTCCTCCCCCCCTCCAGTATGGTATAAATTATAGCATTTTCAATAGTTTTCAATTCATGGAGATATAGAAATTAATCTTCTCATGATATCTATGTTAAGTAACTGTGGAAAATACTATTTGTGAACTCTCCTATATGTTCCTTCGCTACTGAGTACGCCAAAACAAAGCGTTAACAACTCCACAGTTTTGCCTACCAAAACAACAAACAAGTTTTTTGTTTTGTTTCACAGTTGATTAAGTAAAACCATGCTATCAAATGGTTATCTAGTACAATTTTACCTTTGCTCTGTAAGTTTCCTCTGTAGAATAAAGAAAAATAATGAAAACTTAATAACATGTTTCCTCTCGGCATTCCTAGTGTTTTGGTCAAAGTAACTAAAGCACACAAATTATTTTTCATAAAAGTGCACAATTTAACAAAAAACGCTGCTAATTTTTTCTTCCTTTGAAAGCTCCAATTCCAAAAGCGTCCACAGAAAAAATTAGCAAGTATTTTAAATTAACTATCATCTATTAAATAAGCATTTTGCACACATTTATTAGATCCTTGTTATTTTATAAACGCTTTTTCACTTGAGCCAACACAATCCCATGAATAGAATTATCAAAAGGACAACCCAATTATCCAATATATGATAAATAAAAATTTATCTAACGATATATAAAAGGTATGAAGTCTAATTTACGTATGATATTCTTAAAGCTATTTACGTTAACAGCATTTCTCGCATTAGATGGTAAATTGTTCCAAAGATGACTAGCTATGGATACAAAAGAATTAAGACGCCATTTACTGTTAAATGTGTCTGCAAAAGATGCCGATACTGCAATCCCATTCTCGCAGTATTCTAATGAAGAGGTAGTGTACCTAAATTGCTGTTTCATCATTTATTGTTGATTACCCTAACGTCTTGTACAAAGTTGTACAAGCTACTGTAGTTGCGACAAGATAGGATTTTAGTAGACGTCAATCAATTTTTTCCTAAGACATAATCGGGAAACAGTTTTCAAAGGCATGTGCATATGGGAAAAGCCTTGATTGACATCCAACAAAATCTACTCCATTGCTATTGAAAACTCCTGTCGGTATATATTTGAGTAGTTGTGTGTTTGTGTTTTTTTTTGGGCGCTTTAAAAAAGGATTGCCGTCCTTTTCAACCTGACCAATGCCCGGACTGGGCATACGTACTCGTGTCACAGTGCTGGTGTTTAAAAACCACAGAACGAGCTTCTTCATTGTCAGTGCTCGATTGTTTGACACAGAAGTACGTATCTTAGTATTTTCGTTTAGGCCAGATTGGATACTTTGTGCAAATGATATTACTACCATAATTCGTAACTGCAGAATATGTATAGCATTGTCATAGCTGATAGAAGATGGAATATTTAGTCTGAAATTATTATCATGCAGTAAAACTGGCGTGGCTGGTTGACTGTCGTGAACTATACTATAAATTATACCATACATACATTATAGTTCAGAAAAATATATCAAGGCTATATTTCATTCATTAAAAAATATCATAAATAAACATTTAAATTTCAGATGCCCTTGGGAATCTTACCTTCTTCAGCGTTGGATAACACAGAACGAAATACATGAAAATTGGCCAGATTTGAATGTTGTTCAGCAGCTTGATGAAACTAATCCCATCTCCAGACAAGACGTCGAAAGCTCGGTTTCTGAGGAATTTGTGGGTCCTCATATCTACGCGTATGAGCGTCCATCTTGGTCAACACAACCCCCACAAGCAGAACCACAACCTCAAGCAACATCATTTTTGTCATTCCCGTCTTCAGTTTCTTCCTTGCTATCATCGCAGTCATTTTCATATTTACCATCATCATCCGTATTGCCATCCTCAATATGCTCCCTGTCTTACAATGCTGATAGTATCTGCGAATTTTACCTACCTCTAAATGAGGCGACTTGTCGTCATAGATCAAAGTCAGTATCGCACCCACCGCTCCCCTTGTTACCAAATTCTCCTCAAGAAACACCGGAAGATATCAAGCACAATAATGAGAAGGGCAAGGATGAAGACGATTGTGACGATACTTACGACTGGCCAAGACTACCAGAATACGAAGTGACTTGTCCTCCAAGATTGAGATCAGCATCATCCCCACCACTCTCAAATTCAACCCAAGAAATAATTACTCATATCAGACAGAAGGAAGAGAAGGAGGAGGATGACTACACATATTATGATATCAACGACATGATAAAACTACCAGAATACAAGGCGACAGCTTGTCCTCCAAAACTGAGGTCCGCATCATCCCCACCAACCCCTTTGTCACCAAATTCAACCCAAGAAACAATTACTGATATCAGGCAGAAGGAAAAGAAAGTGGAGGATGACGACACATATTATAATATCGACGACATGACAAAACTATCAGAATACAAGGCGACGGCTTGTCCTCCAAGACTGAGGTCCGCATCATCCCCACCACTCCTCTTGCCACTAGATTCATCCCAAAAAACCATTACTGATCTCAGGCAGAAAGAAGAGAAGGGAAAGGAGGACGACATATATGATGATACCAACGACAGGCCGAGACTACCAAACCACAAGGCGACGGCTTGTCCTCCAAGACTGAGGTCCGCATCACCCCCACCACTCCCCTTGCCACCAAATTCAACCCAAGAAACAGTTACTGTTCTCAGGCAGAAGGAAGAGAAGGGAGAGGATGATGACATATATGATGATGCCAACGACAGGCCAATAACAAATAGTTTGCATGGTAATTCCGACCAGGAATGCTATACACCTTACCTAGAACCTGATGAATCGTATCAAGGTTTGTCGTATTCCACAGAGAATGGATACATGTCTTTAGTAAGCAACTCAAGTGAAAGAATATTCGATGTCGATGTCGCTGGTTGCCATATGGCTTTTACCAATAATGGGGCTGCCAAGAATATGGAACATCAATTACCCGTATTTTTGATGAATATCTAATCTCCTAGTTATAATATATATTTTAAATTATCAAATAGAAAAGCATGATACTGGTTCATAAACATTAGGGACCGTTCGAATATAATTTATAAAATAACTGTTATGAATGTCGCGTTCTGATTGGTTTGAAGCGCGTGCTTTGGGAGAGCACATTGCACGCACGCACTTTCCGTTGTGTCATTCCTATATATCATGATGATTTGTATTTTATAAAAGAAATAAAAAACTTTCTTGCTGTTCTGTGTGCAGTCACAAAGCACTTGGGGATTGGCAGAACGCTCGAGAAGTGTCGAGAAGAACTCCGCTGCGCTTCGTGCTTCTCCTAACACTTTTCTCGTGTTCTCCCAACCCCCGCGTGCTTTATGATAGCACACAGCACGCGTGCGCGTTTTCTATTTCTTCAATATACAAGATATGGTTTATATTGCCTTTCATAGACACAACAATGCGAATTAAATATATCGTTCCTTTTTCCTTACCGACAATTAAGACCAGCATGATTTTAGCGCAGCGGAATTTTTATATTTTCTATATTAAGCCATGTCTAATATATCCTTCATCATTTCTGAATATCTAGAAATTATATATCATAATCAGTTGTGTATTTCCGTTCCTTTGCTTTCCTAACCAATGCGCGTATCGCCTTTTCACGTCTAAGAAAAGCGATACTTCCTGCTGAAGAAGTATAGAAGCCGACAGCATTAAAATTAGACAATTCGAATGTCAAAGAGATCTCAAAAAGTTACTCGTTGCCTTTGACTAAGCATTTTTAAATATCAAATTAATTAAATAGCCTATTCATGACTTTAGTTGAACTTTGTAAACTGAATTTTTTTAAAGTAATTCAAACCAAATTCAAAATCTCGGTATGAATATAATAAACAAAAAATACTAAGAACAGTTTTCATTCAAAATTTGTATCATCAAAAACTTACTCAATTGCCTAAAAACCCGTTCCCGTTTGTTTTATGGCATTCACAACTCGATCGTGAATAACGTACGCGTGCATGGTGCGCACTTTCTATGAAAATCATCTCTCTGTATGCAGTTATTTCAAAATGGTTGGAGCCAATACAAAGGCGATAGGCGATATATGGGTCTTTCAAATACGAAAAGGAATAATTGTGGGCATACCTCTAAAAAAGAATAATCGAAGCCAATAATAATCATAGCCAATCATCGAATGACAAATCACCTTCTTCTTGACGAGAACAATAAAAAGACACACACGTCGTTTCAAATATTCTTCAGTCTTAAAATTACCTATGTCCTATTGCTTATTTAATGAACAATTTGTCAACCAATGACGACCGAATCCTGAATTCTATAGGTTCTTTTTATAGGTATGAATATCAATATATTTTAGGTATGTTCTTAAAACGAAAATAAACTTGAGGTTTGAATGCCAAAAGCTTGTTTGCCATCGTTGCCTGTGACTGACCACTTTTGAAGTGGGTTGCGTTTTCCCGTCTGTACCTGTTGTAGCCCAGTCGTAAAATGCCTTTTTTACTGGGATACCTCTGGTAGCCTGGCTGTAAAATACCTTTCTTTCTGATACATACGCGATAAAATGGATAAATTGCGCAATACTACTCAGGAGTCTTCAGGACCTTATCCAAGAGACTTTCGCAGGTATCCGCTTAGATTCCGTGTTTAGGTGTTTTCAAAACATTTGCAAAGGCCAATTACTAACAAATCGTGAAATTTTACTGAATGTGAACTTTATTTGTCGAATGGTATTGCCGTTCAGGATTTTCGTATTCTTTCACGAATGATGACAGATGGAAACTGATAAAATTGAAGTCAAATCTATAACCCAAGTGTATAAATACAAGGTTACTACCAGAAAAAAATACAGCTCGTGCTTCTCCTTCCCTTGTGTTCTGCTAACGTCACTAGCTTATTTCTGCGTGCTTTTTGATTTTACTACTCTATGAATTTTATATGAATATACACTATTATTCTTATATAGGTACTACATATATAAGATATATATATATATATGTGTGTGTCAAATTTACTATTAGTATTTCACACATTTTCTTTGAATTTGTATCTCACTATGATAGGTATATTTCTCTCTACGAATAAGTAGTGTTTTTTCCCAGTTGTTGACCCTCCAAGCTAGAGATATTTAAAGCCGCGGATATTTTTCCATTTCCTTTTATGCTTTCTGCGTGCTTTATTACTAAAAGGAGCCCTGAAAAAGCTGTTTTATATTAGCTAATTATAAAATAACTGTTATGAATGTCGCGTTCTTATTGGTTTGGAGCGCGTGCTTTATGAGAGCACATTGCACGCGCGCGCACTTTCAGTTGCGTCATTCCTATCTAATAAAAAAAGCGGTTTTTGTAATTTGTATTTTATAAAAGAAATAAAAAACTTTCTTGCTGTGCCGTGTGCTGTCATAAAGCACTTGGGGATTGGCAGAACACTCGAGAAGTGTCCAGAAGCGCTCTGCTACGCGTCGTGCTTCTCCTAACACTTCTCTCGTGTTCTGCCAACCCCCGCGTGCTTTATGACAGCACACAGCACAGCAAGAAAGTTTTCTATTTCTTTAATTAAAGAATGGTAAAACCCAAACTGTGGTTCAACGAGCATGAAACTAATTATTTTGTCCATTGGTAGCTTTTGTCGCGACAAATAAGTATTCTTTTTCGTTATCTGTGACATTCGAGGCCAATGGCAACTAACATTTGCAGGCATGGCTTTAAAAATTGGGCATTTTGAAAGGCCCTACTTTGTGTTTATCTACTTAAATTTTATTCAGCAGCTTAAAGTACTTATTGATTCTTGAAAAATTGAAGGTTAACCTTAGAAAAGGAAAATACGGCTTAGAATCTTTACATTTTTTTAAGAGCGAAGGTCCACTAATATCGAGCATTGGCCGGTCACAATCAAAACGCATTTCCTTTAAAAAAATACCATTTATTAGCAATTTACAATGTTTTTAGCAGCTACAACATTCATATCGAGTAGATTATCTAAAAAAATTAATAACAATAATAAGCCTGGAAATTGAATATAAGCCTACTGTAAGATTTTACCTGCTTCCCCTGATAAGACAGTTTCAACTTTTCTGATCAAATGTTAACAGATTTTTCTGATGCTAAAATGGCCTGGATTTTAGATATAATATGTGTTAATATATACTAAAAAAATTATGAGCGTTTCCTGGCTATCAGTCACTTCTCTTCGTGGATTGATACGGGGTTTAGAACAATTTTCGGTGAATTTGCGTTGTTTTGCCACCCTTCCCCCCGACGACCATGATCCTTTGCGTTTAAGGAGGCTGGAAAGTGTTGAGTGCCTTCACATACACTCACAATTATAAACTAAAAATATATATTATAGCTATAACATGACAGCAAGTAAACCCGGAAAGCCAAAGACCATTTACCAAATATCACAATGAACATGAAAAAATCACGTAAGACGTTGCCAAGAATGCTTTCCTTAAAATTTCGAAAACATTAACCAAATCCATATGCAAAATTAAAAGAAATTTCACCACAGAGTTTTTTGATTTTTTCCAGTTTGAACATTAAATTTTTTGAGGACAAAATTTCCCCTTTGCAAGTTCTACGTCATCGAATCTAAGAGCGCGCGCGCAATCAAGAAAAACCGTTTCGAGCCTCCTTAAACGATAGATTGTCCTGATGTGACGTCATAGTGAAATAGGGCAATTCAAAGCATACCATTTTCTAAACTTGTGCGTGATGGTAGCCTTGCTGGAGTCTTATATCAATACTTTTATATAACTAATTGATCCTTCTTTATCCTGAAGATCAGAGAATAAATGAATGAAACGAATGAAACGAATGAAACGAATGAAACGAATGAAACGAATGAAACGAATGACGAATGAAACGATGAACGAATGAAACGAAATGAAACGAATGAAAACGAATGAACTAATGAAACGAATGAAACGAATGAAAACGAATGAAACGAAATGAAACGAATGAAACGAATGAAACGAATGAAACGAATGAAACGAATGAAACGAATGAACATGAAACGAATGAAACGATATGCAAACGAATGAACGAATGAAACGAATGAAACGAATGAAACGAATGAAACGAATGAAACGAATGAAACGAATTGAAACGAATGAAACGAATGAAACGAATGAAACGAATGAAACGAATGAAACGAATGAAACGAATGAAACGAATGAAAACGATGAAACGAATGAAACGAATGAACGATGAAACGAATGAAACGAATGAAACGAATGAAACGAATGAAACGAATGAAACGAATGAAACGAATGAAACGAATGAACGATGAACGAATGAAACGAATGAAACGAATGAAACGAATGAAACGAATGAAACGAATGAAACGAATGAAACGAAATGAAACGAATGAAACGAATGAAACGAATGAAACGAATGAAACGAATGAAACGAATGAAACGAATGAAACGAATGAAACGATATGAAACGAATGAAACGAATGAAACGAATGAATGAAACGAATGAAACGAATGAAACGAATGAAACGAATGAAACGAATGAAACGAATGAAACGAATGAAACGAATGAAACGAATGAACCGAATGAAACGAATGAAACGAATGAAACGAATGAAACGATATGAAACGAATGAAACGAATGAAACGAATGAAACGAATGAAACGAATGAAACGAATGAAACGAATGAAACGAATGAAACGAATGAAACGAATGTAACGAATGAAACGAATGAAACGAATGAAACGAATGAAACGAATAAATGAGGCAAAAGGCCTATTAGAGATCTTTCACATAACTCCAACTAATGACCACTATAGTAGAAACAGCGACTAAATATGCAGTAAGTCTCTGCACGCACGGGCGAGTTCTTGCGCTGTCTTTTCAGTCATTCTTGTGCACAAAACGAGGCAAAAGTCATAGAGTGCAGTCAATAAATGAGGGATACAAAAAGGTTATGGAGAAAGCATGGTAACGTTTGCCTGTCAAAGAGTACCCCATCCCCGCTTCCACCGCTCATGTTTATGTCTAAACACTACGTATATCACATATGGGATTTTTGATATGTTTATTGTTGTATTTTCAAGACTGAATACAATGTACCTACAGCTACCAAAACAGCCAAATTGCGTTAAGTCTCGATTTTTTAAAACTTTTTTCAATCTGTTTTGTTTTCATTTTCAAATCTATCCAAAAATGTATCAATTCTGTCCATCATTTCCACGGCCTTTGAACATATTTCGGTGTGCGCCTCGTTTACAGCAGAGTTGGCTTGAACTGTGATTTCTTCTTCCTCCTCTTCCTCGAAATCATTCCTCCAAAAACTGCTAACAACTTCAACCAACTGCAGAACTTCATACGGATGTTAGTTCCCATAATGCTACTATCATCACTTCCAAATGCTCCTCCATCGATCGGCCGCATCATGCAACGTCTTGATACAGGATTCTGTGGCTTCCAGTTTCAAGGAAAAATATTTTTGAGGATATTAAAAACCGAAGGTACCTATTTTGGTTAAATACCGGAGAGCTTTCTGAAACTATGTTTGACATATTCACCAATGTGTGAATATTGAATGGGCAGAACTGTGGTGGAATAATGATATATGTGTTGATCATCACAGTGAATGAAGCTCGCCAACATGATTGGCTTCATAGCTCAGTTGGCAGAGCATCGCACCGGCATCGCGGAGGTCATGGGTTCGATTCCCGTTGAAGCTTGAAATCACTTTTTCAAGTCTTTCTTTACAGCGTTCGCTTAGATCGCTCATTCACTGTGATGATCAACACATCTATCATTATTCCACCACAGTTCTGCCCATTCAATATTCACACTTATTATTACTTATGGGGGCTTGAAGAACCCAACAAAAAATGACCGCTCGCCAACATGATTGGCTTCATAGCTCAGTTGGCAGAGCATCGCACCGGCATCGCGGAGGTCATGGGTTCGATTCCCGTTGAAGCTTGAAATCACTTTTTCAAGTCTTTCTTTACAGCGATCGCTCATTCACTGTGATGATCACACATCTATCAATATTCACCAATGTCTCTGCAAATATATCAAGCGTAAGCAGGAGGGGAGGGCAAAGGCAAAGGAAAAAGAATTCCAAACTTAACAACCTAAACAAAATTTTAATGAGCTTTCTTTGGCTTAGAAAATATCCTTGTGCGGACACTCTTGCTTTATGGTTTGCTGTGAGTCCATCTACAATTACAAGTATAATCCATAGTGTCATCCCAATTTTATGGCGATATTTCCACAATTAATTATCATGGCCAAGTTTGGCAGAATGGAAACTGTTTTTTTCCCTGATGCAGTTGGGTGCATCGATGTTACGCCACATGAAATTTACAGACCTGAAGCCGAACCCCAGCAAGATGTTTTTAGTGGTCACCGTCATTACCACTCTAATGAACACCCAGCTTATCGTGGATAATCTTGGTAACATTGTTTTCCTACAGGCTGATTTCTTTGGTTCAATTATTGATGCTGGCAATTATAACTTAATGGAGAGCGTTGGACCAGGAACGAATTATGATAGGATATGGGAACGCTCCTCCATTGCTAACACCTTTTCGTGCAGCTCCGATAAGACGATTTCCAAGGAACCAACAACGATTAGCACGAAGATTCAACCATCGACTTTCTACATGTCGTATTATTGTTGAGCACTCATTCAAACATGTAAAAACATATCGTTTTATAGGAAGCGTATGGCGCCATCAGAGATGGTTTCAGCCCGTTGTTGTCGAACTGTGCACATTCCTAGCTGAAAGGCATGTTATACTTTTTGATGATCTTTAATTAAAAAACGATAAGTCGGATATCTCATACATGAGAAATATAAATTCGTATATATTGCAAAAATGTGGCTATAGTATTCTAAATCATAACACTAATAAATAAATGAAAAATAAATAAACTTGCATCTGGAATAAACTGTAAGGCATTTCATTGCATTGTACAAGGGCAAATCGTCTTACTTTTAAACAATCTAATTATATCTGAATGCGTCGTTTATAAAGAAACTGTAATACAGATAAAATTCCCGATAAAACGAGTAATTATAATTCCAGTCATTTGCAAGGAATGCATGACTGAAAAGACAGCGCAAGAACTTGCCCGTGCGTGCAGAGACTTATTTGCATATTTAGTCGCTGTTTCTACTATAGTGGTCGGTAGTTGGAGTTATGTGAAAGATCTCTATTAGTTCGAAATATTTATTTTATTATTCTTCATACAAAGCTTTCCTCGAAAGAGGGCTGCAAATTTGAGTGCTTTTTTTGATAAGGTCATTCGCTTTATCTGTAGTGTTCAAAGCGTTCGACGTCGGTTCAAGGAAATAAGCCTCATCATTAAGACAAGAGAATCACGCATTGTGACGTTCTGTTACTTCCACTCTGCTGATAAGTTTCCAAAATACGTACCTTGGCGATCAAGACATTTTAAAAGTCGTTCTATTCTGAAATGTATTTAGCGATATGAAAGGAATTGATTTTGAGGTCAGAAAACTAAGTACATATTTTTAGTGCATACTTGCAGTTATTCGCCTGCCCCAAAATAAAAATTGAAAAAATATGTATCTTGAGAAGCTAGCCACTTTATAAAGCAAAATCTTTATTCATGATATATGCTATTTAATATTTTGTAGTTTGAATAACTTTATAAGGAAATATTGAAAAATAAACATTTGCCACTTAAAATGTCCTAGAAGAGCTGACTTAGCAAATAAACTTTCAAAATTATTTCTTTTGGTTCAAAAAACAAAACAAAACAACCAAATAAGGTTCTCTGTAACGTTCGGTCACAGAGCGTTGCAGATAGTTAGTCATTCTACAGCAGTCTAAGATAGCAAAACTTAATGGAATGGATATCAGGGAAGACTAAATTGTGTAAGACAGGAAGTCTTTTTGATGAAAAGTTGACTGTAATTTTGCACTCTTGTTCATATATCAGCTAAAATGTTGAGTTTAATGGAATTATGCCATATTAGAGCAGATCACTAGAGGCCAAGGAAAACCCCAGTAATTATTATGGCTGGCGTCAGTATTGACGTCATTCTTGTCTGTATTTTTTTCGGGTCGTCGATCAGATACACATACCTGGGGAGGCTAGATTTGTTGGCATGGATATAGCATGCATTTAGTGTACTTTTAAAAGTATAAGTCACAATACAGTAACTACAAGTAGTAGATAGAACGTGTTGATATTGACAGTGCTGGCGCAGTAATTTGCGTATTGCTCCAAATCGACTCTATTGCTGGCGGGAGTATTTCATTCGAGCAAAGCTAAAAAAAAGAATTCTAGTGGAATTGCGTAATGGACAAATTTTTATTTCTCCAGGGGACGGTGAGGTCTTAAGTTTTTTCAGACGAATAAATTTACGCTTGTAACCACAGGTTTTAAAACGAGTTCTATTCAAACCGTTTCCTAGTACAAAGTGATGATAAATCTCATGTTTTGACCGAATTAGTGCCATGGCAATCAACCTACTACACCACCTCCACCCCCTTCGCAAAAAACGTCGGGTCGGTAATGTCTAATTTAGTATAAATGCTTACTTAGCAATCATTCTATTAGCAATTATTCAACAAAGTCAATGTGAATAGTTAAATTTTTGAGCGTGAATTTGGTCAAGTAATGTTAGGCTCGAATATTAATAAGATTTGGGATTAAAAATTTGGAAACTGAACGTTTTTGTATTACTTCCACTCTGGAAAATTTGTGGGGAACACTAATAATTACCTCTCGCGCAGCCATGAAACATCGTCTTCAGAATAAAATGGGGCAACTCACACAAACCATTGACAGCAAATTAACGTCGATATTCAAGTCTCAAAAGTATATGTATAACTAGCTAAATATTCCATAATTTGTGTCATCCTTATCGTTGTAATGTGTTGAAAGAGTGGATAAGGGAAAAGATCCTATCTGAAAATGTATGACGTGGACAAATGAATACGTGGGGGTGACTTTACTAAAAAATTTGTAGATAATCAAAATTATAAAAGTTTTTTACGATTGTGAAGTACGAGGCTCAGATGCTTGTTGGTATGCGATTTTTTTTTCAGGTCTACGTTCCTCGTCATAAAACGAATGGTTTGTTGGGACAACCCCTCTGAGGGTAAGTCATGGGGAGACCCCAAGATATATATATATTATATAATCACAAAGTAGTAATGTGGTCTATTATTATATTATAAATGAATGCCAGCAAGGGCTTTACACGTCGCAAATTCTCAGACTGCTAGCAGCACTCAGGAGCGAGTGTTTGCATATATCCCAGGTCTTGTACAAATAATTATTGAGCTTTTCTAGATTAAGCTTAATTACAGTGCATTAAT
>WHPX01001368.1:0-39057 GCA_011057435.1 Actinia equina
CCCCTGTTTCCGTGAGCTTTACGTCTCAGCATCAAAGTTGTCGTGCGCAGCTCTAGCTCCTGCTTTGCCCACTAAATAACGTTTCCGCGCGGCTGCTTCCGCTTTGCGGCTGCGCCCATGTTTTGAAATCTCTAGGTGCTACGCGGAAACGTGTACTCGCGTGCTTTTGGTATGTCCTTAGGGCCTTTGCATCCTCCCTTAGGGAAGTCGGGTAGGACTGTTTTGGTGAACAGCGGTTCGTTCATCCCGTCGTTAATGTAGCCTGACCTTCCTCAGTGGTGGAATCGACGTCTGGGTCTGTTCCTTCTACTTCATTATAATCATAAGCCAAAGTATAAGATCCCAACGGTATACCTAATCCGGTTGCGGGCTGAAAGCAACGCACCTTTCACCAGGGTCACATTCACCCCCGCGCGCACAGCCAGGGAAACCCGTACGGTAGCGTGCCACCCGCCCGTAACGGATCACCTATTCTTAGTGACCTGGTACATTTTGCTTTAGTTCACTAGCGGGTCAGTCAAGCGCCCACAGATGAAAGTATTTATCGTAACAATCGTGTCGTAACATCGTTTCTAAGATGCGCGTAAGTTCGCCGGTAAATCGCTATAATTTGAATAGATACATCTGTTATACCCGACAGAGGTATAGGATCTATGTTTTGAACATGCATTTGAGTACCGCGCGCAAAGGATAGAACAAGGAATTGGTAGTGTTATTCTACGTAAGAGTTCGCACACACGTACGAAAACGCAACCTAACGACTGCAGCGTAGCACCGCAGTGGCGACCAAATCGAATAAGACAGCCTGATGTTCGGCCAGTATGTCATACCGACTATGCCTTTGAAATAATCAGTCGATCACGGTGGTTTGTATTACCCAAAGCCCAGTTATGGCGAGCTTACACTTTTGAAGTACTGGGTTAGCATATCTAATAGCACATTGTGGCTACCCGTGCACTACCACACAACCCCTATTCTAAGATTCTATCACACCTTAGATCTGCGTAGTGAAGACCGTGACGCGTGAATAGGCTGCCGTAGCGCTGTGCTGGAATAAGCGCCGGAAAGGCTTCCTTGACGACCACGTAGTAATGTATACGACTTTTAGGCTTCTTGGATGGACTATGGGTTATGGAACCAAAGCAGTAACCTCGGCCCCGATAAGTCTCACGGGGTGATGTGTGTTTGCCCACCCGCTTCCGAGGCGGTAATCGCGTACCTATGCCGAAGCCGTTTCACAAACCCCACGATTACTAACGTAGGGTATATCGACGGCGTTCCAACAAGTTTACTCCCAGGGTATAAAGCCCGCCCACTTGTGACGAGAGCCAGGCTCAAGTTTGCGACCAAATTCGCCCCCGAGGTAATTCTTTAAGGATAGTACTCTCTGGTTGCAGGCGCACATTAAGTCGACGAAGGACCTCCAATGGCCAGGGTTTACGTCCTGTAATCGCAGGATGGCATAACTTGGAGATCAAGCGCTACCAGAGATCCTCCGCGGGCGACGGGATAGAATAGAACATGCATTACGTCTTCGTTCGTGGTCTGGACCGCAACTGAGCGCTAGAATGACAGCTAAGAGTCGGTGCCTATTAAAATATTTGGCTAATATACCATGTTGCGCTATTGTCTGGACAAATAACAACACCAACGGCAATGCATAGTGCGCAAAAGGCTACGAAACTGTACTTCCCAGAGCACCCACAAGCGGAGGTGCTCTTGCCGTTGCTATTAAGCCGCCCTAGCAGATTCAATTAATGCCAAATCCAGTTGAACCGAGCGTTTCGCTGATCTGGGTCTTCGAAGAATCCCTACCCAAAGCGCATAAGCGAAAACGCGCGGACTTAGCACTGCACGGCGGTTTGTGCCTTCCACAAACCGTTCGATATCAAGATCGCAAAATGCGGCCCCCCCCCCACGACCCACCTACGGCGCCGCAACGGTCGTCTGACGATACAACCGCGTAGCTTGTACGCTGTCTTATCCGGTAAGTAAGCACGTGGGAGGTACTAAGACGTCTCATAGGGTACGACTCTCTAATAAGGCGGCAAACACAAGTAACACGCATGCCACTCGATACACCACACAAAAAAAGCGAGGACTGTGACGCGATCTGACCTGGTAGGGTCAGTAGTTGAGGACGTGAGCCACCCTAAAAAAGTAGGCATACTAAGAACAAAAAATGGGTGAGGAGCGGACAAAGAGGAGGGTGGGAATCACAAACGGAAAAAAATGAGGCCGGCGCCTTGGGCGCGGGGACGTGCAGGGGGCAAGAAACAAGCGGCACTTGAGAGGGGCCGAGAGACGGGGAGAAAGGGAAGGGAGAACCTCGGGGACGGGGCGGAGGGCCGCCGGAGGAGCGGCGACCCCGCAGTTCTCGCAGGCAAAGGGCCGGGGCAATCTCCGTTTGCGCATGACAAGTCATTTGGGGGCATGGCGGAGCAGGAAGGGCACCAGTGGTCGCAGCGACCCAGTGTGTGAAAGGAAGACCCCCCAGAGAGAAGGCCGAATGGAAACGACCAGTATAAGCGGCAGGCCTCAAGGCCCCGTGAAGGAGGGGGATGTAGGAGCTTACCGAAATGACAAGGGTGAGGGGCACGCCGGGGCGCAACCCCAGCCTCGAAGAGCGGCCCGCGCAAAACAAGCAGGCAAGAGCTGGCAGAAGGGCCGGAGGGAGAAGCGTTAAGACCGGAACAAGACAAGGCGAAGAACAATGAAAGCAAGTAACGGGGAGGCCCCTGGCATAACCAAAATGCGCAAAGGACCGACTTAATCTGGGGAATAATAGGAAACATGGCCTCTGAGGGTCGCAAAACTCTGGGGGAAAGCGGGGTGTGAGATTAAAAGGACAGAGTGTGTTGGACGAGGACTGGCGCGGGGGGAAAGGCAGCCCCCACAAACGCAGACCATGCCGGCGGCGGGGACAAAAAACCCCGACCGCCGGAAGGGGCTAAAAGGCACCGGTCAAAGATGCAACACATCGGAACCAGGGGCGGAAGACGGGAGAGGAAAAGGCCCCCCCCCGGCTAAAGGCCGCCAGCGGACTCAGACGTGCGGAGCGAACAACGGGATTCGGAATTCGGAATCATAGAGCCACCGGACAGACGCCCCTAAAACGACAGGAAGTCTCAGTCGATGCCGCGGTGGCGTAGCTTTGAACGGTGGGCGACAGGAGGGCCGGGCCCCAGAAAATACGTAAAACCATAGATGACCATAAGAGAGCCGACTGGCCCCGCTGGGAACGGCCCCAAGCTGGCCGACAAAAAGAGCCAATGCGATCGTGGGTTAGAAAAAACCATCTTCACTGTGACCAAGAGTAACCGAGCAAACTGCAACACTCGAAAGAGTTCCGGTGGCGGACAAATTTACCCTGATGGAAACAGCAAACACTTTGAAACGGTTTCCGGGGTCGGAACAAAGAGTACCTTATCGTAAACTCTAAGACGCGGTGAGCAAAGCGGGGCCACACATACTTAACAAAGATTTAACCGGAGGGGTAACATCGCTGACCACTCGTGAAAGAGTTCCAGCATCCTGAACAAAGTTGACGTAAACGTCAACATTCACAGATACGCAATGAAGTCCTTACGACTCCTACCCCCTCGCCATCGCACCACGCGGCCAAACCGCTGCACCGGAAAGACCGCACGTCAGCGTACAATTCCCGGCCCGACGCGCTTGGAACCGGGCAATGCTACCTCCCCTTGCTTTCGAGGGGCGCTTTTAACCTTGTGCGTCGCGACAAGTCTGGCACTGCTTGCCCCTGGCTCCATCGTATAGCGCAGTCCGAACCAGATGCCTTTGACGCCCTGATCGTAGGAACCACCGTGCGGTAAACGCGGTGGGGAGAGCACTATTAGGACCCTTTAGATACCGCCTTCGACACATCGTACTGCTCTGCCCACCTACGAATAACCGCACCTGCGGACAGAGGCGTGAAAATGACGACTTCTTTGTAGATATCTTAGATCCTAACGGAGTTATCCCGCCATCTACGTTCTGGCACAGGCAATCCCGAAGATACAACAGACTTTACTCTACTGGATGACATGCCATGCGGGGAGGACTACGGAAAAAAGCGCACCTCCATTAGTGAAGCTCGCTTCAGCGTAGCCACCCATATCAGCGTTTAGTGGTTGCTTTCCCAGCAGCTTACCAGTGTCTCAAACCCTTCAGGGAAACATAGAGTTCCACGTTGTCGTCTCTACATACGCCGAGTAAGTCGATCTGGAAACCATCTTCAGCGCATACGCGTGACATATCCAGACCATTACATGAATACATGCTCATTTCAAAAGACGCACCAACAAATTCAAGATGACTTCTCTTTTGAGAGTTTCCCTCACGGTTGAATCTATGATTCCTATGGGAGGGGACATAGCACTCTTGCTGAAGTTACCCACACCGTTATACGAAAGTCACCTCAAGAACAACGTAACATCGTGGCTGCTGTGAAGTGCACGAAATGATGTGCAATGAACTGTACCCCATGAGCAAGTTAATAAGTTGTCAGGAAGAGAAGTTAGAAGTATTGCCATAAAGTACGAGGCCCGCCCTTGCAAGTAATACACGGACGGCCGTAGCAATTCCGTATCCGCTTGCAACTAAATTGCTTGGACTTGCACTTCCCATAGACGACGTGGACAAGCTGCGGAAGGACAGTAAGCGATGCCGTAGTCATCGCCCAGAACTTAGAACCCTGCGTGTGTTGGCTTTGAAGTGCGGTAAGTTAAGGCAGTCGCCTCTGCGCTTATTGCACGGAGCTCGCTGGTACGACTTGAAGAACTTACGATGTCTTGGAAGGACTTTCAGAAGGACCAGTAGAAGTCCGAAAAGTTTTCTCAGGCCAGCCTTGCTGAGGGTACTGATCAAGTCGCCTCAAGTACTTATCAGTCGTCCTTAGAGTACTTGGTCAGTTCGCTCCCAGGTTATGTCCAGTCGTTCCGTTAGTACTTGTCAAGTACATTATCAAGTCCTGCAGTCCTTAGAATAGAAATGAGTGAACCAGAGGGTCGAAGGTAGTAGCACCCCAAGAGGACAAAATTACCAAGGTTAATCCCCGGCAGAGTTGGCCCCGCGGCGGAAGAAGCCGCGGAGATGAACAGGAAGGAGCAAAGAGGCGAAAAAAGAAGAAAGGTGTGAAGTGCACGAAGGGAACCTTTAGTTATCCGTGGGTATTCATCGGCGCTTCGGAGTTGCTATTAGGGCACAGGCAGCCGTTACTACAATGGCGGGCTACGAAGCCAACAAGTAGAACCGCCCACATATCACGCGCCGCGGCCCGGCACCCGTGGAAGGGCCTGCTGTTAAAAAATAGTCCCTTAAAGATGCGTCAGATTTATCAGCCAACGGTGCCGTGCAACCTAGATTTTCCTTCCTCGCGTCTGTAAATATAATGTCAGACCCGGGCGGTTATTTAAACTGGTGTTTGTGAATAAGCAGCTACTTACTTCCAGTCGTTTCGGGTATTGGTTGGGTAGGTAAGACAGTGCTGGCAAGAAGCCTTACTGAAGACCCCACAAGAGCTTGCGCTACTTTTGCTAAGATACCGCTGCGTCGGCGGTTCTATTATGGTAAAGGATTACCACGAGAAAGCCTTGCCTACGCGTACCGCTTGAAAATCCCTGTGATTTTCTAAATATATAATGGCTATCGTGGGTCGCAGGTGGAGTTGATTGCGCTTTAATTCACTGGAGCTAAGTAATGTTGGTCAATATTTGCTATGATTAGTTAGGAGGTGATCGCAGCGGGATTTAGCCGCCGAAAGAAGAGACACGACTTAGCGCTGGAGAAATATCAAAGGGACGTGGCAGCTTGGAATGAAAAAAAGACAAGCTTACAGGGATTGGTTGGACAAGAACATACCAAGGAACAAAATGGCATGGCGGATAATAAATTCGGAAGAATAAGACTACGGGCCTCAAACTTTATGCGCCTGCTCACACCCGGATTGAGGTTAAAAGCCTCAGTTTAAAGAATACGTATCATCCTTCTAAGGAAACACAAAGACAATATTGGTCTTGGCGTGGGATCTCAGGGAGGGCTTCTTTAGGGCGTGCTTTGCGGTATCTAGATGATAATGAATCTTCTTTTTGGAAAGCGACAAGAATACTTTACCCACTTAATCTGATCCTCACACATCAACGCCCATAAGGTTCGGCTGGTGTAGTTGCCTTTATACATTCTTGGTATAATTTGTCAATGCATGGGCCGTACTTAGGCGCGCTGGCAATAATCAGGTGAATCACCATATGGACAATTAGACGCCAATCCCCTCTAAGGAGCCTCGCCAAGCGCGGTTGATTAGCTCTCGACCCGGGATTGCGGGCGCCTAGAGACCTCAAACTAATAGGCCAAACTATTCAGTAACTTTTGGAAAGTCTGAACCCATTGGGGGTCATTATTATGTGCCATCGGGCGGGGAAATTTACCAACACAGCCAACCTTAAATTTGGAAAGTCGCATCCTCTTCGAAGTCTTTTGCGACTTTGTCCATAGTCCAGACACTGTAGAAAGTCTTCTCTTATGTCCACGTGTTCTCCCAAGGTATCCATATGCCTCAGAGATTCCACTCCCATTTCTTTGAGCATCCTGTCTAATTTGGTAGAAGCATAAACATCCCCATTAAGTGGACGAAAGACGGTTGGATTATCAACGGGCGAACGATCAATCTTTGTTTGGAACTTCATATAAGGGCCCGCGTAGAGGGACACAACTCAAAGATTACTATGGACCTGAAGGGTTATTGGAAAGGAGCGTCAGCTATCAAGAACCCTCGCGACGCGTCCAGGTTATCAATGAACGGCCTAAAATGTTGAAAAAAACGAAACCTACCTTAGGCAGGTTTATCTTCCCGTGAGCCCAGTACATTCCCAGGCCGGCAGCTTTAAAACCGTAAATCCCCAATGACGTCATCAGGCGGATTGCTTTTCTTACCACACACCAAGTGAGAAGAAAGACCTATACGAAGACGCTTTGACCGGGGTCGATATCGCAAGCAGATACAAGTACTCCGAACCCATCACGCGCAGGGAATCTGGGGAAGTCGAGAGGCCCTAGGTGGATTTAATAAGCGCGTCTTGAAATGGCCTAAGCTTGCTCAAGTGGATGCGGGGACCGAGAATTCGATGGGGATGGGTTTTAGCTAAGACCCCTTAAAGACCAGCAGCAGCTAGATTAGGAGAGCCTAAGCTGAGTAACCCGGTGCGCTTGTCGAAAGATGGTCACTAGGACCCTGGGTGCCGTAGCGTTCTTTGGGTACCGTATTGTAAAGGAGCTGGAAGATCCCTCCAAACGCAACAGGGAATGGACACAGAGGCTCCCCCAGGGTCGTCGCGGCTTTGAACAACGAGGCGGCCAGGGCTACGGGAATAAAACCCAGGGATGCCATAAAAAAAGAAACACGTTGGAACACAAGTCCTACGTCAGAAGTTCGAGGGCGTCTTCCCCCATGAAAAAAAATTAGGTAATGTCACAGTCCGATATCTCTACGGACCGGGTGAATTAGAAGGAGGATCCAAAAGAGCTACGGATCCTAATTGGTCTTTGGAAACTTACCAGATCCGAAGCGTAATAGCTAAGAAGGGTCAGCCCATCTTGTATTATCTTCACGATGGCCCCACACGTGGGTTTCGTCATGGAAGAACTGCTTAGCGTGTGAATGTCCGAATGCTATCGTATGCACATCCTTCATCACACATCCATCGCTTACCGTCAAATGCAGACAGCGACAACCTTCTCCTGCGTGACGTTATGTTCTGATGACCATAGCTGCGCAGGCTGTTCATCTTATGCCGGCTGTTCCTTGCGTGTTCGTAATACGTTAGGTAGACTCGTGCGTAATGTCTTCTTAACCACGTACTTTTTTACGCCTTTAGCTTTCTTTTCTACGCCGGTCTAACTTAGCACGCTGTACATCTTTGGTTTCAGACCCACGTACTCTACTATGGGTTTTCCTAACATTTCGTCTTTCATCTTCCCAATTACCTTCTTATTCTTCGCAGAGTAAAGGAAGTGCTCCTTCGGGGTAACCGCTGGTGTCGTAACTCGTCTAGTGTCGGGGAGGCAGTCTTTGTAAACGTCTTCCGTTTGCACTTCTAGAATTAGGGAGTCGGTGTCTGTGTAAGGAGGCGACAGCGGTCTCCGTACTTTGGCTTAAGCTTATCGTAGTAGAACTCATACATAAGCAGCTTCGATAGATCCAGCACCGTAAAGCCTGTGTAAACGGGCTTGTTTAGTAAGAGGTTTGCCCTTTTCATGTGAATCACGTAGAAGTTCAGCATTTCTACGTATCTAACGAGCCTGGCTGTGACACGTATGCTTCTGCTCCTCTTGGTGCTGACTATTTTTACGCTTACGCGCTTGCGGATGTTCTCCATTGTCGTTCCGACACGCTGTTGTTCATCAGTTTGAAGAGGTTTTCTCGAAGTCATTTTTCGCTGCGGTACGCTTTTGCGTGTTAAAGTCAATGTAGGGGCGCATCCAGGGTTCCTGCGTGAATTTAGGACTCTGTGGATCTTCTCTACGCGCATTCCGTGTCGCACGTAGAACTGCAGGTTGCGGTAATGTACCACATACTTCTTCTTATCCATCAGGTTCATAGTTAGTTTCCTGTACGGTTTGTAACCAGAGCACATTTGCTTTTGCAGCGGACTTAGCTGCTTAAATGGTATCTCTATCGCTTCTGGTGCTAAGGGGAACTCATTGTGTTCGTCGTGCAGGCGCTCTGGGTACTCCAGATCCACTTCTAAGACGTAACCCTTGTCGTCTTCTTTACCTACGTTTAGGTAAAACTCTATGGGCTTTATGTTGTCCCATTCGAAGTCGCGTACAGGTAGGTATTGTGACATTGCCCAACCATAAAGGTTATTCGCATCCAGGTAGTAAATGTATGTGGTTGGTTTCTCTGGGTCGTGCTCTACTAAGGGTTGTTTGCGCGGGCGTAACGTCGGCTGGGTCCGCATACGCCGCCACGAATACCGTCTTCCATAAAGCGGTACATGTCGTATTCCGTTAGGAGATCCAGTTGCGCGTTTGTCTTCTTTAACAAAGCACTCCAGCTGAGCCCAGGAGCCGTGTAGAAATTAGCGGGATCCAATCCGTAATATTCCATAGCCATCTTTCTGAAGCTTTGGAAAAACATCTGCAAGCAGCACTACGTCAGACCTTAGGTAGATGTCGTGGTAGTCCCCCATGTTCTCACAGGAGTACTTTTCCCACACATCTAACGCATGCTGGTACTCCTCGTCCTTTATACCGGACTCGTTTAGGGTGCTGTAGAATCTCTCTTTGGGTGGTAGGGGTTCTTCGAATCGCTCCCAGGAATCCATGTATTCGTATGGGTAGACTCCTTTCCTTTCCGCGCCGTATTGACTGGAAATGGGAAAGTTGGTGTTATACTTTACGAGGTTTGCTAAGGAGTCCGCCATGAACTGCTGCGAGTCTAAGAACTTCAGCTTGCCCACAGTTACGGACATGTAGCGCTCTTTGTTGTTGGGTATGCATTTGACGTCGGAGCCGTCCTGTTCCTTGTAGTAGCAAATGGGAGTCGTAACCGCGGAGGTTGTGAAAGAACACCGGAATCTCCATATCTGGATTTACTTTGAAGTTTATATTGCATTTCCAATGAGCCGCTCCTCTGTATTTACCAGTGATGTGGCAGTGATCCCTAACCTATCCACATAGAAATCCTCAACAAATGCTTTGTGGCAGTGAATGCAGTGCGTGGAGGGCTTTCCCGGCTTCTCACCTTTCTTAGCATACTTCCCGCATTTAAAATGAGCTTCTCCTAGATACTTTCCATCTTCATCCCACGCTTTCTTGGCTCGTCTTCCAAACTGAAGAAGCGTATGTTGGCAAATGTGGCATTTTTTTGCCTTGTTAAAAGCCTCCTGGTTCTCTTTTGGTAAATTCCATCTTCTTTGGACGTCTTAATTGTTCTCTTATCTCCCCCTCCTCTTCTCGCAATGCTTCTAGAAACTCATTAGCTGCGTTCTTACCTCGGTAAATCACAGGAGGGTTTGCTTTAACCGTCTGATCTGACTACTATGTAACCAAAGGAGCAGATCTCGTGTAATCCTACCTTATTCGTGGCACCACGTTTCTGCTCTTCCTTAGTTATCAACGCTTCGAAGTCTGCATATCACGTAAGGCACTTGCATCTGCTTTTGATGGTTTGCGTATGAAAGCTCTTTGTTGGTGGGCATCTGGATCCGTTGCGCCACTTCTTCGACTCCGCGGCAGATCTCATCGTGTTTCTTTAGGGCATTTAAGGATGTAAATGACAGCAAGCAGCAGTCGCAGAAGTACTTTTTGCCTTTGTGCTTAGTATGTCTGTAGAATAGTCTGCTAATGTGTTTAACCCATGAGTAGTGTCCGCCGTGGTAGATAAATGTACGCGCTCTCCTTTACTTTTTGACAGAACTAACGGTACTATCGTCTGCTCTCTGACTCCGTAAACGTAATTGCTAGATCATTTATTTCCTCAAATATGGGGATGTCTATCACTGCATGGGAAATTCCACACCATCCCACTCTAAATCGTCTGTGGGATACTTACTTGTCCTACAGGGATCCTTCTCTGCTGGATACAGTGCAGACCTGATTGCCCACATAAAGCATCGATTGTCTTCATTCTTCACGTTTACAATAGCCTTCTTCCTTTCTACCCACGTTGGTAGCGGTACGTAACTCCCCCCTCGTATGGGTACGTACCTGGCTATACTTATCTCTATTCCTTCAACCTCCTCTACTGTCCAACCCGATCCTTCTTTCGTGTAGTTAGACAGCGACTCCATTATTGCTTCTAAGGCTTCACTGAGTGACCTATCCAGATTCGTGGATTCTAATATCACTAACGACTTTGATCGCAACATTGCTGTCGTCATTACCTCGTCTTTTGACAAACTTACTTCTACCATTATGCTCGCTTTCAGGGCTCCTAATTCTTCTATACCTTTTCGGAGAGTCCTTTTAAACCTTCCTTTCTGACTGACGCCAAAACTGTCTAACGTCAATCTCACCGTTACCGGGTATTGACACCGTGCTGAAGTTGCTTTGGGATTCCATCTATATAATAGGAAATATTTTATACCTAATACCAAGCACTTTTTAGGTCGTCGTAGTCGTACTCACAGTCCTGACAATGCCAAAACAATTTAACCTTAGTCTCAAACTTCTTACCACATCCACAATCATAACTGCTCATACACTTCGTCTTCATTTTCAAATGCTTTTTCAAATCCGCTTCTTTCTTAAAAGTTCTCTTACATTCTTCGCACTCCATATATAGACTAACATATTAAGTGCGCTGTTGCCCTCAACCACACTTGGAGTGGGGGGTCGTCCGTAGGTGGATTTTGACGCGGGTCTTACCCCGTGTTGAGATTGCGCTGGAACCCCCATTCCCTATACTACTCCCCCCAAAAAAAAGTTTTATAACTAATAAAGCTTTCCGAGTTGTTTTGGGAGTATTTAGGGTGTTTTGAGATGGTCTTGAAATAAATACTTATGCGGTCCCGGCAAAGGTGAAAGCTATCCACATCGAGTGTGTAAATTTACTTGAAAAAATAAACCGATTTGTGGAGTTTATTTAATTGCTATCATAAGTACTTTTTGAAGACCACTTATGGGTGGTTTTCATGATTTCAGCAACATGGTAACATTCAAAAGAAAAGTTCGATTTCAATAACAACATTTTATAACTTACCAAGGATACTTCTCTCTATAAAATGCAATCAATCTGTTTCGATCTAAAGCCACTTTATCGTAAGAGATGCATTTCTATTGTTAATTTCAATCACCGCCAACTTTAACAAAATATTTCGTTATAGACCCGTTAATTGTATCGTTGTCACAAAGAACCGTGGACTTTACCGCTCGAGCTCTTGTCGATTATAATCAAATAGTCACGACATGATAGAATATTTTTTACTTAACTTAATGCTTAGTGTACACTGTTACTTAGCTATTTTTATAAGAGTATTACAAAATATTTCACTTGATAATATTTATAGTAATTAATGTTAACCCCACGCCGCCCCCAGTCATGGAACAATCCGACCTGAAAAACCCCACGACTACCAAACTGGACTGGGTCTACTGCCTTGTCTAATTTGGCAGCCACTGGAGTCCTCCATCCAACTATTCCCCAACCAGGTAGCATGGAGCTCCATTACCCATACTGGTTAATAAAACTAGAACTTTAAGCAGAGATATGATTATTTACAGCGGTTAAAATTACTTATTGAAGTCATGTTTATAATATATGGTGGTAAACTGTTCCAGTCATTAATTGTTCTAGGCCAGAAGCTATATTTATATTCATCACATGATGTTTGTACTGCAATAAACTTCATTGGGTCAGAGTTTCTGGTTTTCATTACAGTTTTATGTTTTACATGAGGTGGTATGTTGATTGCTGCTTGTCCGTGTAGTGTCTTGTACATTAAAGTTAGTCTGTTCACTTTCCTTCTATGCTCCAATGAATCATACCAGTAAATTTGAAAATTAAACGAGACTTACCCGGAAGTTGAAGTTTGATTGTAATTCTACCAAGTTACAGAATGCTGAGAGATTACATGAGATAGCAAGCACATGCGTGCCAATCAGTTTTAGAAGACTGAATGTACGTGTTACCTTGTAGGTTACTATATTATGGGTGGGCTAGGGTTATGGGCATGTAATCTCTCAGTATTCTGTAACTTGGTAGAATTACAATCAAACTTCAACTTCCAGGTAAGCCTCGTTAATTTTCAAATTCTACCTCGTTACCATGCTGAGAGATCCCATGAGATTTCAAAGCAACACGGACATGAAGCCCAATAAAGCAAAATTTATTGTTAATAAGATGCACTGTACATTAAAACTTACTGTATATATCTGACAACAATGATTTTGCATAGGTTAGAAGCCTTAATTATTGGCTTTTTATATAGTATCGAGCGAAACAACATTCAGATGACCATCCTACAGTTTTCAAGATCTCATCTAGGTTTACAGAAGCCCTACTGGCTGCTGACGTAGAGGCTGCTCTAGTGCTGTGGGAAGAATAGGTGGATATGTTGATCCCAGCCAAAGACATTACTTTTCGTACCCACCTATAGTTATAGTGTCTCTACTAACATTATTATAAGGCCCTTACATAGCTTATAAACAGCCTAGAATTGGTACTACCTCTAAGTGCTTCAGTCCTTTTAAGGTATTCTTTCAATGTGGTCACAACACAAATAAAGGCTTATCATAAGGTTCTAAGACAACTTGAGGGTTAGATAACCCAGGTTTGCTTTGTTTACATGGTCTGAAATAACAAAAACTGAGTAGTTTTGTTCTGAGACTCAAACACGTTTTTAACATCTAACATATGAATAGGATATAGTCTGGCCCCTAGCCTTTGGCCAGTGATAAGTAACAACAACGTACATAACAAGCTTGTAAGTAAGCTGTTTCAAAGTTAATGTCTCAACTGGATGCAGTGTCCCCAGATACTTTAGTACTACTTGGACATCCCATATCTCTTGGTATTTTGTTCTAATAGGTTAGGTATAAGTTCTGATGCTGATAGACTAATATTCTGCGTCTCAGCTTCGATTCAGACATTGTAAAATTGTGTAGTTTTTCTCTTGTAAAGCACGTACACAACCAAACTGATCGGCGTGATCATTGCACTGATTGGCACGCATGCGCTTGCTATCTCATGGGATCTCTCAGCATGGTAACAAGGTAGAATGAGTGAATGTACTTCGAGTGTGCATCTAGTCAATCGATGACCATGCATATTTATCAGTTCTTCTTCATAGTCTTCACTATATTTTTATAATATATTTGTATTTATTATATTTATGTTTTTTTAAGCGCTTTTATCCATATTGACTTCCTGAATAGAGAGAAATATATCTATTTGACTATATCTTCGAATTACTGCAGCCAAACAAACATAGTACTGAAAATGTATAGGGATTTTTGTGTATAATTGTTGATTTTCAGCGTAAATATTGAATAATATAAACTTCAATTGTTGTAACTTAATGAGTGTCTTGTAGTAGTTCTATGTTCAATAGTATAGTTATGTGTTCAGTCAACTGAGGACTGACTAGCTTTGCTCTGGTGTTTTTTCACATTTTAAAATTCTCATAACTTTGAAAAACTAAAGTATTTGATATTTCTAGCTTAAAATTTGCAACTCTAGAGATCTGTTTAAATTATTCTAAGCTAGAATTTAACGTAAAGTTTAATGAATGTATAACATCTAAAGAATTAAGAATGTTTGCCAATGAGATATGCTACTGGTTGTCCCTCCTTATAAGTATTCAGAGCTACAGAGATGGTAAATACCTTGTAAATACCCAACAAAATGGAAAACTGGCAAAGTGAAAACAGTATTTAAGGGAGGAGATAAACAAGACTGTGGAAATTACAGACCACTGTCCATGTTGAGTTTACCCAGTAAGATAACAGAATCTGTAATTTGTGAATCAGTTGATCCTCATTTACAACTAATACTACATAAAAACCAGTGGGGATATAAGAAGGGTTTGTCTTCAGACTCATTGCTACTGTATATTTCTGAAACCTGGAAAAAGCTTATTGATACTGACAAAGTCATTGGTGCCATTTTTATTGACTTCAGAAAAGTATTTGATTCTGAATTGACCATAACATTCTGTCTTACAAGATGCAAAGCTGTGGTATCAGTGGAGATCTCCTTATCTGGATAAGTAATTACATAAACGGAAGAAGTCAATTTACTGAAATAGATGGTGTGCAGTCTGATATGTGTGCTGTATTACCTATGGAGTTCCACAAGGGTCACTTTTGGGACCTCAGCTATTCTCCATATATTATGTAAATGACTTTTGTGACGCTGTCATAAAGGAGAGATGCATCTGTATGCAGACGACACAACTATCTTTGTTGTTGGAGATAGTGTCGATGATATAGTCAGTCATCTCAATGCTGTCTCTGAGGAAATGTATCAGTGGACTGCTATGAACAAACTTTCTGTCCATTCTGGAAAATCTGATGCAATGATAATAAAAAGGAACAGATTTACTGGACCCCTATTACCCATCATATTTGGAACTACAATAATTGGATATAAGAACAAAACAAAATGTCTAGGTGTAACTATAGATGACAGATTAACATGGAGAGATCATATTGATAATGTCTGTACATCATATAACAAGCAAATTTGTGCCTTAAGAAATACAGATATTTGCCATCCCAGTTATTAGAGGATATATATTTTAAACAGTAATACCATGTGTTACATATGGGATTGGGGTTTGGGAAATTGTTCCCTTGCAATGTTCAATAGATTAGAAGATCTTCATATTAAGTCTGCGAGAATCATCCTTAAGATATCTACTAAGGTAATGGATTGGGAAATCCTGAAATTATCTAAGTGGCAGAATCTAGGATATCTATATAAACGTAAAATAGCAACAGAGGTCTTTAAGATCAAAGAGTCTGATCATAGATTGTCACAAAATTTCAACTACAACTGAAAGAAAGGGTGTTTTATTACAAATTAGATTTAAGAACTATGAACTGGGCAGAAATAGTCTTGACTTTCGAGGCCCAATCATATGGAATAGCCTGGACAGGAGTACTAGAAACATTAAAGATCTGAATACTTTTAAAAAGGTTTTAAAGAATAATAGGAAAATAATTGGCCAGGTAACTTTTTCTAAGGGAACTTGTTTTAATCACAATGAAGATAATAGTTATATATATTATTGATTATAAAATCAAGCATAATTTTCGAAATCTATTCTCACTAACTTAATTCTATGTATTTATTTACTCATTTATTTATTCTTTATTATTAATATATATATATATCTTTTTCATAGGATATTGTCATATTTGTAGAATATCACTTTGAAATTGAATATTTTATAATTCTATTATAGATTAATTATTATATTTTTTTATTTATCTTAAATAGTTAGTTAAATAGTTAGTTAGATATGCAAGTCCACATCAGCTATATAGCTGCCAGTTTTTAGACCTGCTGAAACAAATAAAGTTGTATATATGTATGTGTGTTGGTGTGTGGGTGTATGGGTGGGTGTGTGTGTGTGTGTATGAAAATATGAATTTTAAAATTTATGATAATGAGATAGCGGCCATTATTGCATTTATATCATAATAGTAACGAAATTACCGAAAAAATTTAAAAAAATTGCTGTTTACATTAATATGCACAAATCTTTGGTAATAACGTCATTAAACTTTTTATTAACTGCAAATATTGCTGTCTGGAGTTGGTCGATAAGCCGAAATTCGGAATCCGGAATAAATATACTAAAACACAGAATTACCAAAAACTAAAATTTTACAACATTATCCGATGAAAAATGAAAAAATGGGAATGGCTGACACTTTTTGACATTTATTTATTCCTAGCCACTACAGTTCCAGCTATTCCGTGATCCTGCCTTCAATTGTGAATCTTTGACCATCCCTTGTAATATTAGCGATATTAACAAAGCAAATGCTGTTCGTTTGTACATCGATAAGAAAATGATACAAGAACATGATATGAAGAAAAACAAAACTGAATGTGCTACTGAAGGTATTGATGATATCCACAAGAAAATTGTGCTTCAAGAATGAATGGTTTCATTTCTGGATGGTAATAATATGCTTTTCAAGATGGACCCTCCTTGGGCGGAGTTGAACCAAAGTATAGCTGGCTGCGAAGTAAGGTACCCGATGGACGTGAAAATGACCATCATCGAAAAAGGATAGATTACCATTATTGTCAAGGTTTGTGTTCCATGGGAACTCGCTTATGAATGATTAATGATATTAATGATTAATGATATTAATGATTAATGATATTAATGATTAATGATATTAATGATTAATGATATTAATGATTAATGATATTAATGATTAATGATATTAATGATTAATGATATTAATGATTAATGATATTAATGATTAATGATATTAATGATTAATGAATAAATAAAACAGATGGATATCAATAGATTAGTGAACAGAGGAGTGTATGAATGAATAGATGGATGCGAAACAGATAAATGAACGAATGAATGAACGAAAGAACGGATGAATGAATGGATGAGTGAATAGATGGATGGACGTACCAATGGGTGATTGAATTAATGGTTGAATGAATGCCGAATAGATAGATGTTGCGTACGAATGACTGATTGAATCTAGTGGTGGAATGAATGCTAGCTAGTACAAGTTAGTGCTAGTTATGTAGTAGAGTTTCATGGATAGAGTGTTTGCACTCTAAACCATCCAAAACTTTGATTTTCATCCAATAATTCAACAAATTTAAACCCAGGTTAGTGCTAATATGCTGTTTGAATATTTGTAAAAGTAGTAAGATGTCAATAACAACAGCAACAATAGCAGCAACAACAAAGTCTGGCTGCCCATGTACTAATCTCGATTGTAATAATCTAAATGCAGAAATATTATTTTTAAAGTATCTCTTACATGAAGTAGGGTAATGATGTTCGAATTCTTCGTAAAGTATGAATCAGTTAAATCATCCTGTATCTTTTAGCTACCAACAATGGTACTGGAAAGCCTACTGGAAAGCCTACTGTAACAAAGAATACAGAACGTCCAGAATGTTCAACTGAAAAACCTCCCAATTCAGGTATATATCACTTATTACTCTAAAACTTCCAATGTTCGATGTTCGTCGAAAGTCACGTGACAGTTATGTGTATGCTCTCTCTCTCTCTCTCTCTCTCTCTCTCTCTCTCCTCTCTCTCTCTCTCTCTCTCTCTCTCTCTCTCTCTCTCTCTCTCTCTCTCTCTCTCTCTCTATATATATATAATATGTCTAGTATAGTAGGAATAAATTATGCGTTCGCCGTGAGTAATGAAATATCGCTCTGGGATCCTCACGAGTACCCTACATTTCATATTCCGGCTGCGTTACCTGCGTGGTTGTTGCCTTGTGGTGTAGTGGTTAACACATCGGACTAGAATACCGAAGACGTGGGTTCGATTCCCGCCAAGGGCATTTGATATTTTTCTCTTATTCTCTATATATATGTCTATAATGTTGACCGAAACGATATATATATATAAATTAAAATGTTCAGATTTAACTGTTTAAAATGTTTTATCCAGTGAAGAGGAAACAGAAAGAGTTTTTGAAGTGTTTATAAGCTGTTAAGGGCCAGAAAACTTGTTGGTCACTTCGTAGTTAAATCTGAATATTGTATATTTTGTTTCGGTCAACTTTCTTGTGATTTACTGTATATATATGTGGCAGAAGTTTTTTTTGCCAATCTTTTTGTTATTTGTGGTGCTAGACTTTGGTGCACAATTTTCTTAGTCGTATTAATTGAATGTGATATTTTTTGCTCCGTTCGTCTTATAGATTTAAAAACTGTAAATGGAGATGACAGTAGTCTTACCGCGGTAATTTTATCAGTTGGCTTTGTTCTCTTCTTCCTCATTTCCGCGGGTTTGCTTATCTATATTTGCAAATTGAAAAAATGGCATAATAAACTGCCTTGCAATAATAAAGACGAAGAAAATGGAAATAGAATAGAAATAGAAATGGAATAGAGGAAAGGGTAATGAATGTAGTCACTAACGGCCAATTTTAACCGTGCATCAGGTGATATGCGAAATGTGGAGTAAGGAGTAGACGTTTAATCAATGGACTACTTCGACGATACGGCGGCCATCTTGCCAGGGGGCAAAACAAAACAAAGATGACAAAAAATATCTAGAGTTTCGTGTGTTTGTCTTTCTTTTTTGGGTAAAGGTGACCGATGTGTCGTCTTAATTCTTCTTTTGTTGTATTCTCTTGTGGTGAGCTGTTAATATCAATCGACGTCATTACTGTAACAAAGTTTTATTTGCCTCTAAGAAGCCCCATGATGTCTTGCAATCGTCGAAGTAGTCCATTCATTACGTCAGCAATCTCGTACCCAGAGCCTGCGTTTCTTCTGGCCTGCGGCGAAGAACAAGGGCTCTGGCATATATCCATTTTTTGAAACCAGGGTTTCTTGGACTTCCGGTATAAGAGCGCTTGCGTTCAAAGACTTTATTTTGATCGGAAGAAAACGCAGAACTCTGTTTTAAAGCTTGATTTTCATTGATTACATTTCATTTCTGAAAAGCTGCGCATGCGCCAAAAAATGGATTATGCCAGAGCCCTCGTTCTTCGCCGCAGGACAGAAGAAACGCAGGCTCTGGGTACGAGATGGTTACGTCAGTCGAACGAACATTATCTAGACTGAACCGCGCATGCGTCAGCAATAAAAAAATTTTTTAATATTTATAATGCGTATATTTTGTGTAATAATAATAAACCACTTTCAAAATTATCTTGGATGCGAGATTAAAAGATGAGTTTGTATCTTTTCTTTTGTATTTTCCTGTTAGCCTCGCACCCAAGATAACTTTAAAAGGGTCTTTTTATCCCAGCCTGCGCATGCGTCCGCTACGTCTCGTGTTCCTAAGCTTGCTTCTCTCGTACTCTACAGCTCCAAGCGTGATTATATTCACAGCACAGAGACATGTGCGCGCGTTTTATATTTCTTCTATGCATATACTTATTTCAAAAAAGTTGGTCAACTGAAAAGCTACACAGCTGAGACCGGCAAGGATTATGGGTAGATACATTTTACATGTTTCAACACAGTTTACCGCGTTACATCTTCATCTCCTTCGAGTATCATCAAGCTCCAGTTTGTATCAAAAGCTTTACTTGTTTAATATGAAATGGTGCTTCCCATGATTCTAAGCGATCATTGCTTTGTAGGTTTTTGGTGACTACCTTTATTGAAATAAGTATATACCTAATACACTCAATCGAAATATGGTGACCAATTTGAATAACTATTGTTCTGCACTGACTAGCGACTAACTAGCCTCTCATACATGTGAAAATGCTTTTATGTTTCCACTTGAACACAAGGTTAGTCAGTCCACAACAACTATTCAAATTGGTAACCATATTTCGTTAATTTCGGCTTATGAGATGCAAAAATGTAAAAATATGAATAAATCTGTACCTATTATTAATGCATATCTCACAAAATAATATTTTTCGAGGCATTTTATCATAAAGAACTCAAAAATATGATTTGAGCGCAATGTAAAAACGTCCTAAATTATGATTTTATGTAGATGGAAAGTTAGCTAAAACACTTCTTTTGCATCAAAGTCTTAGTACTTTGATGCAAGACACAACGTTTTGAAGTAAGAAAAAATATATTCAGTATGTAGGTTTTCACTTTTTAGGTCTAAAAGATTCTGTATATATCTTTTGTGATATCTATTAGATATTATAAAATAGATATAATATATTCCTTTTTTTTATAAAAAAGTGAAAATATGTAATATACATATGCATAAACTCTGACCTTCCAAGGTATATAAGCATGTAAGTATATCGGGTGCATTGTGGGTAGTTTAATGACGCTGCATTACTGACCATTGAAAAATGTATAGTATAAGACTTTTGGCGCAATTAATTTTTAAAATTTGACCTTTTAATGGACATACGAGTGTCTGAGTGTTTCGGAGTCAAAGTAATGCGAGTGTTAAAAAGGTTTTTAAGTAATGGTAGTATAGTGTAAATACAGAAAGAACTGGAAGGCCCACAGATAGACCAAGCTGGCTATTAGTGTTGATTTATCGTCAAATTACGGTAATAAACAAAATTCAAAAATTCATACAAATAAAGGTCTTACCTTGCGTCTTATGTTTTCTTTTGGGTCTCTATGAAGTTTCAAGCCATTTGCATCAATATTGAGGGAGTATCTTAGTGGAGTACACCAAAGCTCGCTTGAACCCTCAAAATGTGCCACTAATTCGCTTCTAGTTCAGTCAATTACACATCACGACGAAATTCGTTCACAGAACCTTAGTCCGATACCTAACACATCCACACCATTGACCTCCGTTCAGCTATTCAACACTATCCATTTTTAAAGCAACTTTTTACCAAGGCTATCTTCAATTCCCCGTTCTCGCGACCAGCAGCCTTGCAACAGATTTTGACCGTCGTTACAAACGCCTCCCCGTACCCTCCCCTCAGGTCAACAAACGCGCCACCACTATTGTTTCACCTACCAATAACTACAATAACAATCGACTATGAAACGTGTTGTGAATCAGAGAAAACCCCTTGAATTTTAGATTTTTCAAAGCGCGCTGTGTTTCCATACTGAATAACTTCCTCCTTCCCCCACCCCTACCCCCCCCCCCCCCCCCCCCCAAAACAGACAGCCGGCAACGCAGGCTATTCTCACTGGAATTCGAACACGAAAAGCCCAAAAACGAGATTTTTCATATCAACGCTTATTTGCATGAGTGTCGGGTTCTCGTGGCATGCATTCTCTCACCCTGCTTCCTATATAAACGTTCCCGTTCTCTCTGGACTCGCACATTTTAGCTCGTTAGCATTCTACGAGAAGTAAGGGAAAAAACTCCCACCCCCTCCCCGCAGCGATGAATGACCATAGTCACATAAAAACCATCGAAGCTAGTCGCTCGCGAAGCCTCGGACCGATTTTTTCCCATATCTTATCCCTTCGTGCCTAGGGCTTTGTGGGCGAATTCTCATAGCGAAAATATATAACTATAGACCCCTTGCATGTGATGTCAAAGCTACTCGATCTGGGGGACAAAACAAAAGAATTTCAATCTTCTGAGAATAGGAAACCTATCGTTTTTCCTCTAGCCTGCGTAGCCAGGCGTTCCTGAAGAGGACTGGAGCCGGCTCCCGCCTTCTTCAGGAACGCCTGGCTACGCAGGCTATTTTTCCTCCAGATTGAGTTACATTCCAAAGTGCTGCAAGGGGTCTATAAATTCTCCTGATGAACATTCCGCATACGACATAGGAAATGACGTCATGTGAAACCCAGCAATCGTTTTTGCACTTTAAATACAATAAATGTATTGCTGGCTTTCACTAACACTTCATTTCTAGTCTCGTGCAGAATGTTTATCAGCTGACTCACAAGTTTTCAGTAGGATTCTTTCTGGTTGACAGCACATGGTGGTCAGTGTTTTTCACATTGCTTTTGTTCTTTAATTATGACTATTGTTCCTGTATTCTCTAAGGAATCAAAAATTTTAATATGAAAGAATTTTAAAAACTATTATGGTCTATAGTCGGGGGTAAAACGTCATCTCGCTTCAGGCTTATTGCCGCGTCTGCCCACATCATATGCTAATGACTTGCAAGCCGAACTCAAAGACGAACAAGAAAACTACAGTCAAGTAGATTTACTACAGGTAAGTCTCTTCATTCTAATTAAACAAAGATTCTACCATCTATATTCTGTCAATTAATTTTAAAATGTACTAGTTTTAATATATTGCAAGCCCAGCCTCTTTGTCTCAAATGAAATACAGTATTCGATTCAATAATATTCCACAAGTTCTTCCACAAGTATAACTAGTATTATAAAGACATATTCGAGAAGTTACACTTTATTTCACATTATCTTATTCTAAATTATAAGATTTCATCTATATTTCTATTTGTTACTGTACAGTATTTTTTCCCCAAACATTTCCAAAAACTCAATTTACAACATACAATTTGATTGAATTTCGCGCGCTTCGTTCGATGACTTTGACATGTGGTTTCCCAAATTCATTGAAAATGTCTCTCAGTTAAGGTTGTTTCCTCTAAAGAAAGCAAATTATATTCTTGCTATGTTTCCTCCAAAGAAGAGACGTTGACATACAGTCGATGATCGTATTCCTTTAAGTTCAAATATCTCTGTAAAGTACAAAGGTACAAAGTGTTTTGAAATTGCCTGCTATTCGACCACAGGAAGACCACTAGAGCTAAAAAAGGATTGGATTGAATTCTTGCGATAATATACAAATTCACATGCATTCCCTAGCTTTTTATAGATTACAAGAGTACATTACTTGAGTTGGACTGTGCTTTATCTATACATCTTTACAAAAAATAAGAAACTAGCAAATATTTACCTGGTGATCTTTGGCTAAGAGTGTAATTTGTTTACATAAAGATGTAAAGTCTGGACGATGGTTTGGATTCTTTGACCAGCATTGAAGCATTAGGGAATACCTGCATGAAAATGGTGAATGACTCAAATGATTCAGGTACTTTGCTTGGGATAGTGTTACTTACAGTTTGCTGTAGACATGTGGAGGCTTGGATAATCGTTTACCATTTTTGATCATTTCTACAACTTCTAGTCCATTCATGCCAGCGTAAGGACGACCTCCTGGGTATATAAACATAATGGAAAAGGAGCGTAACTCCATCCATCCATTCCCATCCATCCATTCCCATCCATCCATTCCCATCCATCCATTCCCATCCATACATTCATTGCCATCCATTTATTCATCCATCCGATCAGTTATTCATACATCAATAAATGCATCCATTTGCATCCAACTTATCCATCCATTTATTTATTCATTCATCCATTTATTTATTCATCCATCCATCCATCCATCCATCCATCCATCCATCCATCCATCCATCCATCCATCCATCCATCCATCCATCCATCCATCCATTTATCCATCCCTTCCTCCCTCCCTCCCTCCCTCCACCCACCCACCCACCCACCCATCCATCCATCCATCCATCCATCCAACCAACTCCATCCATCCATCCACTCATCTATATTCTCCTTCTTATGCCATCTATTTGCCCAACCATTCAACACCTTACAGATCATTACTCTAATTTCACTCTTCGTGATATCTGCTTGTAATACAAGCACCTACACCTCACCATTTACTACAATTAAACTACATTGTACTATAATAATATAATACCAACCTACAAAGAAAAACTTAACATTGTACTTACCCAGGGTAAATATCTCGTACAATACAACTCCATAGCTCCACCTGTGACGAGAAAATACGAATATGAACAAGAAATAAATTAGTGATCGATATGTGTGTGGGTAATCGAGAGTTTTGTCACCACTCACACATCGCTGTAAGTTGTGTATTTCTGGAACAATAACGACTCAACTGCCATCCACTTCACAGGAAACAATCCCTAAAATAGATCAGAATATGTCAGTTAGTAAACAGTGTTGAAATGGGATTCTTTCTTTGTCTTACTAGTACTGACGTTTGATTTCTTGGTGTAAATGTCTTCATCGTGAAGACTTCTTGCCATCCCAAAGTCTGTGATCTTACATCTCAGCCTGTCACCGATGAGAACGTTCCTCGCAGCAAGATCACGATGGACAATCTGAGAGATAACAAATTAATTGAACGTTTATTTACGGCGGCCAAGATAATAGAAATGGTGCGTGGTGCATGCTGGTACTTTAAAATGTTTTTATTTGTATTCGATGCTCTGTCTGTCTGTCCTCCGTATGTCTTTCTATATGTCTGTAGGCTTGTCTGTCTGTCCTCCCTATGCCTTTCTATCTGTCTGTAGGCTTGTCTATCTGCCCTCCCTATGTCTTTCTATCTGTCTGTAGGCTTGTCTGTCTGTCCTCACTATGTCTTTCTATCTTTCTGTAGGCTTGTCTATCTGTGCTCCCTATGTCTTTCTATCTGTCTGTAGGCTTGCCTGTCTGTCCTCCCTATGTCTTTCTATCTGTCTGTAGGCTTGTCTGTCTGTCCCCCGTATGTCTTTATCTGTCTGTAGGCTTGTCTGTCTGCCCTCCGTATGTCTTTCTATCTGTCTGTAGGCTTGTCTGTCTGTCCTCCCTATGTCTTTCTATCTGTCTGTAGGCTTGTCTGTCTGTCCTCCGTATGTCTTTCTATCTGTCTGTAGGCTTGTCTGTCCGTCCTCCGTATGTCTTTCTATCTGTCTGTAGGCTTGTCTATCTGTGCTCCCTATGTCTTTCTATCTGTCTGTAGGCTTGTCTGTCTGTCCTCCGTATGTCTTTCTATCTGTCTGTAGGCTTGTCTGTCTGTCCATTCGTCCGACGTTCTATCTTTCTAATTATTATTCCATGTTATTCTGGCTTGTTGTGCTTGTTTAGCCGTTTGTTTCTGCCTTTTCCTCAAGCTCTGCTTTCTTGGAAAAAACTTCATTTTCGCTTCTCTCACATTTCGATTTTTTCTTCTTTCCTTTCATCCTAATCCTCTTATCTTCCCCTCGCTTTTTTCCTTGTTTCTATTGGTTCTATAGTCACCTTATTTTCAGCTAAGAAAGCCATTCCTTTCGCCACATCATGAGCAAAGCTAATTAAATGCTGTGGAGTGGGTGTTTTAGGAGACTTCAAGTCTTTTCCGCTGTAGTAATCATCGTCTTCTCCTCTACTTTTACGTAGGTAACCCAGAAGATCTCCATACGGAACGAGCTCAAGGAAAACTAGCGGTGGGTCTGTGAAGAGAGATACTATGCTATCGATAAGGTAAATACCCCCTCACCCTCAATGACCTGTTGAAATGCTCGATACTGGGTGTCCGTGGAGACTATTCATACGTTGTTTAGCAAACATGCAAACACACAGTAGACTGTGATTTGACATTTGATTTTGGAGGTATTTGATAACAAAATCCAGAATTACATTTCCAGAGGTGGTGGGTACCGAGAAACCCCATCCCTCCCCACCCCTGCTCTAAATTGGCCATGGGTCTCTTAAGATGATAACTGTTTTGGATAAATTACTTAATAACACACAGCTAATTCACGAAATACATTCTTGTATTCAGATTTCCGAGTACAAATACGTTTTCTATTCTGCGTTTGAGCTAAATATCGCCAACTCTCAAAATTCTCCACAATATAACTTCTTGACAATATACTTACAAAAGACCGAGCCACTACATGTCACGGTTGCCTTGGTTATGCAGCCTTTAAGTTTGACAACGTTTGGATGAGATTCGAGTGTCTTCATCACTTCGAGCTCTGATAACAAGTCTTTTTTGTCAGATGCAGATGCTCTCTCTGGGAAAATATATGAATAAATAGTTGAATGATATTGACCCTCCGAGGTTTTGCGCAAGTGTTCTAAATTTTTAACATCTGCGCGTGTAATATCCACTATTTATCGACAAGTCAGAAAATGAATAAATAAATAATTGATTAACCCTCCAAGATTTGCGCAAGTGTTCTAAATTTTTAACATCTGCGCATGGATCGAAAAGCCATTTTTATCTACCAATCAGTTTTGAGAAATACTAAAAATGTATAAATTTTATGAGAAAATTTGTGATATTTTAAATTACGGGTGAACAATAGCAATCGGTGGTCTCTTCTGTTCCACAGTAATCTCTCAAAACTGGTGAGTTTTACCTAAATGTTTACGTACCGTTTAACATCTTAACAGCAGCAGGTTTGCCTCCAATCAATCCCTGCCATACCTGACCAAACGAACCAGCTCCTATTCTATCACACAGATGAACACTCTCTGGAGATACCTCCCAATCTGATTCAGATGGACAAGACGTCGAAGAACTCGTAGTCTTGCAACCTTTACTCGATACCCTTCCACTAGAATCGCAATCTTTATTAGCATAGATAGGAGAAGACTTGTCTTGATTTCCTTTACGTGTTGTTCCTTCGCCTCCTTTCGCTGTTTCGCCTCTGTGCTCATTTGAACTATCTCTCTTGTTGAAACTCGTTTTCCCGCCACTAGAATCTTCCCTACGATATTTTTTACTTGACCTCATATTTGTTTCGTTGCCAGTGGAAGACTTTCGTAATGAAGACTTATTTCGTTTGCTCGATTCCTGTCTGTTTTTGATAGAGTTTCGCGGTGGTAGAGCGGGACCTTGTGGTTGGTCAATGTCCTGGTAAATGTGGACGCCACCTTCAATGTCATTATCAGTAGGATCTTCTGGATCATTGAAAGAAAGACAACACTGATGTAAGTACAAGCACACCTCTTGAAATTTCATAATGTATATGATATTAAAACTGCTGGAACTACTTATGAAATTCATCATAATTCCGCTAACTTCGATGTACGTAGAACGCATATCAAACATTGAGTGTAGTACGTATTTCCCTGTGTCTGCTGTCTGCGAGGCAGACCCACGAGTTAGCATCGTCCCCGTATCCTTCCTCGATTTTCCAAAAGTTTTTCTTTTTTACTTGTCTTTTTTTTCTTTTCTTCAAAAATGTTCATGTCGAATTCGTTATAAAACGACGGCCTTTTTGTTTGCCGCTTTTCCGCACAATCCAAATATGGAATTGATGATACCATATATAGAGTGAGCTTTCTCTACTCCAACTTCTACACTAACATATAGAGTAAAGCTTGATATGTCGGCCGGTTTTTCTAAGTCCAATTCGAGTTTCAAGTCCTTCGAGTTCGTTTTTAGAGTGGAGGAAGTACACCAGTTTTCGAGTGTGGACGTTTTATTAGCATTCGTAGAATGAAGAAATGATTGTTTAATGTGGAGTGGATGTCTTTCAGAGTTATAAGAAGTACCCATTTGCGACGATTTACGATATGCGACCTACGATATATGCAACTTACGTGTGCGACATACGACTTACGATTTGTGTTCGATGATGTAACGCTGTTATTTCGTTGGCCAAATGTCTTCATAGAAGGTACATCAGTGTTATGCAACGTACAAGTAACTTCAAACTTCGTAAAAGGTGCCAGTTCCTCAGCCACTTCGTTTGTATCTCTATCCAAGGTAAAGGTACTTGGTTCCTTGGTTCCTTGGTACTGAAATGCGTTACAAACAAGTTTACATTTCATGGCTTGTGTGCTAGAAGTACGTGTGGTGGTGTGCGTGAGGTACGTGTGGTGTGCGTGAGGTACGTGTGGTGTGTGTGAGGTACGTGTGGTGTGCGTGAGGTGCGAGTGATGTGCGGGAGGCTACGTGTGATGTGCTAATGCGCCGCCTGTTACCCATGTAATCTGCGGACGATTCCCGGACTTGTGGTCGTATGTGAGCAGAGTTACTTCTTGTTGTTTCTCTCCTGTGCTTCGAGGATTTTACATAAACAACATCATAAAACAGTTCTTATAATGAGAATAAGATATTTCTAAAACGTTGACGACATACCATTTCATGGCTAATGACGACTATGTCATTCGCTAACTTTTTTCTCTTTGTCTTTCTGAAAATAAAAAATAAATACAAAAAGTTTGCAAGTGAAGCATTCCTCTATCTGACAAATACACTTGAAACATTCTTCTATCTAACAAATACACTTGAATTTTACAAATATTTAACTTTGCTAGCTTTACCTTTTTTTCCTATGATTTATTTTGCCTTTGGATAAACAAACAAATACCGTTACCAAATATGAACTTTTATCCCATTTTGTTAGCTAAAGACTTTACTCAGGGTTAGCCTTTATTTTAAGCAGAATTATCACGTGTTCCAGTGAAGGTCTATGGAATTTCAAAGTGTTCGTATTGTTGAAGTTGTGCATTCTTTACTTTACCGTTGGCATTTGTGAATATTTAGACACTAAAACGAGACTAACCCTGGGTAAATAAGTCTGTAATCAAGGAACGCAGCGATATATTTTATGAATTCCACAAACTTCTATTGTGATACAAACCTTTGGTATTTTTTCGTCGGCATCGCAGCACAGCAACACACAGACAAATCCCACACGTCACCAAAATAGTTACACCAATCAGGATAAGAATATGGGTCATGAACTTCTCAAAAAAAACCTTTTGAACCTCGTTTTTCGTCTTGATTTGCTATGGTTGTCGTAGGAAGATGTGTAGATGTTCGATCTTTAAAGTTAAAAAAAAATCCTCTTTGTTACATAATATCACACCTATTTTCGCAATAGTCCCCTTCACGTTTCCTGTGCCATATTCGGAATGAATTATAATTAACATCGACACGAGACGAAAGGTGAGTCACATATTTACAAACTAAGCTGAATAGAAAAGTAGAAAAGGGAATTTTAGGCACTTTAAGACATCTGCCGAGACAATAGAAGACATTGCGATGTCTTATAATTAGCAGAACATGACTCACCGTTCGTTTCTTTTCCATGTTTATAATTAACATAATTTATTCGGCATGGCAGAGGAGCCGTACAGTCCAAGATGTCAGGGTATTTGTCTGTTGTAGATCAAAAATTTACTGACTCTGAACACGGAAGTCCAAACCTCATGCAGACTGTCTGGGTCGCGTAATTAATAGGCAACTTTAGATTTGATCACAAAGCTGACAGCAACTTCACACCATCGCCTCCACGACAAATATTTCTTTGTACGCTTTCTATTTAAAGATGACTATAGACTAAAAACGAGGGAGACTGGGGTCAGTCACGTGACCTGACATCACTGGTGATTGATGAGAGATATTCTCTAACATATCACGTGATCATTTTCTAAACTTTAAGGCACAAGGAAGTGGTGTTAACGACTCTTTGAAGATGTGAGTCACAGAAGTTGAACGTGTGATTTTTGTCAGGGGGAAGGGGGGAGGGGGAGGGGGGTACGGGCTGGAAAGTGTTTGGCGGTCCCCCCGTCTTCTGAAGGACAAAATAAACTTGATACTGACATGTCGTGTGGCGAGGATCAGTCTTCTTCTCAGTACGACCAGTGAATATTAACGTTGCTGGGGAAGGTCTTGTAATCGTTACTGTATTATTGACCTCCAATGGACTCTGGCCCCAGCGATTCTACGGGGTTACTCCAAACTCATACCTCCCCTCCCCCCACAGTTGTACAATTGATTCTTTCAAAGTCGTGTTAGAGGTTCTCCATCGTGATTGGTTCTTTCGGATCCACACTGTGTACTTTGTGATTGGGTATAAATGAGCTATTGGTTGTTGCCATAGCAACCGCAAATATGAATGAGTGACGACTTCTTGAATAACAATGCGAGGACGTGCAGGGTAAGCTGTGAAATGATGAAGTAAAATTGAAAGAATTAGCAGCAGCAACTTGTATTTCAAGAAAATACCGTCTGAATTCTTCCTCCGGCCTTAGAACAACTGGTTTGCCCCCTGAATCCTTTCTAGAGCAGAGTATAGACAAGCTTCGCACATCATCCATGAGTTTTCAAGGACAACAATGAATTAACCAAGGTTATGTCGGAGTCAAGGAGTCAAGGTATAAGAGATAATGGATCACGTGACACTAACTAGTTCGTCATTTACCGCGAATGCAAAGAGCAATCAACTTACTGTACACCAACAAGCTAAAACTGTGTTTGAATGAAGAACGGCTAAGTCCAGTATCTATCTCAAACCCATACGTCTTATTGTCTTGTATCGATACGTGTAGTATCTTGATGGTAGCAGTTCCCGGGTTAGATAATGTTCCTTCGAAGAGCAATCGTCCTTTGACTAAATTGTTGACCTTAATAAGAACGAAAACGGTTATTAGAGCTTAAAGTTGTGCACAGTTTTCAAAGCCGCCATCTTGGTTGGACTTAAATTTTGTCAGATTTGTAGTAATTCTCAAAATTACAACCACCTGGACCATCACACTTAACAACAAACTGAGTCTTCTTTTTTTGTTTTAACCAAGATGGTGGGCATTGAAAACATCCTATAAACAGCATTAACAATGCTAAAGCAAACTACATACAAAAGCAATCATATATACAATAATAATAACTGATTGACAGAGTTATGTAAAACGAGCAGACAAGTCATTACTAAGGAGCGAGGCAGCAATATTAACAATCTTTTAAAATAGCGGCCGTGACGTCAACTGCAAACAGCCCGCGCTAAAACAATGTAATTCCATTTGCTTTCTGTTTCCTTCTTCATTATTCTAATCGAAACAAAAAAATATTTACTTAAATTTCTTTAAATAAATATGTTTCAGAGGAACTAAAAATATTTTCTATAATTTGAGTTTATTATCACCATTGTCGATCCAGATCCTGTTACCAGTAAGAGTTTCGTCTTGATGTATCCGGGTGGTTTCCACACTCCAAATGTTACTGTCTTGGTGTATATTATTGGACAAGATGTATCGCTATGCGAGAGTCACATTCGAACCTTCTTTTACGGATATTGTCTGGCTTGGACGAGAAATCCAACGGTTTTCTAAAAAAAAAATCTCAATCTTAGATTGAATTAAAATCCCAAATGCGTAGAAAATGATATTCTTTATTGAACTAAATCGAATGCAAAACTAGGTAGAATGAATTTCACTTTCTTAGAGTAAAAATTCAACACAACATTTTAAGTCGCTATTCCTATTCACAGTAACCGTGACTGTCGCTGATTTTGCAAAGAAATTATTAACAAATTTCTAGATTATTAGCAATCCAATGGTGTTCTTGCTTTCTTTATTTACCACATCATACTAAAACAAGAGCTTTCTCAAAACAGAGAAGATTACCTCCTTTAACTGTAGCCGGTGGCCGGTACCGTAGATTACTCTGACTGCGACAGATCTGCCTACGAACGTTCGAGTGGAGTTAAACTCCATCTCAAACAGTGTTTGTATAATCTGACGGCCTCACGTATCGTGTACGTATCAGTGACTAACGAAGCCAGTGGTAAAATTGATGCTGAGATCGTAAATATACCTTTTTCCAGTTCCAAATTACTGCTTTTTTCCTTGATTACAGACTCATTTACTCTGGCCTAGCTTCAAATCAGTGTCTAATATTCCTTAATAGTTGCTATTAATAGACGTCACTTCCCGGTAATAGCTCTTTTTTGATGGCTTGTAGAATCCTGGAGATTGTTTTGATCTCTTGTTTTCTGATTTGATGTCGTGAAAATAGTCAGATACAATAGTTTGAGGACTAATTTTGATATGTTTGACTTAGCATCCACTAGTTGCCCCCCAGTCAACCGCTTGTTTGCCACCCAGTCAACTCCAAAAAAGTCACGTGATTGATAGTAAGCAATACCAACGGTAAAGTAAACAATGCACAACTTGAAAAATGCAAAACACTTTTAGATTGCACGGACCTTCATTGGAACACATGAATATTTTGCACAAATCGAGGCTAGCCCCGAGCAGCAAGGAACTCGAAACTGTAGTATTGCGTTCAAAGATTACTCATTCATTGCTATTTTTTTAGTGGCTCGTCCATTGAATTGTCTAATGCAAATCCCCCTCTCAACTATGCTACAATTAATTAATTAACCTACTTATCAATAGAAAAAATATTGATCTTGAAAAATTAATGGTAATTGAACTGAGTTGGAGTGCAATTTGATGAAATCAAACGAGTGATTACGAAATTATGACCGCGTAGCGGGAGTGCAATTTATTAATCACAAGTTGATTTCAGACCAAATTTGCACGACTCAAAGTTCAAATTACTACTTACATTATTTTCATTTTGAAATCTCTTGCAATAATAATACATTTAAGATTAAAATTTACTAAGACTTAGTCTAAAAAACCGTCTCTCACCTAAAAATTCCCTTCAATTTTTGTTTTTATGCCTTTTTCTCACTTTCCTTTTTTGATATCTGATTGTCAAATTCTATTTTTCTCTAATTTCATTGCCTAATCAAAGAGTGCGATTTAAAACTCAAAATGGTGCGATTCGTGATTAAATCGCACTGCTGGGATCCAATGAGATTGTAGAAATCAACAGTGATTTCAAAATGGATGTAATTAAACATGATAATGAAACCTATGACTAACTACGTCAGGATTAATCACGGAACAAATCCTTTTTTTTAATCCGGCTTAAAACTGTAAGATTCACGAATTTCCGAGAAGAGGCCCCGCAGGCGCCCATAAAATATTGACTCAAGAATCAGTCGAGAGGCATAAAACTTTAAAGTAAGTTTCTTTTTTTTTTCTTTCCTTTTAATTGCCCTTTCTGTGAAGTAAATTCTAAGTTGTCGTTTGTCGCGTGAACGTACAATTTCCTCCGCCAAAATTGTCGAACAATTGTCCAAGCTGGGTAATAAAATATACGTAATGTTGACGTCAAATGTGTACGAAGGCCGATATTATGTATAGTTGGAGAATTATAGGGCGACTACAATAAGCTCTGTTGTACACCTAAGCTTTGGATGTATCCGTTTTAGATCTTTCTCTAGGTTAGGGATATCTAAATTATTCGAAGGATTATTGTGTTTCTTGCTTGTGCACTATCATTGATGCAGCGCGGTTTTATCCGCGGTGTTTTTGTTACTTTTTAACCTGAACCAACATGGAGGTGGCTTATAGGTAAGGGAAATACAGAATCAGAATTAATTATCATGCTGATATTTCTAGTTCATCTGAGACAATTGCTTAACTGGACGCCTGCTCTTGGCCCCCTGTTTGTCTCTAATGCCCTGTTAGCACCACCATTAGACCGAAGCGTGAAAATAATTGACTAAAATTTTATGAACCCTTTGGCAAATGTATGAAACTTTGGTCCATGCAGCTCAAAATTTGTAAGCGGGTCAGTACGAGGCCGAGTGTACTAAAGATATCAGTATTCAGTCCGTTCCGCCCGTCGCGCGTCAAGGCAAGGATGGGGGAAACCAAACTGGTGATTTTTATTTTGATTTTTTGTAAAAAAAAAAAAATCATAGGAGTAATTTAGAGTAAACTAGGAGAATGACACACTGTCGCGCGCTTTCGACAAACGAAACTAAATCATACAAAAGATTCGGGTTGTCTGATACGCAGGAGTAGTGGGGAAATAGTTATAAGAAAACGACAGGGTGAAATGGGGTATTATTAGAACACAACCTAACGGGGTGAAACACTATTGGGGTGACCCCTGATTGGAAAAAACACCAAGTTTTGAACCAGTACAGATCTTACCGTTTCAAAGTCAACACGAAGCCAGTCTGTGGTAGAAAGACGAGAGAGTGTAGCGAGTTCGTAGTAGATGACAAATGTTGCAACGTTGTTCTGTGGCTATTTCCTTGTCGCGGGGGATGGGGAAGTGGGGACGGGGAGGGGAATGGGGAATGGGGGGGGCAGGACACACCCGATTTGGAGCAAAACAGAAAAAAACTAACCACCAGCTCAAAACAACAAACAAAACAAAAAAAAAAAAAAAAAAAAAAAAAAAAATAAAAAAAAAAAAAAAAAAAAAAAAAAAAAAAAAAAAAAAAAAAAAAAAAAAAAAAAGAAAAAAAAGAAAAAAAAAAAAAAAAAAAATAAAAAAAAAAAAAAAAAAAAAAAAAAAAAAAAAAAAAAAAAAAACAAAAAAAAAAAAAAATAAAAAAATAAAAAAATAAAAAAAAAGAAATAAAAAAAAAAACGACAATATTTCCACGAGGTAAATCCAGCGGCACATTTCCTTAATGTCGGCCACAAGCCCATGACCAAAAAGAGCCCGAAGGCCTCCGGGCCCCGCTGGAGATGAGTAAGAGTAATGACGAAATGAATGAAAGATAGAAGAAAAGAAAGAAAAAGAAAAAATCGAGGGAGACAGGCGTGTTTACACGAGGGATAAAACATACACACAGAAAAGAAAACAAGCAAGAAAAGGAACGAAGAAAAAGGCAAGAAAGAAAAAGAAAAAAAAATCGAATCAAGAAAAGAAAGAGAACAAGAAAGAAGACAAAAAGGAAAAATAAAAACTAAAAGAGAAAGAAAAGAAAGAAAGGAAAGACAAGAAGGAACAAAGAAAGAAAGAAAAGAAAAAGAAGAAAGAAAGAAAGAAAAAGAAAGAAGAAGAATCAACAGCGGAACAAGAAGAAAGAAGACCTCAAAGAAAAGCAAGAAAAGAAAGAAAGTCAAAGAAAGAAAGAATCATAAGAAAGATCAAAGAAAGAAAGACAAGAAAGACAAAAGAAAGAAAGAAAAGAAGAAGGGGGGGAAAAGAAAGAAAAGACCAAGAAAGAAAGAAAAAGCGAAAGGGGGAAGCAGAAGGAAGAAAGGAAAGGAAAAGAGAAGAATTCAAACGAAAAGAGAGAACGAAGAAAAGACGAAACGAAAGAAAACGAAACGAGAAGATAGGTAGGAAAGAATAGCTAAAGAAATCAATAGAAAAGAGAAGAAATCCAGAAAGGAAACGAATCAAAGAAAAGGAAAGAACTCAAAGAAAGAAAGAATCAAAGAAAAGAAAGAAAAACAAAGAAAGGAAAGACCAGGAACGAGAGCGGAGAGAGCGAGAGGTAGAGATGTCTGTATGTAATCTCGGGAAATTCAATCAATGTTAACAAAGGGGTTTTCATGACAACCGAGTGAGGAGTAAATAGTATATAACAATGAATCAAAACGGTTAAGATATATAGGAAGAACTATGAAATAAATCCTCTCTACCCCCCAAAAAATGTTATAGTAATAAAGTGTTGTTTTAAGGAACCAACCAGGACGAAGATCTCTTCTTAAAAGATTTTAAGTAGCGGACAGTCGACTTTGGGGTTAACGAGTTACAAACTTGCCACCATCATAAGAGAGAGCTCTCGTTTTAAAAAACCGGCCTGGGTCGGTACACTTTAAAAAGCATTCTTCTTTACCACGAGATCGTAAGGATCTTCTTGAAGAAAACAACGGGCCGTTCCCTTTATCAGAGTTGGTGTTTGCAGTGCATTTAAAGTTTTAAACTAAGTATTGCTTATGCCTCCTTTCTACGACAGAAAGAATAGACAGAAGACTCAAAGAAAGAATCAAAGCAAGATTTACAAAGCAAGAATCAAAGAAAGAATTCAAATGAAAGAAGAAAGAAAGAATCAAGAAAGAATCCAACGACAGAATCACAGAAAGAATAAAGAAAGACTCAAAGGAAAGAAATCCAAAGAAAGAATCAAAGAAAGTAATCAAAGAAAGAATCAAAGAAAGAATCAAAGAAAGATCATCAAAGCAAGAATCAAAGAAAAGAATCCAAAAGAAAGAATCAAAGAAAGACTCTAAAGAAGAATCAAAGGAAAAGGAAATGAAAGAATCAAAGAAAGAATGAAAGATCAAGAAGAAACTGAAAAGAAAGAATCAAATGTGACAAGTCAAAAGGGGGACCCCTTGGACCGTAATATTTAGTCAAATCTTATATTTTTAATTAGGAGAATGCATCGTGCGCTACACAGTAGGAAGTAATTCTTAGATAACGCGAGCGTGGACGAAAATGCGTAAGCCAGAACTAAGTTCGTACGTAAATTAACATTACAGTGGCCTGGGGCCGAGGTTGGCGCCGTTGTAGTAAAGTTAGTGTTGTTGGGACATCCTGTTGCGTAGGCGTGCAAACATTGCGGTATTGAGGAGGTAAGTCTAAGACCAGGTTTCCATAAAGTAGGCCCAAACTAACGACTAAAAAATCAGCTGTAGTCAAGTTCTTGAAGAAGTTTGCGTGTCTACGGATTAATTTCACATATCAGACAGGAGCTTACGCTGTAAAGGTATGAACTTTGAAGCTTTACACTTTTACCTAGGGATAGATTTAGAGACAAAGCTATGTCAAATCGTTAACTAGACGGTATACTCTATAGCTTGAATGAATATTTGCTAAACGCTATTTAGTCTTTAATGTGTTGTAAGTAGTCGCATTAGCGCGTACTGTGCACAACAGTATCCCCCCCCCACCCCCCCCCGCAGTAGAATTTAGTAACACGTGAGGTATCTTGTCTTTAAACTCTTTAAAACTCGTTTTCCTATCGGATCGCTCTACGCACTTCCTCGCTTGTGTAACCTGATACTCCGATCACATTAAGCTCACGCGGGCTAAAAGACCTTTCTTTCCCACATTAATTTGTTCGCTACTTAATATATAAATCAAGGCATTGTCGCGGAGACGCGGTTTCAAGTAAACGTTGTTGTTTATTTCTAGTTGTCATAAAACAAAGGTGTAAACATATTATAAAAGCCAAGTACTTAGGTCATTTTCCTATTGCTTTTTCCATCGGGTTTAGTTCACTTTTAAACGGTTTACCGATTGTCATTCAACTTTGCAACTCTAGACTTTTCACTGCGTATTGTAACACACCGCTAACTCATATGCATTCTTCAAATTACGGTGACGTTACATACGTATTTCCGAATTCCCGTAACTAGCAAAAATGTATTTTATTTCCTAACTTTTAGCTATGCGATAAGCTACAAATTTATTTCATTCATTGTAAATTTTTCTGTTCATTAGAGATATCCGTAATCTCGCTTCCAGTTTTTTCAGTATTGTAAAGTTGTGTGAATCTGTTTCAATAAATTCTTTTGTCAAACCTACCTGCAATCTGCTTCATAGGTGAGCGCCTTGCCGCCGCGGAGACAAAGAAAGATCAGCACAGAAATCAAAGGAAAGAAATCACAAGAACAAAGTAAAAAAGAATGAAAGAATTCAAAGAATGAATGAATGACAGAATCAAGAATGATGAAAGAATCAAAGAATGAAAGAAGAAAGAGGACAAATGAAAGGGAAAAGAAAAGAAAGAAAGAGGGGGGGGGGGGAAAGGAAGAAGAGGGAGAAAGAAAGAGGGAAAATGAAAGCCAGAAAGCGCGGAAAATGCAAAAGAAAGAGACGGAAAGAGAAAATGAAAAGAAAAGAAAGAAAAGGGACATTGTGCCGAAAAAGAAAGAAAAGAAAGAAAGAGACAATGGAAGAGAAAGAAAAGAAAGAGAAAGAACGAGAGAAGCGAAAGAAAGAGCTAATGAAAGAAAGTAAAGAGAAAATGAAAAAGAAAGAAGAGGAAGGGGAAAATGAAAAAGGAAAGAAAGAAAGAAGAAAATGGAAGAACGAAAAGAGAAATGAAAGCAAAGAAGGAAGAGGGGAAAATGGAAGAAGAAAAGAGCAGCAGAAGGGGGGACTCGCGGGAGCGCCGGCAGAGGCAAAATGAACCCCGGCCCCTGGCTTTCGGGGTTACCCGATGCCTACCGGGGGTCTGGCGCGGAGCCGTCGGAGCGCGAAAAGTCCCTTACTGATGCTTGTGTTGGTACCGCACGGAGGATTAAGATCCAGCGATATAGCTGGACGCATCAAGGAGCATACGAAACAAAACTGTGCGTCAACGCTAAGAATTCAGGTGCTTTGGATGCGCCCGGACGGCGACTTTGCTTCACAAAACATTATGGAGGGAGATTACAGATGCGGCGATTGAACGAAGAAAGGAGCAGAAAAAAAATCTCGACATGATGGCCCGAAGGTTAAATCCCGTTGGAGCCGCTGACCGTTGACAATATTTAGAAGCGGCGAGATGGGATATCGAAAAAGGGGCGTTACCTATCGGGCGTCCGGTAAAAGAGACCTGTTGTCTAAGTGAAAATACGCGCGGAGAGTTAGTAGGCATTGAATGATGTTTAAAACGGGCAAAGGTCGCTTTACCCGTACTGTGGTCATACTGGTTGCGTAGAGATTTAAGAAGCCGACGTTAGAAGCTCAAACCAATCACATTTCCAGGTAATGTGTGCACGAAGTAGTAAGAGAGTTCTTGAGGAAAACACCCGTGTTGGTTAAGCTAACTTTAAAGAGAAGAGAAAGCATAGGAAATGGGAAGGAAACGACACAATAAGGCGAGCCACCATAGGCACAAACATCAAGAAGTTTAGAGAAATGCCTTATTAGAACGACGATACACGTAAACAGATATCACTGACGGGTTCATTACCCCGTACGTCACAAAATACGGAGGTCGTCGAGGTGCCCCCAATTAATCATTACAATACACAATGGGACTACGCTTGGCGAGAACTTGGTTCCCCAAAAAGAAGGAAAACCTAGGAATAAAGCTTCTCCGTTGGGAATAGTCCACGAGAAACTCCGTTGGTTGATGAATCGGAAGGAAGTCCAGTTTATGAAGGCAGGGATGTACTCTTTACCGCCGAAAATGGGAACAACCAACGCATCAAAGTGCCTTGCGAAACAGTAGGGCAAAGGATCTTCTCCAGACGATGAGTTGAGTCCTAGCTCTATTAGTTTGGACTACTTTTCGCCGCAAGAAGAGGAACGGATGGAAAAGTCCCAGCAGGCATCGCCGACCTAGAAAAGGCCTGCGTAGAGCATGGTTGGTCATGGAGGTTGTGGAAAAGGAGTATGCGAAAAAAACGAATACAATACGTTATTTCCTAGGACATGAACCCTGTTACCGCACGTCTTTAAAGGATTGGGGGGGATTTAAGGAGGCTCTGACGCTACGAATCCAGCTCGCCGTCTGTTTTCGCGTTTGGATGGTCACTCGACGCCCCAGCAAAACGGGGTTCTTAAGTTCACCCGTGGAAATTTACGGAATGTAAACTTAACTCCACTCACTGCGTGGACGGCAAGCCCTGCCGGAGCAAGACGGGCACCGATAGCTTTGCTCCCATGACCCCTCTTGAATGTTTCCTCGCAT
>WHPX01001369.1:0-245651 GCA_011057435.1 Actinia equina
TATTTCATGTAGCTAATCTTTTCGTGATAATTTCTGTTATTTAATGTTTTGAAATGTAAAATACTGCCGAATTGTACACGATTTTATTGGTCTTAAACTGAAAACCCTTTTCCATTGATGCTGTCTTTTTGTTTCTTGCTTGGATTATGCTAATGAGGCGGGAAAACAGTGACGTCAGTGTTAATTGACCTCTACAAGGTGTCAATATTATCACGTATTGACCCTTTAAGACAATAAAACAAAAAAGGGATAAATTATATTGTTAATATACCTGTCGCTCTCTCTTGTAACATAACGCTCTTGACTCTTAAGGAGTTGTTATTTTCCCTCTCAAAAAACAACAATCTTCTCTGCAATATGGTAAGTCCCTATAGAAATTTGCAACGAAACAAAATGTCTTTTAAACTCTTTTCAATTCCATAATGGTTTATTTTTGCCTGTCTGCCCAATATATATATTTTTAATGTCATTTGATCCGATAATTAAAATTTACATCTTTTTTTCAGATTTCCAATTTATTTATATCCCTTTATTTTGTATTGGCTTATATATACATATTATGTACAGCACATATTCTAGGTAAGAATTGACAACGAATAAAATGGTAAATATTCTACATCATTTATTGATTTGAAACAGTGTCATAAAAATAGCACTATTTGTCTAAAGCTGATGAATAGTATAGGAAACTACAAACACTGCACCACGTTTGTTTGTACTATTTTTTAAAAATTTATTTCGTCTAGAAATCTTGTTTCGTATATTTATATTTATCTATTTATTAACATACACTCGATTGCAGAAACGTTGTAGTATACATTTATACATTTATACAAATATCTAATGAGATGCATAATGCAAAATACCATTCTCAACGCTTAAAACCAACTGATTTATAATCTGTACGATCTAATAGGCAAGAAAAAAATATTTGGACAGTCATTGAATGAAACAAACAATAAATAAAGCGATTTTTCTGTTTTGCATATCATTAAATATACTGAATATATTAGATATATGTATAAATGTATACTACAACGTTTCTGCAATCGAGTGTATATATATTTATATGAGCAACATAAAATAGAAATGGAATTTTCTAATTTGATCATCATAAACATATTTTTGAGGAGGAACCTTAAACCTAATAGCGCCTATAAGGTACTTGGAGTGTTTGACCAATTATTTCATTCGTTTCTTACCTCTGGAAATACGTTGGATATTTCCGCCATTTTTACAGAGCGAATAACGGAGACGCCACTTGATGATTGGGTGAATGTTGGTGATTGTGGTAAAGGACTTAGTAAGTAGATTTCAGTCGCTAGCTCCTCTTGGAATAAAACAACAACAACAATGTAGTCACTGCTGCGTATTCCATTATTCTTGCTGTTGTTGCTGTCGTTGTTGATGTTCCATTCTACTATCTATTCATTAAACTATCCATCATTTCCCCTTCCTTGCTTTCTCTCATCCATTATCCCATGCATTCATCCTTTCTTATTTCCCTCTATTATTCATCCATCCATCCATCTACCGTTCCATTCATTCCCCCACCCTTCTCCCACCCTTCTCCCTCTCTACTCCCATATATATCCTCTTTCCTTTCCCATCCCCTTTCTTATACACTCAACTAACATCCATATCATTCCATTTCTTGAGCCTGTAATCCAGAATGTCAACTCCTTTGCCTCAAGATGCACAACTACTATCGCTCTCTACACGACGCGCCTCCTCTGTCCTGCGACAACGAGCTGGCTAAATCCTCGCAGAGCTGGACAGACGAAGAGGCCCGCCAGGGAAAGATGTTTCATTCAGAATGGACGGACAAATTCACTGAGAGTATTTCCTGGAAAGGATGGGGATGGAAGGGTATGGAGAAGATGGAAGGAGCCATTCCAGGTGCTGCAAGAAGTTGGTACTCTGAGATCAAAAATGATTATAACTACGCCACAGGGAAAGGGAATGGTCAGGCGGTAGGGCACTTCATGGCGGTGGTGTGGAAGGGAGAGACAAAGCTGGGTTGTGGGCTTAATATCAAGGAAAATGATGGTACTTACGTGACAGCCCACTATGCACCTGCTTCGCATGCTAACGTTGATTACTTTGAACTCGCTCCTAAAAATGTACTCAAGCGTAAAGATCCAGGTTAGTGATGCTCTGGGGAATCTTTGGATGTACTTTTTCTCGTAGTTGTGACTTCCCAGTAATTATGTATGTCCAATATTATTATTATTATTATTATCATTATTGCACGAAATTTTACTCGCAAAAAAAGCCTAAAGATGCGCACAACAGTGTTATTTCGTTAGGTAACTTTCTGAAAAGGAAAAAAATTTCTTTTTAAGAAATCCGTTGGGTGGTTTTTCTTAAATAATGCAAAAGTATCCTGATTTTGAATAGTTGAAAAAATTGGATTATATATCAAACTTATTATAGAATCTATTTCTCTTACCTTTGGCTTTCACAAAAATTCTTGAATGTGGTTGGATGAACATACCTATTGTGTGAATTTCAATGTAAATGCATCCAACTGTATCCTATTATTATACCCCTGTCTTTATCTTGGGAGCAACGTTTTTCCATAATGACTTCAAACAGCTTTGAGCATAAGAAGAAACATGAATGTGTGGATGGATACAACTCAAACAAAGAATCTTATTTTCAAGAGAATGACACATGGTCTTAAATGGGAAAACATTGTTCCCATTCATTCATGAATATATGGATGGATAGAACTAGCTCTCAAACAAAGAATCTTATTCTCAAGAGAATGACACATGGTCTTAAATGGGAAAACATTGTTCCCATTCATTCATGAATATATGGATGGATAGAACTAGCTCTCAAACAAAGAATCTTATTCTCAAGAGAATGACACATGGTCTTAAATGGGAAAACATTGTTCCCATTCATTCATGAATATATGGATGGATAGAACTAGCTCTCAAACAAAGAATCGTATTCTCAAGAGAATGACACATGGTCTTAAATGGGAAAACATTGTTCCCATTCATTCATGAATATATGGATGGGTATAACTAGCTCTCAAACAAAGAATCTTATTCTCAAGAGAATGACACGTGGTCTTAAATGGGAAAACATTGTTCACATTCATTCATGAAAATATGGATGGATAGAACTAGCTCTCAAACAAAGAATTTTATTCTCAAGAGAATGACACATGGTCTTAAATAGGAAAATATTGTTCTCATTCAAAGTAAAGAGATCTATTTTGGTGATTTCAGACCCTTCATGTGATATACGATCATCAGAGAGAAAGCTCTGTAGTGAAGATTTAAAGGCGCCATTCGTCACACCTGAGCAGTGCTTAAAGGCAGGCTGTTGCTATGACGACATGTTCATGTCAGAACCCGGGGTCGACTTTTTCGGCGAGAAGGGAAGAACTTGGTGTTTTGTTCCTAAAGGAGGTGAGTTGTTTTTTTAAAAGTAAGCTGATGAGGTAAGTTTTTATTAACCATTCCGAGTTTGAGGAAAAGACTGGGTCAGGCGGCTGGCATTGCAGTGCATTGTGGGTGTGTTTAAGTGGACATGTTCAAGATGGCGTTTATCTCGTCTACTTAAACAGTCTCACAATGCTCATGCACTGCAAATCCAACTCAACCTATCCTTTTATGCAGCCTCGGATCTTTCTCGAATTCATATACCGCTGTTTTCATTGATTACAGACACATTTACTCAGGGCTAGCCTCATTTTAGTGTCGAAAATATTCACAAATATCAACGGTAACTAGAATGCACAACTTCAACAATGCACTTCCACATATCTTCACTGGAAAGCATGCGTATTCTACACAAATCGAAGCTGACCCTTAACAACAGTAAATTGAAGAGTGGAGTCTTGACAAAATGTTGAGTACGTTTTGTTGAAGAGATGAAGAACGGTATCATTTTATTTCTCATCTTAGGAAAAAATCCTAATCTGGCAAAAGGCGCAGGTACAGGCAATACAACAGGTACGTTTAGCCAGCTACACTTTTATTGATTGATAAGCCTAAGATCCATGCTTCAAATGAGCGAGTGTGAAAACCCACAACGGTATAGTCACGGTACGAATTCAACAACAGGTCATTTATGTGACTATACGTCACTACACGTTACGTTACGATTGTTTCACGCTATTCGTGACTCACGATAACTTTAAGAGAACTGTTTTATCATGATCATTACCTTATCAAACTTGATTTTACCTCTATGGCTTAGCAAGGAACGCATGGACGTCCGTTGTTCAAGTTTTTTTATTGTCCTCCCAGGAAAATCCTCTGAAAGCAAAGAATTTTTTTCCTGCCACTTCCACCATGATTTTTTATTTACTTGTATATTAACATCTCGGGAAAGAAACACTAAAGCTATTCATTGATTTAAAATAGACACCGGTCAAACAGGAGAAGCGGGTAAAACAGGAGGTAAAACTGGAGAAGCAGGAAAAACTGGGGAAGCAGGAAAAACTGGAGAAGCAGGTAAAACTGGAGAAACAGGTAAAACTGGAGAAACAGGTAAAACTGGAGAAACAGGTAAAACAACTGGGTCAACTGATACAGGCTCAGGTGTAAACACTAAAGAGGAAAATACCATAGGTACGAACACCTCCCAGCCAGGAGCAGTGGGAGGGACGGTGGAGGGCGGAAAAGTTACCAAGGAAAAGAATCTTGAAAAGGAAACGGCTGGACCTGGAGAATCAGTGAAAACAAACGAAGAAATGCTGGAAATACTGTTACCAATCAACCGGGAGCGGTGGGAGGGACTGTTGAGCAGGGTAAGGTTTCTAAAGAGACTAATCGAGAGAATAAAACAACAGGAACAGGTGTCGATTCTTCGAGTACGGGAGGAGAACCCGGTACGGAATCAGTAGAAGAAGTAGCAAATACAATCGCAAAGAAACCCGGTCAACCCGAGATGATAAACAAGCTAAAAGAAGCAGGAGTCTTGAACAATAAGGGTGAAGAAGTGGCAAATAAACAGAACCAAAATGCAGGGCAGCCAACGGATGAAACAAAGCAGAAGGTCCTTGAAGAATTGGAGGAAAGCCACATGTTAAACAAAGAAGGTGAAGCGATGCTTAAAGAAGAGAATCAGAAAGTATTGGTCAAGAACCTCGAAAAGAGTGGCCTACTAACTGAAGAGGGACAAAACATCCTTAACAAGGAAGGTCCCGGTGGACTGATAAAGCAAGTGGAACAAGGTACGGCCGTTGCGGGAGTGCCATCGGTAAATGTTGTAACAGAAGAAATCAATAAACGGCCGGAGAGTCAAGAGCTCATGCAAAAGCTCCAAAGTGGAGGGCTGTTGAGTAATGAAGGTCAAAAAATAGCTGCAAAAATCCAACCAGGTTAGATAACGGGATTCGTTATTACAGCCATCTCTCGTATAATTGCGTGACTAAAAAAGTCACGCAATTAAAGAGGGTGACGTTTATATAGACCCCTTGTAGCACGTTGTAATACAGCTCAATTTTCGGAGGACATAACAATAGGTTTCTAATTCTCAAGAGGTTCAATTTCTTGTGTTTTTTTTCTCCAAATTGAGCTACTTTGAAGTCACATGCGTGACGATCTATTAACCCAATGAGTCTTATTTACGGACCTCATATTAGTTAATTCTTTGTTTTCAGCAGTTGTTCCTCAAGTCAGCAACGTTCCTGCAGTGTCACCGCCAGTCGCACCACCAATCGCACAAATGCCAAACAATGGAATGTGCGGTAAGTTAAGATCGTACATAAACGGCTCGTGACCAACTAAACTCTGTAATCACCCCTAATTAACCGATTTGAGACAGAAACGCCTATGCAAATTAATCTAAAACGTCTTCATGCTATTGCAAAGGTACATAAATTTGACTTTCAAACTTGCCTGACAAATGATCAGTTCTTGGCGAAAAACTAATTCTAAATATTTCTGATTGGCTGTATTAATACAGTATTTCGATCTCACAAAAGTATATTCACAATGGACTTTGTAATTTTGGAGAAAAGAAGTATTTTTTCCACTTTAAAGTACTTGATTCCTGGAAAGAGGGCAAAGAATTTTTTAAGTTTAAAACTTTTTTGACCTATTTGCCCCTCGTTGAACTCCAAATCTTGCCGACAAAATGCTATTTATTTGTGTGTTTTTTAGTGGTATTGGATTTAGGTTTTATCATCGACGGATCAATGGCAGTTGGCGGCGAAGTCAACTTCAAACAACTCCTTAACTTCGTATGGAATGTAATTCAGTCATTCATCATCGGCCCTACGAAGACAAGAGTAGGGATCGTTCTGTCTGCCTTGGAATCTTTCGTTATATTCAACTTCCATACCTACTACAAGAAGCCAAACATTCTCCAAGCTCTTAATACCATCCAATATCCAGGAACAGACGGTCCAGGCACGTACATCGGGCGAGGCCTTCACGTGGCGAAGAAATTCCTTTTCTACCAATCAGGAAGAGACAATGTCCCTCGTGCCTTAATTATCCTTGCAGGAGGTCTCTCTCTTGATGACGTCATTACTCCTGCGATTGAGCTCCGATCAATGGGTGTTGATATTTATACTGTTGGTGTCGGTAGTAAATACAGCAAGCTGCAACTTCATGCAATGGCAAGTTTCCCACACTCAGAGCATATATTTGGTGCCTCGATTACACAACTTTCTCTTATTGCACAGAATGTTGTGACCAAAGTCTTGAAAGGTATGTTAATAGGCTTCTCTACGTTGGACGTGATATTTCCACATTTCAGACCACTTGCCATTCCCTAGAGTATCCTTTCTTTGCTTAACGGTTGAATATAAAAAGACACATGAATATGGATACAATTCAAACAAAGAATTCTATTCTCGAGTGAATGACACGTGGTCTGAAATGGAGGGAAATTACTCAACATTTATTGCGCTCTTTCAAGTATCATCCTGTGTCTGGAAGACTTCTTTCATGGACAGCTAAATACTCACTATTCTTTTCTGCTCACCTTTTCAGGCATATCAGTCAACTTCTGCCATCCTTGCTTCGAAGGTACTTAAATCTTTTGGGACTTATTTAAGTAATTAGTTTTATATGGCATAGAACTACCACGTCCGGACCTAGAAGATGCATGCTTGTTCTATGGAGCATTCTTATTGGATGATTAGTAATCTCGTGCGCTGTGATTGGTCGTACAATATACTTTGTAGGATTGTCATGCCATGATAAAGAAATAGCTGTTTGCAAAGTAGCATTATTATGATAGGATCAACAGTAATTCCATGCACTGTGTACGTGATTGGTCAGACTTTAGAGTTGCTTATTAGAAGACAATTATACTGTAAATGAGTTCTTGGACAATCACTAATCGTGTGTGCTATGCTTAGGTATGCATTGAAAGATTTCATTAATGCAATGCTTGGAATGTACCACCATAGCATCATATTTCAAAGGTACTAAATTAACACAAAATTGTCTGTCTCAGGTCACGACATGAGGTGTGATTATTGTCCAATGGACGTCGATTCCATTCTCTTTCGAAGAGGGCACGACAAGACGAGTTCAAAGCATCATGGGAAAGAATATCACCATGACAACCGCACTATACCCATTCAAGACGACGCCAACCCAGGAAGTAAAAGCACCAACGGTGCCTCAAGTACTTCCCAAGATTTATCATCTTTACCATCATATTTGAAAGAGTCGTCAAGCGAAGATACTTTTGACGTTCAAGTGGATGACACCCCAAAACCCCCAGCGAGAATGTCGGACTGGAACTATTTGAAGGCTAAAGCAAAAAGATTGGGACTTTTGAACGAAGCAATTCGAAAAGAAGAAGAAAACTATTCAGAATATAAGTATGAAACAAAAAGTGCGGGATTGATTACTGATGGTAAGTATCGACGAATACTTCACTTAGTCGAGTTCTCTGTTGCTCAGGGTTAGCCTCGATTTTGTATAGAATATTCACGTTATCCAATGAAGGTCTGAGGACTTTCAAAGTGTTTGTATTGTTGAAGTTGTGTGTTCTTTACTTTACCGTTGATATTTGTGAATATTTTGAAGCTAAAATGAGGCTAATCCTGCTTAAGGCCCCGTCCACACGTATCTGGAAATTTTTGTATCCGCAAATTTTTTTTTGCGGATACAAAAATGTTCGCGTCCACACGCAGCGTATTCGAATCGTTTTCGAGTCGTTTTCACTGTCCACACGTATCCGGAAATTTCTTGATCCGCCCTGATACACGCTAGTTTCTAGTCCCTTTGACGGATAGTTTTTGCGCAATATCGTGTTTACGTCAGCGTATTCGAAAGTTTGCGGATACGACCGTCCACACGTATCCGTATTTTTACTAATTCGTAAATGGTCTAACTATGCTTAATCGCTAACACACTTTACTAGCCACACCTTCCCTTGCTCCTCTTCTCGTCCGCCTTCCCTCCTTCCTCCCTTAACATCATGCACTGATGCATGCGCCAAGCACGTACTTACTCATGCTGACTTTTCTCTTTCTCTTTACGATAGATTGTCGAGATTTTGCAGATGAATGCGAAGTGTACGCAGCTCAGGGATACTGCAGTAGTTATGCTCCAAACACATCTATCGGTACAGTCAATGTCATGTGTAAACGTTCATGTGGACTTTGTGGTCCTACTGATCCACTGTAAGTACCACTAGATTCTCGACTGTCACAGGTTTTACTCTGATGTCCCAATCCCATGAATGCTTAGCAACGCCTTGCATAAAGTTAGGGTAGCCCCTCAGTTTATGCTTACTTTAGCTCCTATAGGGGACACCACACCAAAAAATTAACGAGTTAACCTGCATGGAGCTTCATGAATCCTAGATATTTCAGAGGAGCATCGCTTTGATATATCACCAATTGCCCATTCGTGCTGGAAAATTCTGATTATATTTAGAGGCGATATTTGAAATGTATTCTTATTCTTTTAAAGTAATGCTGAAAAACGATCAAATGGAATCAAGCAAGACCACAAAGAAGAGCAAAGCAGACGAAGATTTTTACGTAGAAATCCATGTTATAATTAAAATATAGACTGTTAATATTTGAATTGGTAGAAAAGGGAAGGGAGGGATTGGTGAATGAATGAGTGAACGAACGAACGAATATTAAAGCTTTTTGTTCTGTACATAAATGCAATCAGTGCAAACTTTTATATTGCAACTATGAAATAAATAAACTATGACAACAGTAATCACTGATTCTAATATTATGTTCCAGTGACAAAACTTGCACATTGCGTTACGCAGTTTTCATGTTATCCAGTGACAAACCTTGCGCATTGCGTTATGCAGTTATTAGCAGCGTATATTTATACGGCATGACGTTAAGTTATCGCGACAACAGAAACGCTAAATCTGAACAAACATACTTTCAAGTCAAGTACGATACTCGTGTAGAAAGACTGTAAACAAATCGATAAAAAAGAAAGATGACTTTTCTCACTTGCAAAAAAGATTGGCAAAGAAGATTGGTAAAGAACTTGTGGAATTGTGGGGTTGAACAGGGACATCCAACCCGAATCCAACCCGAATCCAACCCGAATTCAACCCGAATCCATTTCGGTGCGATGTGATTACCGGTGAGACCAGGCTGCCATGTCGTCTCTCCCAGCAGCGGTGTCTATTCTTATGAGAATAGAAACCTTTATTATACGCCTAGTTAGTAAACTCATATCGAGCCTGCTAACTTCCTTCGAGCATGCCTCCCGCGTGAGACAGCTGGCCAAAATTGGTTACCATGGTGAAAGAAACCAACGACAAATCTGTTGTTTAACACCACAAGATGCCACAAGATGGCGGCTATGACGTCATATATATCCCTCAATTTGTCAAAACCAAGTGAGCGTGACTCGCGAGTGTTCGAGTGGTTACCCTGTGGAAAAGTTGACAACAAACTGGTGGACTCTTGACAACGATGGATGTAAAATAGAAAAAATAATAGTGGTGTAAAAATTTATGGAAAGAACTTTCTGTAGACAAGAATACAGAGAAAATGTCAAACACATAATAAAACAGGAACTGGTGAGTAAAGTAAGCTCAGTATTCGGTGATAAATTGGACTAATTAGTTCATGAAGTGAAGTTTTGATATGAAATGTGTTGACGGATTGGTGTGAACATCAGTCATAAATGTTTGTCTTTATGTTGATGTTGATTTTATAAACTAACTGAAATCTTTATTTCCACTTAAAAAGAAACCTGGGGGGAAAATGAAGTTATTTTTTCAATTAAAAATGTTCATTTGACTTGTGTTTTCTATATGCTTCTAATCTTTTGTTTCCCAGCTTGTAAAATTGGCCAAAAAGTTTTACGTCTAGATTCGACCACTGCTCATATCTGTAACAGACTAATCTTGCTTATTTATTATTTCAAAAATAAGTATGAAAAAATGAATTTGTTTCCATTCTTTTAAGAAGAACAGCAGCCAGTTTGATTTGCAAAATTAAGACATTAATAATTGACAACTTTAATTGATTCGATTATACAAATTAATTAGAACAATATAATCCAATTTAAAACAACTGAAAAACAATTCAAATACGACACCTCATTTTTCTTCATAAACAGATTGGTTTCTCTTTTGAGCTGCCTACTATCCTTGAGAAAGATATTTTACATCAAATTCATATTCATTGTATTACAAATGTATTGTAATTATCTTTCATATTCCTCTTTATACGAAATTTTTCTCAATATGTAATCTCTCTTGGATGGAATAATAATTTAATGATGATGATGAAAAATGATGATGATTAGCTCTAAATTTACACGGTAATTTATCTGTGTTAAAGAAATATTTTCGGAGCTTTCTTTTAGCTTTCTTCGACAGTACCATTCACCTGCCTGCCCGGCTCTTGATTTTTGACGTGTACCAGCAGCATTACTAACCAATATGGCGGAAATCCGAAGAGAGATATAGGCCCCTTGCAGTACGTCGCAATGCAGCTCAATTTGGAGGACATAACATTAGGTTTCCAATTCTCAGGAGATCAGTTGAAATTCTTATGTTTTGTCCTCCAAATTGAGCTGCTTTGACGTCACATGCAAGGGGTCTATTCGATACTTTATTTCTTCATCGCAGAGATGATTTGAATGTACGTGGAATTGGCGATGAAAGACATTTGGGTGAAGGCTTTTTTGATCTTCTGTCACGTCATTGTCTGTGTAGCCCCTGCAAGTATCCTAGGTGAGCAAATCTTTAGATGATAATATCAATTATCTTTATATATTTAATAAACTCTGTTAATGTTACGTATTTTTCAGAGAAATCAAAATATAAATCCTTGTACGACAAGATCTACGGTGATTCAGATAAATCATGGATGAACATTGGAGATTGTGGACAAGGACTTGGTATGTATACCTGACAACGAAGTAACGTAATGCGCATGCTCAGACGTTGGTGGCAAATTGGCGTACCTACTCAAACAAATTTTTTCTCTTTACTTTTCTAGCTTGTGGTCCAGATTGCCAGCTGCTTTGTTTAAAGATGCACAACTATTATCGCGCTCTTCATAATTCTCCACCTCTCGTTTGCGATCACGAACTCGCAAAATCAGCTCAGATGTGGACAGACGAAGAAGCTGCAAGGGGAAGAATAATGCACTCACGACGAAGAGACAGATTTTCCGAAAGCATATCTTGGATACGAATTGGTTACGAAGGAATGGACAAGATGAAGGGAGCGATTCCAGGGGCCATCAGAGGATGGTACTCGGAGCTTAAAAATGATTACGATTACGATACTGGAAAAGGAAATTGTAGAACGATCTGTCATTTTATGCCCGTGGTTTGGAAAAGCCATACAACAATAGGCTGCGGACTTAATATTAAGCCAAACGATGGAACGTATGTTACAGTTCATTTTGGGCCATTATCTGATGGACCTTCTAACGATTTGGCACTTGCCAGGCAAAATGTTCTTCGGAGAAAAGCATCAGGTATAAAAGTAGCTTGATGACATCATTTTAAAAAAAATACTCGACACCTATTACATATTTAATGGCTATTATTTAACTGAGTGATTTATTGATCTCTGATACCAGATCCTCAGTGTGATGTTCCCTCGTCTGAACGAGTCGACTGTACTCCAAGGCTCAAGTCGCCTTACGTCACTCCCGAGGAGTGCATAGAAGCAGGCTGTTGCTATGACGACTTATTTATGTCAGAACCAAATGTCCATTTCTACGAACCAGAGGGGAAAACATGGTGCTACCTAAAGAAGGAAGGTTAGGAATTTTCTTATTTGCTTTGCAGTTGACCTCTATGGAATTAGTGACATTTCTTTCATATCTCCATCTTGGTCTCGCATTCAAAATAATTTTAAGAAGGCCAGGATGCATGTCAAGATTTTCGCAGAAAATATTCTTTGCTTGTTTTGGGAATATATGATCATCGAATTCTTAAACAAAGATTCTGTTTTTTAATAGGACAATATTATTTTCCTGCTATGATTCAGAACGTCGCGAAAGAACCTTCTCCTGATCATAATGGACAGCGAAGCCCAAACGGTCTGAATCCATATCCAAGTAGTAACTCTCTTCAGGTTTATCGTATAAATAGTGACAGCCGTACGGGAGTCAGTCTGTTGCCAATTATCGCACCACATAAAGTTACAAAAAATTGTGACCAGCAAATGAAATCTAATGGAGGGTGTATATTAGTAAAACAAGTTCCATGTCCAGATCAAAATCAATGTGTTATAATAAAACCAGCAGGATGTAGAGAACAGGGTGGATCGAGTGTTGAAGGACCAAGTGCTGCACCATCTACAGGGTGCATCGAGATTCAACAGCCTCGGCCAAATAAGGAAAGTAGCGGTTGTACGATAGTGATACCACCAGGAAAGACTTGCCAGCTACGACCGACAAGCCAACCAACTCAACCCAGTAAGCCAACTCAACCAAACAAGGTTAGAAAACCTACTAAAACGAAAAAACCGACCGCACAACCGAGTCAAACAGGTCAGCCAGGACAACCAGTAGGACCTGAGAAACCAGGAAAACCAGGATCACCAGGATCACCAGGATCAGGGCACCCAGGATCACCAGCACCAGGACAACCAGGACCAGGATCACCAGGACCACCAGGATCACCAGGATCAGGGCACCCAGGATCACCAGGACTAGGACAACCAGGGCCAGGACAACCAGGGCCAGGACAACCAGGGCCAGGACAACCAGGACCAGGACAACCAGGACCAGGACAACCAGGACCAGGACAACCAGGACCAGGACAACCAGGACCAGGACAACCAGGACCAGGACAACCAGGACCAGGACAGCCAGGACCAGGACAACCAGGACCAGGACAGCCAGGACCAGGACAACCAGGACCAGGACAGCCAGGACCAGGACAACCAGGACCAGGACAACCAGGACCAGGATCACCAGGATCACCAGGACCAGGGAAATCAAGTCCTAAGCGGAAAAAGAAGATGCCTAGTGAACACAACCCCAAAGGAAATAAGAACCCGAAGGTGCAACCTGGAGGACAGACACCAACTGCTCCATCTGGAGGACAGACACCAACTGCTCCATCTGGAGGACAGACACCAACTGGTCCATCTGGAGGACATACACCAACGGTTCCATCTGGAGGACATACACCAACTGGTCCATCTGGAGGACATACACCAACGGTTCCATCTGGAGGACAGACACCAACGGTTCCATCTGGAGGACATACACCAACGGTTCCATCTGGAGGACAGACACCAACAGCTAAACCTGTAGGACAGACACTAATTATTCCTTCAGGGGGTAAGAAGCCAACAGTATCGCCACATAAACCTGCCAGAGGCAGTCAGGCACCACCAGGAGGGGAGAAGCCAACGATAACCTCTGTGGTACATAACAAAAATGAAAGTTCTACCAATGTGGGAACCCATAAATATCCAGTGCTGTGCCAGAACGTCATCACTGGAAAAGTGATCTCATTACAGGTTATTGGATTGGATAAAAATCTCAAGGGAGTAAACTGCAGCGGGAATCTTCTCACAGTGAAACCTAATCAAGGAGGTGTAATGCCTGAAAATGGAAGTGAAACTATAAAAATCCATAATAACAATGGAAACCAAATTGTTAATCAGAACATGATGAATTGCTTGGGCCAGAAGCAGCTTATTAAAAAAGTAAAACAACTTTTACTCAATGAACTTATGCAAAAGGGCCTTCTAAACTCAGCTGGTATCGTTGCCTTAAGAAACGAAAGCTTTTTGAATAACTTAATTGGCAGTACGATAAGCTGCAGCCAGATTCTTGCACAGCTTGGTATTCAAAATAACCAGAATATTATTAATAATATTGAGAACACTTATGAGGGACAGAGTATTCTGCAAAAATTAAAGTTATTGGGTGCTCTGAGTAATCACGGACAAAATATCGTGGTGAAAATTGATCCGTACAACGTGGAAGTACCGAACAGCGGTGGCGGATGGACGACGAAACCGCAGGGTATGTATCTATGTGTCTATTTGTTAGCCAAGAAAACAATATTAACGCTAATTTAAATATATGAAATAGACGCAACATCCTATCAGAATATGCTTCACTTCTTGGACGTGTTAAATGAAAAATGTACAATTTCTTTGGACTTGGCACGCATTTGCCAACATTTACATATATGGTGAAATGGAGCTTGTAAGCTTCAAGTTCAAGCATCTGTTCTTTGTCCTCCCTTAATTTCATCCATGGATATGCAAGAAGTCCATCCGTCCATCAATCTACCCATCCATCCTACCGTCCATCCATCCATCCATCCATCCATTTATCCATCCACCCATCCATCCATCCATCCATCCATCCATCCATCCATCCATCCATCCATCCACCCATCCATCCATCCATCCATCCATCCATCCATCCATCCATCCATCCAACCGTCCAACCGTCCATCCATCCGTCCATCAATCCACCCATCCATCCATCCATCCATCCATCCGTCCGTCCATCAATCCACCCATCCATCCATCCATCCGTCCGTCCATCAATCCACCCATCCATCCATCCATCCATCCGTCCATCCATCCATCCCTCCCTCCCTCCCTCCGTCCATCCATCCCTCCCTCCCTCCCTTCCTCCATCCATCCATCCATCCATCCATCCGTCCGTCCATCAATCCATCCATCCATTCCTCAGTTTATCTGCGACGTTCAGACACTAGCGTCATAAATTGTGAACAACATAGCCACCGTAAAACCAAGACATAAAATCCTAGTATTTTATCAATACTAATTATGCTCTCTTTTTCCACGAGTAGTTAACCCTTTGGGCAACAATATCCAAGGCAATCAATACAGTACTGGAATGAAAGGTGTACATCTTCAATGTTTTGTTTGAGTTGTATCCATATTCATGTGTCTTCTCATCGGCAACCAGTACTGCAACTTCCATAAACATGCGAACTCTGTGTCTGCGAGCTGCACGCTGAAATTTGGTTTTTCGCTGCCGTCAATCAAGCCATATCACTCGGTACCTCATATTTTTGACTGGCGACAGCGAAAAAAACAAATTTCAGCGTGCAACTTGGAGACACAGTTCGCATGTTTATAAAAGATGCAGTAGACGAGGAAACGATTCTCAAGGAAATGACACATGGACTGAAATGGTAAAACATTACGCCGAATTAAAAGAGGTCTTTTCAAGAAGCTAACCTCAATTTTTTGTCTTTTTTTAGTGTTACTTGACCTAGGGTTTGTCATTGATGGCTCAATGAACGTAGGAAACGAGATGAATTTTAGACAAATCATTATCTTCGTGTTAAACATGATAAAGATGTTCAACGTCTCTCCCTACACAACACACGTTGGACTCGTGATATCATCCATAAAACCCACAATCGTCTTAAATTTCCAAACCAACATAGACATTATAACTCAAACGCTTATCAACGTAAAGTTTCCTGGAAAATACGGACCAGGTTCAAACATCGGACATGGTCTTTATGTCATGAAGAACATGTTTATAGCCACAGGAAGACGAAATGTCCCACGTACTTTGGTCGTCGTGACAGCAGGAATATCTACTGATGATATCATTACTCCTGCCACTCAATTACGCTTGATTAGAATTGATATATTCTGTGTTACGTTGGGGAATCTTAACAGTGAATTTCAGATGCAGTCCATTGCAAGCTTGCCACATTATGAACACATCTTTTCAGCAACGTTTTCGCAGTTGGGGTTCATTTATCAAACCATATTTACTAAGATTTTGAAAGGTAAGAGGATATCTTTTCCGTTTTAATGATAAACCTAAATTTTTACTCCTAATGGTATGTTATGTTAAGCTAGGGTATAATGTTTTCCCATTCCAGACCATGTGTCATTCCCTAGAGTATCATTTCTTTGTTTAACCGTTGCGCACGAGAAGACACATGAATATGGATACAACTCAAACAAAGAATCCTATTCTCAAGGGAATGACACGTGGTCTGAGAAGAGAAAGGATTACGCACAAGCTAAATGGAACAAGAAGAAACTTTACACTTACAATGTCTTTTGGTTTCAGGAATATCAATGAGGTTTTGTAACCCTTGTTTCCAAGGTAACGTACAATCTATAACATCTTTTCTTCAGCATCTCATTATGATGTTGCTTATACCCAAGCTTGACCACAATTCTAACTTGAAGCCTTAACATTTTTTTGACGCTAGTTGCCGTTGCCTAATTATGAAATAGACGCTTTTCAAATTCTTAAATTACCGCTGTGTTCCTTGATTACAGAATCATTTTCTCAATATTCAAAACATCCACAAGTAAGATTAGAATAAAGAATGTAAACTACAACCACTCTGAAACTCCACGGACCTCGACTGGGTCACGTGAGATATTTTACACAAACTCGAGCCTAACCCCGAGCAAAAGAGAACCAAAACTAAAGTATAAATGTACCACATAGTTTTTCTTGCGCATCTGACTTATATTGATTGATATTTTTTCGGTAGGAAAAATGTGCGATTTATGCCCTGTGGACGTCTATTCTAATTTTCTAGAAGAGCAGAAAAAGAAGGACAAAAAAGAAAATGAGAAGTACTTCGATGAAAATAAGAGTGGATATGACAATGAGAATATTACGAAGACTCAAGCGACCAATGGAACAGCGTTTGGCTTGGATGGAAAAGGGAGTAAGAATGGATTGAAGTCTTATGCGAATGGCAAAAAGAAAAAGTTATCACTATGGAGCATTTTAAAGCTAAAAGTGAACAATAAAGGCATCAGCTATAAGGATAAAAACAAAAACAAAAACAAAGGAAAACAGAAAGCGAAAACGAATGGAATGAAAAACAAAAAATTGCCTGATGACGACAAAAACGTCAACCAATTTTACAAAAATAAAGCGGCAGCAAAAATGACAAAAAGTAAGAAAATCAAAGAAATGGAAAATAATCCGACTGATTTTGTGCCATTACTTGATGAAGATTATGAAGATAAAACCAAACAATACCCAAAATTAATTCCTCCTGGACGTTTCCATGGAAACGACGATAGTAGTGATATCTTAAAGAGTCAAAATACAGACCATGAAGAAAAGACTAACAGGCATGATAGTGGTTACTATGACGACTCAGCCATTGTCCAAGATGATTTGGTCAATCAAGACGTTATTTATTCGACTCTTCTCAACGACGATGAAGCTATGAAACAGGGGTTGAAATACTTTGACGACAGGAGAGTTGATCACAAGGACACTGCGCATGCTCCATACGATCCGCGTGCTCAGTATGATACGCATGCTCAGTATGATACGCATGCTCAAAGCGACGAGGGCTTTGTCAACCAGAATAATGCGCATTTGAAAGAAAACGAACAAATCAATCAGAAAATAAAAGAAATAACCGAAGGCAGCAACATGGATGTGTCAGTGGCCTCTCGTCATAACTGGGAACAAGATGAACGTCTAAATGACCTGGATGCTGAATTCACTGAATATGACAGCGACAAGGACAGTAAAGTTGAAGCTTTTAAAGGTATGTTCAGTTATCGAAGTCCAAAGAAAAGCTAATAAAGACTTCGTGGTGCTGCGCCACGAATGTGGGGCTGCATTTTAGGGCGCAAGATGGCCGACTTCATCCCTCAGTTATATCCCACAATCCTATGCGCTCCGAGTTGTTACCAGTTCCTTTTATTTGAATTCGGAAAATCATATATCATAAATATTCTATAGAAATCCAAATGCGCGCAGCACTTAGAGCTTTCTGATTGGACGAGCACTATAACCTCACGTTCTGCGATTGGTTACGGCAAGGTTGCTATAACAAAGACGGTGCTGTGTCTCAGAATTATTCGATGTTAGGGAATAATTTGAATATCATTCATCATTTCCTTACTACGACCGAGAAGTAACTTTTTTCCTTTTTTCCTTTCTAATTTACAGAATGCAAAGACTATTCAAGTGACTGTGGTTCTTATGCAACACAAGGCCTTTGTTCCGAGTTTGCACCTCCTACGAGTATCGGGACAGTAAATATCATGTGTCGACAGTCTTGTGGATTGTGTGACAACCAGAACAGTAACACAATGAGGTAAGGATTAGCAATGGTCATGCTTGTAACGCAATCATTAGCAACATAAAAGTTTTTTACTACAGACATAAAAGTTTTTTACTACATATAAATATTTTTAGCTAAATATTTTATTATTCTTAACCAGCCCAAATTCGAACCAAAAGAACAACGTCGAAAGAAAGATAGCCGAAGAACTGGACATTGCGAATGAAGGGACTTCAGACACTGACGTTTTATAGATCGCTTGTTCAGAACATCTAGCCTTGATGAACTTGAGAAATGGTTGCTTTCATTCTATTTTTTAACGCGACAGACTTGTCTTAGATCAGACGCTATATTTGGAATGGTTATAAACCAAAGTTTATCGCAAATGCAAGCATCGGAGTACAGAGAAATTATACAAGCGAAATATGTGTCATAATAGAATAATTCATACTAGGAAATGTAAATGCCGCGGTAAATGTGAAGCTTAAACGTATAAACTAGTAGGAAATAGTAGTAATAATAGAGGAAAAACTTACGAAGGTTTGGTGGGTCTTCTGTTGCTTCCATTGCTGGTGATAATTTGCATAGAATGACATTCTAAGTTACGTGCCATGACAATACACTAGGGAATAATTAATGCGTGCTCTAAATAATGTTAAGCACGTTAATCGAAGATATAAGAATAGAATAAGCTAAGAATAAGTTACTCTATCAAAGCGACATTAAAAATAAGGAATCACTAGAAATAAAATAAGAAAAGGAGGAAGAAAGGTTGAAAGGAAAGAAGAGGGGAAGAAGAAACTAGGAAAGAAAAAATGAACTAACGAAGATCAAAAATAAAGGAAGAGGAAAGGAAGGAAGGAAAGAAGCAGGAAGGAAAGAAGGAAGGAAGGAAGGAAGGAAGGAAGGGAACGCAAAACAACAATACTTTCACATTACATAACATTAATTTTTTGTTTACTTTAAGGATAAATAATAAGATGGCTCACTCATATCTATGTCTATCCCTCTTTGATAACGATACTTATCCACAAACAAAGCTAATAAATAAATATCGATATACCATTATCATTACTGTCAATAATTCACTCTTTCCATTGATGTGCCATCTGTTATTCAGTCAGGAGGTAGACATAGTTAGCGTTTGCTCCCCCAACACACTCATTTTCATCATCGTTATCACATCGGGTGTAATTCCTGCTGACACAGTGTTGAGAGTAACCCAGTTGTCCGTATGTATCGCATGCTCCTGCCCCAGCCCAGCATTCACCGTAGTACTGAAGGCCAAACATGCTGAAGTTGCGGTTGTGAGCTTCACTGGCACAACGACAGGCAAGGCTGGGGGTTTAATGGATATTAGAGATGGTTAGAGGTGAGTGAGATAGGAAGGAAGGTCATGATAGATGGTGAGTGAGATGGGAAGGAAGAATAGATGGATGAAGGGGAGAAAGAAAGGTAACAGTGACCGACCGAGGGAGACAGGAAAGGAAGGAAGGAAGGAAGGAAGGAAGGAAGGAAGGAAACCTTACCTATGCAAATACTGGTCCCAGTTTTTCCAGTTAATATACTGTTGAAAGTATGGCGAAGATCTGTCTCTGTCTGTGAAGAGCAACTGAGGTAGACCACGTGAGTAGTACTGGTCTATGTAACATCCCAGTTTGTAGTAATCTACGTCACAAGGAGTTGCTACCTGACCACGTGCTGATAAAAAAAAGACAGTTGTAAAACTGTTTACACCGAATCAAAACATGGCGACCAATTTGAATAACTATTGTTCTGCACTGACTAGGACGTGTTCACGTGGAAACATAAAAGCGTTCCCCTGGGAAACTTAATTCCATCTCGTATCAATTAGATTAGACTAGATTCAATTGTTCCTGTCTCCTGTCATGGCTGCCACCACGTGATGGTGCAAAGCCTTTAATAGGGACCATTAACTTTTTATCGGAGAAAAAGCGGGGGTGGTATTGGCTGGAAGCAAAAAAAGTATTTTTTTAAATTAATTTATAATTTAAAACTGCATTAGGAGCCATTAACTATTTGTTAGAGGAGGGAAAGGGGTTGGGTGAAAGAGAAAATGGGGGTCTCGAAATTTGAGTGGCACTGAAAAGACAGGTCTTTGGAGAGCATCAAAAATGTAGGGAATAAACAAATGGTCCCAAAAGAATTGAGCATACTATGGGTGGTAGAAAAATAGGCATTTTTATTATTTTCTCTCCCGATCCCCGATCCCCAACCTCAACTGAACCAATCCCCAGATAAACAATGTACAGTCTTTTGATAATGACTGCATGCCTTACAGCTCAGTACGGAATTTATGACTCAGCTGACTATCGGCTGCTGATAAACAGGAAAACACAGTTTAGATAAACTTTTAATTCCTGCTTAAAGTTTGTAATGATTCATTCAAATCTTAATAAAAAACTTGTTTGCGAAGTCATGGCTCAACCGAGTAACCATATGCGTCTGATTAACTTGAAAAAACACTGCTTTCAAACTGTGTTAATGCTTGCCTTTGATTGCAAAAAGGTCTCTAGTAAATACGTGCATGCAAAATTCATGGATCAGCTGACCATATGCACCTGATTAATCGGAAAAACACAGCTTTCAAACTATATGCTAGCTTTATTACTAAAGTCCTTAAGTAAAAAAGTGTTTGCGAAATCCATGACTCTGACTCCCTTAGTAACCGTTGCTATGTCGTCCCAAAAGTTCAATAATTTAGTTAAAATAGCTTACTATTTTCCATAGAAACAAATGAGACAAGAATCGCAAGAATCGCAGAGAACATATTGGTCAACTCAGTACACACGATCCTGTAAAATAAAGCATGGATATTATTAGGATAATATAAATAAATTAAAGTGTATTAAATTTGTTTAATTACTACTCTTTAATTTATCATATAATTTAAGATGTCATTAGGATAATATTATTAAATCAAAGTGTATTAATAATATAAATAATGATTACTCTTTCATTTTTTCGAGAGATTTTTTCGTATATCCCGTCCCATTCTTAACTGGATATCTTAACAGCAACCAACGTGTTCTTGACGAGAATAATAATACAAAAACATCAGTTATTCTGGGCTATTCCTTGACTGACCCGTAGGCTTATTCACCTTTGGATCGATCCGACTTCCAAACTTAGTTTGAAATAGGTGTGTAATTAATCTTTTTATTCCGACACTTATAAAATAAACAATCTGGCTTAAAAGATTTGACGAAGCAAAGGAAAGAAACTAATGGAACAGAACTCTTTAATAGATTACGACCAACTTCATTGTGTGTGTGTGTGTTGTTTTTGTTTTTTTTTGTTTTTTGTTTTTTGTTTTTGTTTTTGTTTTTTTTGTTGTTGTTTGTTTTGTTTTGTTTTTGTTGTTATTTTTTTGTAGTTGATATTTTTTCCCCTTAAAGAGGTATTTTTTTCTCTCGTGTGATTTAACGGTTTTTCTCCTGTTTCTCTGGTCATACCAGATGTTGTTTCAAGGTTCGTTAAATTCCCGGTAGACCCTTCCCACGGAGGATTTCATCTGTGTGTTAGCCATACCCTGACTTATAAATATCAACCCCGAGGTTATTAAGTAGTCGATATATAAAATTTGACTTAAATTGCCAAACAATCCTTAATTTTAAAAATGTTAGTAATATCTCTTAAAATTGTATTCCTATGAATTATTTATTTGGCGAAAAAGCTAAAGCGCTTCAGCGTAACCAAATTGTCTGGCGACAAGATTAATGCGGACGTATTCGTATACTGGCAATTAAAATCTACAAGTTCTATTCTGAAAAGAGAGCTAAAATATTTATGCTTCATTGATCCTGATGAATAATCATATTGTATTAGATATGAGACATATGTTTGTTCAAAAGATAACTAAGAAAACACTTTTAAATCGAAATTTAAAGGGAAAAAAACAGTCATCGTGTCAGAAAGTAGTAAAGGATATTAAACCTTTCTGATTTTCAGCTTTCTACCTTTTTATCTCCTATTTTTCCCGTTATATTAAGTGCCAAACTTAAAACAATTATTTTTTTTCATATATCCTGTTTTTCGTCCTGGTTTTGTAAAAGCTAAGAATCCTAGTTATTTAGAGCTGCTTAATTGATATGATTTTCCTACGCGGCCCGGGAAGTAGTTATATTTTTCCAAATAGTTTTCGAGATTTGCAGCCATCGATAACGCCACCGTTCAAATCAAAACACTTCTTCTTGCAACCAAAAATTCATCACTAGTTACAAAGCGTAAATACGAAACAATACTAGGGAAAACTACTTGTCTCGCGGGGGGGGGGGGGGGAAATCTCCCCGAACTCAGTGTTGTATGTTAGTAGACTGAGTTGCTTGTTCATTGTCTCCTGACTGTCCTACGAAGGTTTTTCTCCGAGTTCCGTTTAGTTCTTCCGCCCTCCTTAAAATCCATCTTCTAAATTCTACTTCGATCTATCGGCTGCCTTATCGAATGGGTTGCAAAACTTGTTAGGCATTAAGAGCTGTCCATCAGGAGTGGTAAATCTCGTTCGATGGTAAACGATCCTACCTTTCGCCTTTGATCTTGTAAGACAATTACTCGCCGTTAGTTTCAAGAGCAATATCCTTTTTTAAAAAAAATAGTTTTTTCGTAAAATAGAAACTTATCTTATCAGTCCTCTGAGAGTTTTTTAATCAATAAATGAGGTAATTTTTTAAAGTCATTGTTCAATACAACTGATTACCATGACAATAAATGGCTTTGCCAAACATCTTGATTCTTAAATAAACATTAATTTCGTAAAAGCCGTTGCATGGAATACTAAGTTGTTTTTATTATTGTAGTATACTTATTCGCAACTCTCAAGCTATTTTCATGGTCTAATTGATTTAAAGAAAAAACAGTTTTTACTTTGAGTCCGTAAGTTTTGCCACCATTTTTGCACGCATTAATTGATGTTTTGCATCATTTTGCCCGCTGAAACATTACGGGTTTTCTTAACAACTTTCTTTTCGAGTCACTCACTTAATGTCAGCAATATTTATTCAGTATTTGATTTTTCCAGAACCTTTCTGATATAATAATAATAATAATAATAATAAAAAAAACCACGAATAAGAAAATCATTATCAGATTGGGTGAACAAATTAATTATAAATACGGGAAGGTTCGACACCATTTAATCCGTTAGCTGTCCCGTCACTTTTTTTTCTTTTTTTTTTTTTTTTTTTTTTTTTTTTTTTTTGTTGTTGTTGTTGTCTCGTCTTTGTATTATTTTTTTGTTGCTATTATTTATCCTAATTCATCCTGTATTTGGTTAAATGAAAGTTTCCAGAGGGTCCTGAAAGGGGAAGAGGAGAGAAAGAGCTGCCAATCCCATTTCCCACCCAACTTGTTTTACAAATTCCACTTCCCAGCGTGTAAATCTCAAATTCTTTTCTTTAAACATTTACTCACACACGTGGTTATATCAGCTCTCAACAACCTTTTTGGGTGCTCTAAAAATCTATCAGTTTTGTCTGTAATCACAGAGTGGGACAATCATGAACGGAACCCTCAGATCCATGCTAGGTGAAAGCCCTAGATAGAATTGGAATTTAGAAGTTGGTTTTTGTGGAGGGAGGAAAACCGGAGAACCCGGTGAAAAACCCTCGAAGCACAGGAGAGAACCAACAAATAACTTTACTCACATACGACACCGAGCACGGCGGGGCTCGAACTCGGGTCGCATTGGTGAGAGACGACGCATTAGCAGTGCTTCTCTTTCATCACTGATTCAAACAGACTCATTTTCACTGTGGATAGTTTAATGATAATAAATGCTTATCAATCTAAATATATTGATTGAATTAATAATAACTCTTGCACACTAAACTCAGTACAAATCACTTTACTTGATAATATCAAACTTAATAAAAATATACATTTAAAAAAAGATAAATCGTTCTTTTTTTTGTTTTTTTGAAACACTTGTCTACTATAACGGGTTGTTTCAGGATTCACTGAGAATAGAATAAAAGATTTTCAGAATTTTCAGAATTAACTTACACAAAGTTAATAAACTAATTTAATTTAATCTAATCTAATCTAAGTGATAAAAATACTATTACAAATTCAAAGGTAAGTCAGCTTTAAACAAAGAAATCACTTAACGATATACGCCTATTTCAAAAAAACCTTGTCGGTCTGACATCTGAAATGGGCGATCTCAAGCTAAACAGATTTTTTGTGCTTTTATGTTTTGTGGCTAAAATACGAAACAAATCACGATTTTAACTTAAAGGCAATGCCTTATATTCCAATCTAAAAGGTAACTGTGTTGATCGGCTACGAATATTTTGAATTTATAGCTTGTTACTCGTTCACAGATTTCAGATCTCCAACCGAGGTTTTTGAAATAGGTGTACCCAATATGAATCACTAAACTGATTAGCGATGACGAGTTTTTTTAAATAGTTTGAGAAAGTCAAACAAAAAATATGTGCAGTTTCTATATTCTGAATCTGAATTTGAATATTTATTTAACCACGGTAAAATACATCAGTCAATCACGGCTAAAAATATATAATATAGATGCTAACTAAATACAGATATATAATATACATGCTTTAGATACTGCTTTACATGTAGGCCGTGGGAAATAGGTTAGCCTTGCCCTTCGCAGTAACTTGAACGAGGATATTTGGCTTTTATTGCGCTGGTCGTCAAGTCGTCGCCAAATACCTATACTCTTAATTATTGGAAGACTGCAATGGTGCTATCTGATTTTTGGGGAACATATTCGTCAAAGCAACGCGGAATTTCTTGAACATAAAGAAATAAATGACAGGATTACAGCAAGTGGAAGTCTTCGCAAACAACGCAGGTAGGGTACCAAGTACGGGAGCAACGCTCTTGGAAGACAAGCTCGAATACAAGGAAACAATGGCGTAGGGGAACCACGCAACTAAAAACGCAACTAACATTACGAAAGACATCTTCACCGTCTTAATTTTGGCTTGAATAGTTTCTTGGGTTGGCTGCGCTAAAGGTCCCCATCTTTTAGCAGCATCTGTGGCCATCTTGCCTATTTCTTTATGAATAAGGACATAGCAAAGCGTCGAGAGTGTAACCGGAAAAAAGAAAAAGAAAACAAACAACGAAATGGTGTACGCCTTATCGCTTGGCACTTTAGAGTTCCAGGTAATTGAACAGCCCGAGTAACCAGGTTCAGGACCAAAGGAAGACCAACCAAGAAGAGGAAAAAGACTCCAGAGAAGCGAGAACAACCATAGACCAATAATCACAGCTATAATTTTTCTTTCTGATATTAATTGGGTGCTGGGCATTTTTATGGTATAGCATTTTTCAACAGATAGTGCAACAAGGTGGATCATAGAAGTTAGCCCGAGTACGGTCGAAGAGAATGCAAAGTACTGACAAACCGATGGATGCAATGTCCACCAGTGTTTAGCATTCGCGTATGCAGCAATGGGAGCAACGAAAACGGACCTTAGCCAATCGGAAAAAGCCATGCTTAGTAGAAGATAATTGGAAGGTGTTAACAGGGCGCGGTTGGTAAGAAAGGTGATAATTACGCAACCGTTCAGTAGGAAAGATGTAACAGAGATTAAACCCATCCAAGCGCTGATCCAATGGTAGAAATGCAGTGGAAAAGGCATTTTTCCTGTTGAAATCCAAGTTGAGCCTTTAAAAGACAATAACAAAATAAAAGGATGGTTTGTAAATTGATCTTTCTAGCTTGGGCGTGATAGAATGTTTGTACCATCACGTGATGGCAGCCACTCTGGTTTACGCACAAGAAAGAATTCAGTTTCCCAGTTTTTCAATTTTTCAGAAAAGCCCTAAAGATAGAGGAACAACTCGAAAACAATATGCGGGAGGATTTCCCATAATTTTTGATATACTTTTGATGTACTTGTATACACCTAATAGAAAAAACGTTGTCGGATTCAAAAAAAGGTTATAACATCAAATCTAAGTTATGCTAATTTCATGCGTATTGCAGTTTTCCCTTCCTGTGCACATTTCATGTATCACGGTTTTGGCATGTTGTTAATCTAGGTCGACCGCCTTTACTCTACTGTGCATTTTTACGTGTCTATATGCAAATATAATACACATTTCGGAGTACCCAAAATCCTTTACGGTCTTAGCCTTGATGATAGGACCTTCTCGAACCCGACTACGTTTTTTCAATTAGGTGTATATACACAATAGGGTCAAGGTTGATTCAAATTCCACCGAGAAAGGTTCTATGAAATTTATTTCCTTTCTTAGTTGCTCGGTCGCATTCAAATTTCCTTTCCTTTTTTCGCCCTGCTTGTATAATGATAGGATACATTTTTTGTCAATATTTTTTAAAACCTACGGGCTTTATCAAGATGACAAAGAAGAGCATTAAGGGTAGGAGAGATAAAAGAGCACTTTAACGGAAGAGCAAAAAGACGTTTGAATAAAAATAGAGAAAAAAATGCAGAAGAAAAACCACGAGAGAAATATTCTCTTAAAAGCTGTTATTAAAAAGAACTAAATGTTATGGCAAAATAAATTAATACGACTTCATACCTTTTCCATCATAAAACTGCAATTCCGAAATCAAGTCATAACGAAAAAATTAAATGGCTTCAGAAGCCAAAACAAAGTTATTAAGTTTTGATTAACGTCCACTCCACTGAGGTCGATGTGGTTTTGAGCTAATTGAAATTCATTTTTCAGTTTACTTGTCTTTTAAAAACGCTAGCCTTGCGTTTTCACTCCACTGAGCTCGATGTGGTTTTGAGCTAACTGAAATTCGTTTTGATTTTACTTCTCTTTTAAAAACGCTAGCCTTACGTTTTACTCTACTGAGTTCGATGTGGTTTTGAACTAGTTACGTACAATTCCTTATCAGTTCTCTGGAAAATGATAGCTGTATGTACGATAATAAATATAAGCGTATATTTATGAAATTTTACCTCTAGTTGTCAACCGTTTTTGGCTCTCGAAGCTCTTCCTTCTTTCTCTTCTAGATGCCTTTCCATGCGTCAATGTAGTCTACTAACGTGCGACTGGTACATTATATACATCTTAGTACTCAAGAGGTGTATTGAACCACGATTAAGGCCATTTTAAAGTCATACGCATAGTTAATGACGATTGTTTAGAAAATGTTTATTAAAGGCCTGGTTTTAAGGCAGACGCATAATTAATAGTTATTTTTAGAAGATATTTAGATAGAAGTATTTCTTTAGAAAATATAAGGAGGTAAAAATAATCAGATTAAAGTCAAGTGCCGAAATTGAAGAAGTCATTCGCATAGGAAACTGTTCTACGTGAAGATTTATAGACCCGAATAAACATATTAAATAAAATAGAAAAATTGAAAATACTGAGAAGGGATGGGATGGGGTAGGGTAGGGTAGGGTAGGGTAGGGTAGGGTAGGGAAGGGTAGGTTAGGTTAGGGTAGGGTAGGGTAGGGTAGGGTAGGGTAGGGTAGGGTGGGGTGGGGTGGGGTGGGGTGGGGTAGGGTGGGGTGGGGTAGGGAAGGGTAGGGTAGGGCAGGGCAGGGTAGGGTAGGATAGGGTAGGGTAGGATAGGGTAGGGTAGGGTAGGGTAGGGTAGGTTAGGGAAGGGTAGGGTAGGGTAGGGTAGGGTAGGGTAGGGTAGGGTAGGGTAGGGTAGGGTAGGGTAGGGTAGGGTAGGGTAGGGTAGGGTAGGGTAGGGTAGGGTGGGGTAGGGTAGGATAGGATAGGATAGGAAATACAAACAAGGCAGTAGTCAGTGCGCTAATTGGACATTATTTGTTTATTTAATATTCACTTACATATAATGAGCGAATACAACGATAGAACTTTCCAGAAGTGATCATGAGGAAACAATAGTTTTAAGTAGAAGCTGTACCTTGATGAAATAAAGTAATGCATGAAGACATCAAGTCTAACATCCACTTGAAGCCATGGTTTCTTGGGCACGGTGAATTTTAGGCCAGACTAGAGCAGATTCTGACAATTGCTCATGCTTCCTGTCAGCTGCCATCACGTAATGGTGCAAAGCCTCTGTAGCATTTCTAAAGATTCTATCCTACTTGAATCAAAGTCGTACGAAGTAAATAAATCTCCTCATTGCAAATCATTCCTACTGCGGAAAAAAAGAGAGAAATGTTATATACGTTAATTATGATATTTATTAAGCTGATTAAGACCAAGCCATATAATCCTCTCTGACATATCACATGACGGGCAAGGTCATCGTAGGCTGATAATAAGATTAATTCATTATGGCAGTCCCATCCATCCAATCACTTTATCAGTTGAATTACTAAGTGTCATCATCTATCAATCAAGTTGACTGATTTTTATTCAGTTTTATAACATTACCTTTGATTACATATTATATTCTATAAACATAGTTAGCATTTCCCAGTCCAACACACTCTGAGGGGCTCTCATTATCACAGGCTATTTGATCCTTATCAACACATCTGTTACTATTGCCATATTTACTGTACTTGGACGAGGCGCTTTTTGCACTATAACACACTCCATAGAACTGCAGACCAAAATGTGTGTATCCTTTGGCCTTGGCAGCAAATGGCACAACGACAGGCAAGCCTGGAAATGATTCAAATAAATGTTACTGAGTTTTGTTTGCGATGGTTTCCACTAGTCTCCTACGCAGCCGCTATTAGTGCCGTCACGCAACGCTCACTCCCCTAAGTAGCGCTACTTAGGGGAGTGAGCGTTGCGTGACGACACTAATAACGGCTAAGTAGGAGACTAGGTTTCCACTTATAAAGTTCAAAAACGAAGCTTATCTACCGAAGCCGTAAATTAACTTCCGTAACCTTGAATGAACTGATAAATGTATTGTCTATAGGCTCTATAGACAAAATAATTTAATGCCAAGGTATTGAACATATTACTCTCAAATTTTCAGTAGTTACTAAATAAGACATTCTCTTTCGTTTTCTTGAGTCGGCTTGTAGCTTGAAAATTTTTTATGCTAATGAGGAAAAAACGTAATAAAGATCGGCCTATTGCAGATAATACACTTATCATCATATCAAGCTCACACGATATCAGGGATTGGCCTAAGGCTCTCGGCCAATCAAAAGTGAGATGTGTAATAAAAATAACTATGTTGAGTTATGGAATATTAGTTGGAGTTACCTATTTAGATAGCCTCCGTAGTTGCTCCAATCGATCAACTCGCCGCCATATTTGGGGCACTGTTCACAGCGATCCTGAAATAGCAACTCTTCAAGTGCTTCGTGACCCCTTACGTCGCGATAGCAACCGGTTTTAAAGTGTGGCACTTTGCATGTATCTGTTGATAGATCAAAGAGGCGATAAGATTAGACTAACACAGGCGAAGTTTAAAAAAAGGCAGACACTGAGGCCCTGTCCACACGTATCCGGAAATGTTTGTATCCGCATTTTTTTTTTTTTTTTTTTTTTTTTTTTTTGCGGACACGGGTTGCGTCCACACGTGCCCGGAAATTTTTTATCCGTATCCTGAATTTTCGAAAACGGTCTCCAGAGTGGAAATTTTCGAATACGCTCCGAATACGGATACGTGTGGACGGTCGTATCCGCAAATTTTCGGATACGTGGACGTAAACACGATTTTGCGCAAGCTCAACAAGCAAAAAACTATCCGTTAAAGGGACTAGGCACTAGCGTGCATGGGTGGATCAAGAAATTTCCGGATACGTGTGGACAGTGAAAACGATACGAAAACGATACGAAAATGATTCGAATACACTGCGTGTGGACGCGAACATTTTCGTATCCGCAAAAAAAATTTTGCGGAAACAAAAATTTCCGGATATCTGTGGACGGGGCCTGAGAAGAGGTTTGTTTCTTGGTGGAGTGCATTCCTTCCGAGAGAATAAAAGGAAGAATGCGCATGCGCACTAGATATTTATATTCAACTGCTGAGAAGGCTGTTTACTTCAGTGAATTATTTGAATTGGCTAATTTAGTAAAAATAAGCGGAACCATACTTCCAGTGACGTCCAATGATGAAGCTTCGTATGGTAGCGTATGTAGCGTAGCAGTTGGTATGGCTATACACCTATTTCAGAAATCGTTGTCGCACCAAATGCCTCAAGCAACAAGCCAAGACCGCAGAGAACGCCGGTACTTTTAGCTGTAATTAGTTTATTCATGGTGCATTTTCATTTACTGACTTCACAAATTGTTCCAAGCAAGGCTGCTTGAGATGATAATTAGTGGAGAGCTACAGCCACTTGCATGAACCAAGAATAAATCAATTATAATTAAAAGTACCGACGTTCTCTGGAGCCTTGGCTTGTTACTTGAGGCTCTTGGTGCGACAACGATTTTCGAAATAGGTGTATATCCATAAAATCTCCTTTCCATGTGGGACGCGTTTTGACCACAGAATACTTTTTCATTTTCTGAACTTAACATGGTCATTCGCAAATCAACAGCAAAACAAAACATTTTTTGAACAATAAAATTGATAACTCTTTCGAACTGGTACACTAAAATATTGAAAACTAGATTTTTTTTAACAAAAAAAAAAAAAAAAAAAAGCAAAAAACAAACACAATTCAATGATGACGCTAAAGGCTTGCTCCGAATACAAACAGAAAGCTATGTTTGACAAATATTACAAGAATTGATTACTTACTCTGACCAAGAATCGCTTGAAGCTGGAGAAAGTAGAATAATATCAATGATATTGAAACTTTACAAGCCTTCATATTCCTTGAAAATTACTAAACCTTAAAAAAAAGAAAGAAAGAAAAAAAGAAGAAAAAAAGAAAAAAAGAAAAAGAAAAGAAAAAAGAAAAGAAAAAGAAAAAAAAAAGAGAGAGAGAAGTGGTTTACTAAAGAAAACATTATGAGGAAATTTGATTATATAAAATTACGACATTCATTACTTCTTAAAATTGTTCAAAGCATGAAACTAAAGATATATATACAAAAGTAGACGACGTTTCAACGCCATTATCAAGCCAAAATTGGAATGATTATGAAAATATATAAAATCTAAATAGAAATATAGAAATATGAGGAAAGTCTGCAAAATTCGGTTTTTTAAACAAGTTTTACAACCTATAGTTTTATGTAAACAAAGCTGTCTTTAATTTAAAACTTGTGTTGGCAGATTGTAACTTGTTTGAATCTTAAAAACTAAAAGACAAAGTAATATTTTTTGTTGTAAATCTAGATCTTTTAGTTTAATTTTTGATGTTCTTTTCCTTTGAAGGGGATTTCAATTCTATTTACATCTTATTATTTTAAATTTTCAGTTTTTAACAATCGTTTTTACAATAGCAAATCGAAATCTTTCACTTTATCAGTCGTTCTTTTGTCACACACGTTTTGCAATACATGAAATATATTTTTTACATTACAAGAACAAAGAAGCTTTTAGAAAAAGAAAAAAGTCTAAATCAAAAAATCTTCAATAAAAAAAAAAAACAGTACGAAGAGATGTTGACACTTATTTTTTCGTTTAAAGCATCTTTTTTGTTACGAAAATAACTTAATTAACTTTTCCCTTATAGCACAGAAAAGGTTTCCTTTTGCATTTGTGGAGTCCAAAACTTTTTTCGTACTAAATCTACAAGTAGCGGAATATAATTACTTACCTAGAATGGTGAACGAAGAAAGAGGGCGCTTAGAAGCTCTTGAAGTATGACCAACTACTAAGAGCTCGAGCCTTGAATGTCTTTTATACCTTGTCTTGGGACTAGTCTGTATGCTTAACATTACAAGCCGTTACACAAACGGAGGTGTAGGTAAGTACTTTGCATTGACATCTACTTCCGCATCGTGATTAGGCGAAAAAAATAAAACGAACGACTTGGATGATAACATTAGATAAGGATGAGTTTATTAAATTGTGGCAAACATTAACTGTACAACTTTATCTTGGGGGAACTCTTCAATATATCATCCAACATAACGGTCATAATTTGCGCATGTCAAGTGACGTCACAGCCGCCATCTTAGCATAATATAACAAACGATCCTTCTCTCCTTATCTTTGATATCCGCCTTAAGGCAATATCTTATTTTAAGTCTTCTGGGAATCATTTCAAACCAGATATCGATGAAAAAAAATCAAGAAAATTAAAATGTCAAAAACAAAACTCACTCAAAAGCTTTTAACTAGCGGATCGGCTATTACGCCAAGACCACCTGGTTTTTTACTTATTCCTTTGGCATTCAAAATAAACAAGGAACAATATCCAAAAGATAGTAACTGCAGAGTTAAATATATTAGTCAGTTTTCTTGTCAATGCGAAAGTTCTACACAACTGTCGGAGAACAGCAATACTTATTGGCTGGCTATGACGTCAATACCTCTCATAAACATCCATTACCAAGAACATTAAACAACCGGTTCCTGTCAGTATGATATTGTTAGGTATACAAGCGAACCGAGTCATTTTACCTGAATTGTCTTATACTGAAGATTGAGAGCGAGAGAAAACTTCGACTGGAAGGGCTCCTATGTCAAAAATATGGAACAGAAAACATTTTGTTTGAAGTTGTAAGCCACAAAGTGTAAGTAAAATGGCTGCATTTGGTGTTATTTTTGAACTTTTTGGGCTTAATTTCTTTTTATTACAAAATATTTTTTTCTTCACAAAATTTTTGAAGCAAGGCAACAGTTTTGAAGTGACAGGGGAAAAAAAACCGAAGTCGAAAATCGGGGATGCTTATCACTAAGCAGAAAAAATAGGTTAGGATAGCTAATGTTCAATGGTAAAGGGATTTCGAATTCCAACGGATTTTCTAAACTACAACACCGGAAGGACTGGGAGTCGAGAATTAAGTCAATGGTAAGAGAAATTCGTTCAAATCATTCTGGTCAGAAATCCAGGACGATCACTAGAGGTTATCCTCAAATTCCAAGTGAAATTTTTGGAAAAAGACCGTATCATTATCATTCTCTCCGAAATTTTTTCGAATGTTTTTAATAAATAGGTAACCACTCCTGAAATCCGTCTTCAAAGAAAATCTCAAATCAATAAAAAGAAAAAAAAAAAAAAAAAAAAAAAAAAGAAAAAGAAAAAAGAAAAGAAAAAAAAGAAAAAAAAAAGAGGTTATCCTCAAATTCCAAGTGAAATTTTTGGAAAAAGACCGTATCATTATCATTCTCTCCGAAATTTTCGAATGTTTTTAATAAATAGGTAACCACTCCTGAATTCCGTCTTCAAAGAAAATCTCAAATCATTAAAAAGAAAAGAAAAAAAAAAAAAAAGAAAAAGAAAAAGAAAAAAAGAAAAGAAAAAAAAGAAAAAAAAAAGAAAAAAAAAAATGATAAAAAGAAAGATGTTTAATCGTAGCAAGTAAATTTTTTTTCCTATTTGAAGTATTTGTCTGGATTGCATAGCAGCAGAACAGCGGCAATTCTCAACTGAAAAGAAATGCCGAAAGTACAAATGTTTGAGTTTTTCAATGCCTCAATGTGTCTCAATTCTTCGATTGCACGTTAGGTCATTGCGGCCTCTCAGGGTTGGTGCCATTTAACAAAAGATTTCTCATCTGCATCCATTGTTAACAGCACCACAATGGCCGCCATGCTTTTGTCTTTTGACTCTTTTGGGAATGTTTGCAACCCACAATTGCCATCATAGATGCTGCAACCAATCTTACATCGGGTTCCGGCGCTAGTAACCTCATACAGTACGTATCGAAGAACGTGCGATCGTCTGTCACAACTTTGATGTTAAAACAATAATTCCTTCTTTTTCTTTTTTTATCTTATTTTATTTTATTTATTTTATTTATTTTATTTATTTTATTTTTTTTTTCAGAATTTTCGAACATGCTTTTCTATAAGTTAACATTTTCCCTATTGATGGTTTTTCTTTTGGTCGTACGAGGAATACAGCGTTTTGAATCAAGAAAAAAAGGCATTTACAGCCTGTCTGAAGGTATGATTTATAGAGCGTTTTCAAGTGATGTCACGCCGGCTATGTTGGTGTACAAAACGACACATTTTCTATCCTCGGGGAATTTAACTCTATTTTTGTGCAAAAAATGTGCAGAAAGTTTCTGTTTTTGCTACCCCAAAATGGCTGCTTTAAGTGGTCACGTCAAGCCGGCAACTTCGATAATGACATGAAAATAGACCAAATTCAAAACTCGTACCGATGTGAGGCTTAAGTTGTGAAAAAAAGAAATCTGACGTGATTCGTGACTTTTGAATCACGCCAGATTACTTTGAGTCACGCCAGATCCCTTTGTTCACAACTTAAGCCTCACATCGGTGCGAGTTTTGAATTTGGTCTATGAAAACAGAATTTCGTTAAAAAGATTTTTTCCCCAATATTAATGATAGAAAGAGAAAGAAAACCACGGTATTATTGGTACATTAATCATATTTTCGGTGTTTTACTCAGACTTTTGTCATGACAAGTTTCAGTCATACTTCATAAACAGCTGATATTTCTTCCCTGTTCCCAAAACTCTTAGGCAAATTCAAATTACCAACAAATGACTTAAAATGACTCACCGATCACGATGACTTGACGCTACACGTCTTGTGTAAAGTAACATGTTTTTTGATGATCTTTCTGCTTATGACTACTTCTCCTGTACAAATGACAAAGGAAAATAATATATTACTGCAGTTTTTCTATATTCTGCAAACTCAGACATTCCAACGACTTGTTGTGAAATTGGTTTTCACTGCCGCCAGTCAAGAACATAAAAGGTACCGACTTATTATTTTTAATTGACGGCAGCGAAAAACAAAATTTCAGTGTGCAGCTCGCAGCTACCTAGTTCACAGAATATGGAAAACTGCAGTAAAATAAAAAATTTTCCAGTAAGTTCTTTTGATAATTTTCATCAAATTGCTTTTAAAAATGAAAGTTTGGCAAGCCATGTAAGAAGTCTAGATCTGATAGGTCAAGTGTGACCAATAATAGGACGTGTACTTTTTTCAAATATGACGTCATCTTTTTTCTGATTAGTCAAATTCGACCAATGACAGGCCACGTAAGAAGTTTTCAAAAATGACGACATCTGGGATGGGCCAAGCTCGATTTGTGACAGAAAGATAAAAACACGTGACTTCTTTTTTTCAGGTACGGTGCTGATAGGACACGTCATTCATCAGAGTTTAGTGACCTCGCCTCTGGATTGCAGTTACTTCTGTACAACTAATTCCCAGTGCTTATCGCACAACTTCAAACGAGGGGGACCTGGTGGTAAGGGCTTGTGTGAGTTGAACGATGCTTCGAGGAAGACAAACCCAGAGTCTTATTTCGCTGATCCATATTACGACCATTATTACGATGTGGAAACAGAGGTGAGTTGATATTTCAGTTATAGAAATATATATACAGTCAATGTCATTAACGTTGTCCACCAAAAAAAGACATTTACACATTTACACATGTTTAGACTAAAAGAAATATCACGTGTTTCCACGAAGGTTCTGGCATAAAACAAATGCTGAAATACCATTCTCCATCTTAAATCCTCACTAAATGGTCAGGGCATTCTGGATTTTCGATTCACGAGTTGAATTTTAGATTTAAAGTTCAGGCTGACGCACACGAGGCAAAGAATACACAATGAAACACGTGATATATCTTTTAGTCTAAATGTGTAAATGTGTAAATGTCTTTTTTCGGTGGACAAAGTTAATGACATTGACTGTATATATATTTTAGCGAAGGACAAAAAACATAGCTGCCGTGTTGAATAAAAAAAAAAAAGAATTCAGCAACAAATACGTTGACAAGTAACGAGGCCGGCTGTGAAGTCACTAGAAAAGAAATTGTGCCCAGTCCATCGTTTAAAAAAGAAAAATAATAATACTCAAGGGAAAAAAAGGGTGTCTAATATTGTATTCTTTTCCAACAGACTTCAAGATCGTGTGTGGATTATCTTCGAAACGGAGCAACAGAAAACGGTATCTACACTATCACAGACGACAGTGGGGATTCCTATTCAGTCTGGTGTGACCTCACCTCTGAACCGCGTTCTGCATGGACTCTAATCTTGTCATTCGCACTAAAATACGGATACAGTAATCAGTTTTGTATAAGGTCATTCGCGGAAAGCTCACCAATCAACGTGCCGCCAAACTGGGCAGCTTATAGGCTTTCTTTAAGCCGCATGCAGAGCCTTGCTAGCCAATCATCACACTGGAGAGCAACAACTAATTCCCGTATTTTTGGGGTTGATTACACTGACTATGTACGCGGAAATTTCTCTTCTTTTGATATCATGAACTACGATAATTTAACATGTAAAGACGTCGAGTACATCAATATTCGAGGGACAGAAGGATCGTACACCCAAGCGGAATTTTGGCAGAAAAAAAATGTATTTTTTCTCCATGTTGATAGTTGTTCCACTCGTTGTGCTTTCAAGGCAATAAACTGTACGTTGGCTGAGACAGGTTTTGGCTCTTACTGTATAGGTAACGCTGCTAATCCCAAATTTAGAGGAGCGATGGATGAGGACAGTACGACGGAATGGTGGTTTGGGGGATATGTGTGACTGTATTCTAACTTATACATCAGTGTCACGTGATAATCCGCAATGTTGGATTTATATAATATGCATTAGTGTCACGTGATTATCCGCCATATTCGATTTATATAATATGCATTAGTGTCACGTGATTATCCGCAATAATGGATTTATATAATATGCACTAGTGTCACGTGATTATCCGCCATATTGGATCTCTTTAATATGCATTAGTGTCACGTGATTATCTGCCATGTTTGATTTATATAATATGGATTACAGTCACGTGTTTATCCGCTATGTTGGATTTATGTACATGTTGCATTTATCAGTCACGTGATCATCCGTGATGTTGAATTTATTTATATATATCAAAACCAGGTGATTACCATGGCAAACGGAAATGGAGAGCGCGTTAGGAGTAAATATTATCACTTATTAATTGTATATCGTAAGAACATCTAAAGTAATTTTCCTAGTTAGCTTACCATTTTTACGTGTCTACTATCTGCTGTATGTACGTATGAGGAGTAATGATTTAATATACAAAACACTACTGGTACAGATAAATTAAATTTCAAATACGTCATTGTTTTGCCCATTGCTCTTATAGAAATGATTGCAAGTTAGTTTTCCCGGTGTTTCGAATTACGAGGAACAACAAATAACCATAAATGCCTCCTCATACGTCACAGCATTAGCATATGGCATGGAAAAACCTTCATAACTTCAAGAAGCCGCACTCAAACTATGTAATTTTTTCGGGTTATTCAACATCTTACCCCATGTAGAATCAATACTGAGAATATTGTCACAAGGGTGATAGGCACTTTAACGTTGTCCACCGAAAAAAGACATTCAGACATTTAGACATTTAGACATTCAGACATTTAGACATTTAGACATTCAGACTAAAAGAAATATCACATGTTTCCTTGAACGTTCTCTGGCATAAAACAAACGCTAAAATGCCATTCTTCATCTTAAATCCTCACGATGGTCAGGGCATTCTGGAATTTCGATTCACGAGTTGAATTTTACATTCAAAGTTCAGGCTGACGCACACGAAGCATAGAATATATAATGAAACACGTGATATTTCTTTTAGTCTGAATGTGTAAATGTCTTTTTTCGGTGGACAGCGTTAATGACATTGACTGTATTATCTTGACATTTTGACATCGAGGCAAAGTTTTGATCAACTTTATGTCATTTTTATTAAATTTAATCAAGATTTAGTAGCTATAAAAATTAAAGCTGAGGCGTGCTGTTGTCTTTTTTCTATTTATATTCTATGAATTACACATAAAACATATACATATTAAAATGCAGGGAAAATATAGAAAGAAAAATATTTTGAATCGATTTGACAGGATATCCACAACAGCATTTAAGATTTCCTGGTGGACTCCTGTAAAACCGCTCTGTTTATTTCTTTATTTTTTTGTTTAAGTTCTAATATTTATGTTGGTTTTTTGAAGAAAGTAAAAATAATTAAACCTATTCCTTAATAACAGCCTGGAAGGAGACTTTCGGTCGAAAAGAATAGATCTAGATAAATTAAAAACTTCTGGATTAGAGTGCAAACAATTAATCCGTGAAACTGACTAATTACTAATAAGTACGAAATAGTGCTGATTAAACAATAGAAAACAATAGAATTTGCATGAAATTGTGCTATTTAGTATTACTAAAGTTACACGGTTATATTGTTTCTCTAAGTTAAGTTTGTGTTTTTTTTAAATAGTTTTTTATTGTTATTTATTTTTCTACTAATTTACGAATATTCATTTTCTTTCCTCGCTCCCTCCCCTAGAATTTTCGATTGACTTTCTACTCATGGGCAATAAAAAATAGAAAATAAAATAAAATAAAAATCGCTCCTTTATTTATATTGACATGCAAATTCAGTATGTGTATATTTGTTTCCAATTTGGCCCACTTGCACTCACACACACTACCGCTACATTAAATATTCTATGCACACAACTCTCAATTCACATGTTGATTTTAGTCACAGAATAAGAAAAACAAGAGAATCTGGATAAAAACACTTGTGACACATTAGAGGACGCTAAACACATCGAGTGGTAAGCCATAGCACCCATCATAGTTATCGGAGTGGAATGGTTTGGAAACTCCATAGGACAAAGCTATTGTTTTGCGTTTGATGTTGAACCGTACCATCATGTGATACTGACCGTGCACAACGAACCAAAGCAAGTATGGCTTATTATTTTCATGTATGAACATTTTGAAAGTGAAAACTTTCATTCGATGACCAAAAACCATGCGAATAAATATTTCCGCGCAGATACATTTAAGTTACTAGATGATAAATAAGAAAGCATGAAAAAAGGCAATTTCCTTTTCAATGAACAATTTGTATTAATCATATAGGATTAATTAACAAATAATAAGTATTTCAGAACGTTTTTCAGGATTAAAAACTCCTATGAACAAACGGAGCAACGTTTCTTTCTCTGTGCACCGTCAACGTCATATAACAATGGATAAAGACGAACAAAAACCTAGAATAGGTTTCCCAACCATTCCGCTATGCACCCATTCAATCCCTAAGTATAAGATCCCAGTCGCTTTCCAGTCCCCCACGGTTTCTTTGCGTCTTCAATCAATAACAAGAGGAGGTATAGGGGTATATATTAATAACATTACTCATACTGAGAAATACGCACGCCTTTAACTGTGTACATAGAAACTCTTCATACTGTCCAGCAATCAGTCTATTGATATAGTGGAAACGAGCGACATTGTGGAAGTAAGTAAACAGTTAAAAACCTAATATTTAATTTAATATCCTATTCACAGAAACCATTCTATCCTGAGGTTGGGTCAAAGGGAACATTTTTCTTCTTTTCTTCTTCTTTTTCAAGTCTTAAAGTAACCCGAACATATCCAAAACTAGTTTAAGGAAATCGAAAAACGGGTATACTATTACGAGATTCGGTTTTCATTATCAAGGAATATATTAATTTTTGTGATGTTTTCATTGCTTGTCATTGCTTGTCATTTTGAATCTTTATTTCTGGCAATGTTTTAGGGATTCATTATGATCTCCTTCTGGTCCTTGTCTGCCTTAATTTTGATGTCTCAGCGAATAATTGTTTTGGCTGGTGAAACACATGTAAAGAAAGGACTCTTTGGAGTAGAGCAAGGTAAAGTAACATTCCTCTCAAGAAATGATTTAGTTGGCCTTCTCTCTTTCTCTCTCAGTCGGCGACGGTTCACTGGTTTTTCCCTCCGCAAAAAAAACGCCAACTCGTAAATTCCAAATCGACCATGAAATAAGGAATACAAAATATATTATGACGATTTTTAGGATTTTTAAAAACTTTAAACTAGCTCCCTGTAGTATTTGGTTCGTCTCGTTTTCATCTCGTTGTATAGGTATAAACGTAATTTACTCATTATACAACAGCTGAACTACATTACTGTTCACTGTATTAGTTTGAATTTATTCTTTTATTATTTGCCGGCATTCTCCGATAATTAATAATTAATAACGATAATTAATGATTAATAGTACTTTTGAGACTTCATAATCAATATTTTTGGTGTTATTTTTAATCATTTTACGTGCCCTTCTTTAATTAATTTTCTCTTTTTTCCGCATAAGCCTTATTGGCTGCATTATTTATTCTGATTGATCGCTGTGACAAGAACCGCCGAAACGTCAGCACTGTTTCAAACTAATGTAGAAACCATAGACCTCCTAAAACTACGACTTCCTAGGTCCGGGAAATTATTTATAAAGTTTGTTTTTTAAAGGATTTGTTTATATTTGGATTTTTTTTTTTTTTTTTTGTATTTGTTTTTTTTTTGTTTAAATTTTCGATTCAAAATTGAGCAGAATTAAAATTAAAGGTAGAATCGATTAGACTAAACGGGATAATTAAATTCGCCGAATGAGAATTTAAGACAATGTTTGTTTATGTATGGGACAGCGCGTGCAGCTGTAACGACAAAAAATAGAGCGTTTTAAAATCCATAATAATGAATGTTCTATCTCGGGGAATTCTACTCTATTTTCAAGCAAAAACTGTGCAGATAGTTTCTATATTTTGGTACACCAATATGGCTTCCTTGTCACGTGCGTAAACGCTCTATTCTTTACTTTCACATCCCCATAATGCCTTGCGTTTTTGGGGGGTAACCAATCAAAAAACTGTCCCAAATTGAAAGGTTTCGTAATTGAATTTATACTATACTTGCTTTTATCTGTACAATACTGATTATCAGTTTATTCCAAGTTATTTTTGCGTGTACAGATCATCAAGAGTTTTGGTCTTACAGAAAATGTATTGACTTACGAAAAAATGTTTAAAATTTACCTTAAACGTCTTCAAGCTTCTATCTTTTTCTGTTTTTTACTTCTTCATTTTATTTTTGGATACCAACCAAGGTATTGTCAACATTGTCTGATCAGCCTTCAGCAAAATAAGTGGGTTTTTACCCTCTGGTTATCCCCCAAAGAACCAAAGTATTATGGCGATGTGAAAGTAGAGAATACCATGCAAAGGCCGGTTTAGACGGTACGATTTTAGCCTACAACTATCGTATACAACACGCCCGCGTCTGTCGTAGGCGAGTTGTAGGCTTGATTTACACGCTACGACTCGAGTTGTAGGATGGCGCGAGCGTGTTGTATACGATAGTTGTAGGCGAAAATCGTACCGTCTAAACCGGCCTTAAGGGTTCTTCGGTGGGCTTATTATAACTGGGGTGGGGTGGGGTGGGCTTATTATAACTGGGGTGGGGTGTTGGGTGGTTTACAAAAGGGAATATAGATACAATAAAAAATGTGTGGCTACCGAGTCATATCCGGATCCGGTGCACGTGATATAAAGGTCACGTGACATCACGTTCGGGTTTAGTATAAGTGAATATTTGAACTCGTGCGAGTCGAGTTTGCAGGACTCAATATTGTTGTTTATTATCAGTATTTCTTTATATCCATACGGATGGATTCGTACAGTCTGGTAGGTTTAATTTGTAATTTCTTTCGTCCTTTCTTTTTTTTTGTTTACTTTGCGCAATGTGTAATAATTTGTATTTAATTTATTCAGAAAACCGACTACTATTTCGTCTACAACTAAAAGATTACTTCTACTGCTGTAACAGGATAAACCCTTGAGTGAATAAATAGTTGAGTTTAAGACTGTACAAGATTTATTGGTACACCTAATGTGATTGGAGTCACAAAATGATAATAAATGAAATATCCAAAATAATCTTGATTTCATGGTATTGATAGTTATATATGATTCTGTTGAGTCTTAAAAATAGTAACATGATTTCATGCCTTCCTGACGGGCTTTCTCAATTCTTTCTCAAACAGGTAAAGTATTACAAGGTCACGTGTTTGAAAAACATCACGTGACATCCAGCATGCAATGCAGCTTTCTGTGTACCAAACATCAGTCGTGCTTTTCTTACAACTACAAAGATGCTGGTAGCTTGGATTTGTGTGAGCTGAACAACGCTACCAGGAAGACAGATCCTGGTTCTTATCAAGATGATGCAGAATACAAGCACTTTTACGATCTGCAAACAGAGGTAAGGACGTTTCGTTATTTTAAACCATCCATCCACCCATCCGTCCGTCTGTCCGTCTGTCCGTCTGTCCGTCTGTCCGTCTGTCCGTCTGTCCGTCTGTCCGTCTGCCCGTCTGTCCGTCTATCCGTCTGTCCGTCTGTCCGTCTGTCCGTCTGTCCGTCTAGACTCAAGTTTATTTTCAATTTCAGACTTCAAGATCGTGTGTGGATTACCTTCGAAACGGAGCAACAGAAAATGGTATCTACACTATCACAGACGTCAGTGGGGATTCCTATCCAGTCTGGTGTGACCTCACTTCTGAACCGCGTTCTGCATGGACTCTAATCTTATCATTGGCCCTTAAAAACAGACACACAAGCATAGCCTGCAGACGATCTCTGAGTGTCAATTTACCCGCTAATGAAAACTCGCCAAACTGGGAAGCCTATCGACTATCAATGAATCGAATGAAGCTGCTCGCCAGCCAGTCAACGCACTGGAGAGCAACGACAGGATTCAACATCTATGGTATTGATTACACCGACTATATTCGTGGAAAACTGTCAGACTTTGATATCCTGAAAGACATAGGTGATGGAACATGCAAGACAGTTGAATATGTCAACATTCGAGGTCACAAGGCAACAGCAATTCAGGTTCCTTTTTGGCAAAGAGATGGCACTTTCTTCCTTCATATTGACTCCAGTTACACGACATGCACCTTTAAAGCGAATATTGGGTCTGTTAGGAGCGAGAATGATTTCGGTTTTTATTGCGAGAGTGATGCTTCCATCAATCACAACTTCAGAGGATCGAAAGACGAAGACAGCACGTCAGAGTGGTGGCTCGGAGGACACTTGTAGACGAGACAGTCACCATAACAGCATACGCAACTAAAAACTGCCTGAAAACTTTAACATTCACGATCTCTAGCTTGTATTATAGAACATTTAGATGGTGGCCATGACGTCACATGCACAAAGACAAGACATTGCCGCCGTTGGTTGATATAACAAAGGAACCAACAACCATAGTCAACCAACATGGCGGCTATGACGTCACATGCACAAAGCCAAAAAACATTGGCGCCGTTGGTTGATATAACAAAAGAAACCAACACCCATAGTCAACCAACATGGTGGCTATGACGTCACCTAGTTTTATTTAAATTTCTCTTGTGATTTTTTTAAAAGTATCAATTAATTGGGGTGGCTGTGTCTCTACAACGTCCGTGAACAACCTGAAAGTTACTAGATGTTGAGCATTTGCACAAAGCTAAGTACTGGATTAAATTTTACCTGTTTACTTTGATTATCTTATAGAAAAAAACCACATACACTGGCCATTTGGTTACAGCTGTCAATATACTCATAGGCCTTATGCAAAAAGGTGGGATGATAAGATTGCTACATTGGACTGCATTGCCAACTCTACCCAGTTTTTCCTCAACTTTGGAATGGATAATAGAACAGTATTTCCAGATTTGAAATAAAATTGAATTAACCTGAGTATCAGGCTCTCTTGGGAGAGGGAGAGGGAGAGGGAGAGGGAGAGGGAGAGGGAGAGGGAGAGGGAGAGGGAGAGGGAGAGGGAGAGGGAGAGGGAGAGGGAGAGGGAGAGGGAGAGGGAGAGGGAGAGGGAGAGGGAGAGGGAGAATTGAACACCGTATTTCTTCGATTTTGGTGAAAAATATTTCGTTTTGACAAGCGATAATAAAACTGCACATTTTCGCCGTGTGATAAATATACTGTGGGCCTAGATTCCAAATCATTAGCTGGTTTTAACTGTCATTAAATTTTGCGCAAACTTGTTTGTGTGGCCTCTAAAATCTGGTAAATTTAGATCTGATAAGAGTAATACATCCAAAGCAAAATTAAATAAAGCCGCTTAAATAAAACTTTGCAATTACTAGTAATGGGGTTGTCGGAGGACTTGGAAGAATAGAAGTTAAATGAAGTTATGTATGCAATTACAGAAATTAAAGAGCGGTTTTGTTGTTTTTTAGTAATGACTATTTTAGCTGAAATTTCGTTAATCAAAAATCAAATAATAAACGATAATTACGAGTTGAATTACGATGGAAATGTTTAGCATCACGTCGAATAGCTAGAGAAGGCATTTGAAAATAGTTACGAATGGTCCAAACAAAGTGTAATCTAATGATGGACATACAATCATCGAAATCATTAAAGTAGAAGAAAAATTTAACACCCACGCATCATTTATTAAAAATACATTGACATTTAAGTGCAAACATGTTTTATAGAATCCTGGGAATGACTTGTTGTTCAGTTGTCCATGAAAAGATGGTTGGAAGTTCAAATATTACTAGCATCGTATTGCTGCTCCTTTTCGCGTTCAAAAACATTGCACATGTTTTATCCGCGCGATCTGGAGATGTGAAGCGAAATGGAAACTTCAAGGTGGATAAAGGTGAGAAAATATTTTGAAAATTAGAACTTGAAAGAATAGTGTTTATTACGCTGTAGTTTGTCATGAAGGCCGGTCTTAATGCAACTTTAACTTCTTAACTGCAGCTGAAATGTTACACACTTCATATGACTTTTTGCAAAAGGCCTCGAACAAGGAATATATGTTTGCACTTTGTTCCTTCATCAAAACAACTAGCATTTGAAATGGTATGATAACATTAGCCGATAACGGGGCAAAATCTCAATACGTACTCTAGCGTGAAAACCTAAAAGTTTACAAAGTAAGAATAACACTTTTTCTCGATGGAAATGGAGATTTATTTTATATTTTCCTGTTTAGGTCTCGCATCCCAAGGAGTGTATAGAGTTGAAGTAAAGCTTTAGGAAAGATTACATATCGTTCTGAAATTCCGTTTTTATTGTGTTTTTTTATCCATTTAAGGGAAAAGCCTGAAAGGCCACGTGATAAAGACTCATCACGTGACAGATGCACTAGACTGCAACTTCTTATGTGTGGCAAATGCAAACTGTAAATCCATAAACTACAAGTCGAGAGGATCTGCTGGAAAACGCGTTTGTGAACTGAATAACGCTACGAGAAGAAATAAAGCTGCTTCGTCATATGTAAACGATTCAATTTCTGATCACTATTATGACAGGGAGATTGAGGTGAGTTAAATCTGTTCAACCAGGAAAATATGATGATAATGATGATGGTTACTATGATGATTCTCATGATGAAGAGAAGATGAATGGCTGAACGATAACGAGGGATGATGATGATGATGATGATAGTGGTGGTGATGATAGTAATGATGATGAAGATGATTACTGATGACAATGATGATGTTGCTTATTATCATGCCCATAATGACGAGGACGATAAATGGAATGGATGACGATCCCCATAATGATGGCTGATGGTGGTGGTGATGATGACATGATTGATGATAATAATGATGATGAATGAATGATATGAAGATGGAGATTATGATGGTGTAGATGCTAACTCGTGAGTGCGATGATGATGATGATTGCATATTGCACATGCATGATGAAAGTGGCATGCACTCATGATGGTGATCCACATGATGATGAATATGATGAAAGTATTGATCATAATGACGATAAAGCCAGAAATATTTTGTCTTCATTCTTTTGGGTCATGTGGCGTGTCCTGTAGTACTTTAGTGACCTTCTCTCTCTCTCTCTCTGTCATCATCGGTTTCAATTCCTCGTTTTGTCATTTGTAAGTAATGCTTTAAAACTCTCTCTCATGCCACTTCTTTAGGAATCAAGATCGTGTGTGGATCACCTTCGAAACGGAGCAACAGAAAATGGTATCTACATCATCACAGACGTCAGTGGTGATTCCTATCCAGTCTGGTGTGACCTCACCTCTGAACCGCGTTCTGCATGGACTCTAATCATGTCCCATGCATATAAAAACAGACACCAGAAAGCATTCTGCAGCATAAGCTTTACTGAAGAGGCTCCAGTCAATCAAGATGAGCCCAATTGGGAAGCCTTTCGACTGTCGCGACGTCGAATGCAGTTCCTATTCACCCAATCAACGCACTGGAGAGTGACGTCAAGTACTAACAAATATGGAGTTGATTTCCGTGATTACTTGCGAGTCAGTCTCTCGGCTTTTGACATCTTAAATTTTCTCGGCCGCGGGATTTGTAAAAGAGTAGAATATATCAACATCAGAGGCTTTAAAGCATCGTCCACCACGGCGGCCTTTTGGCAGCAACATCATCGTTTGGCATTACACATTGACAGTTATAGTTTCAAGGACTATAGCTTTGATGCTAGACAAGGTGCTGTTCGAAGCGAAAACAATTTTGGAAGGCTTTGTAGTGATGCCAATCCCGCGTTTAGAGCGACTGAGAGTGATGAAAGTACCAATGAGCACTGGTTTGGCAGATATTTGTAAGCTATATACTACAGAAAACCCCTGAATAGTTTCCAAGTGTGGCTTGGTTGGTAAATGGAGCATAGTCATTCAATCCCTTGTGATTTCAGTCACACAGTGTACATACTTTTTTAAGCTTCCATCCAACCTATGTTGCTTGGGCTGTTAATATGTATGGGACTTATTGCCTCCATTCTCGGTACTTAACCAATGGGCTGATTAATCAAGTCAGGGCACGGCTAAAACTAACATTAGCGAACCAATCACCGTTGCAAAAGTTTTCCCAATGGAATTAAAATCTTGTCCCACAAGCAACTAAACAGTATCTGTTTTAAAGAGTACTACAAGGATTATGAGGCAAATTTCTATTCTTTTTGCAGGACAGTAGACTATTTAAACAATTTATAATCAATTTTCCGCGATCAAAATTTTAAATTTTGAGACATTCTAGCTAATTTGTTGAGCTTGTGGGACTTAGCAACGGTAACTAAGGGGAATTAGAACCATGAATTTACCACGTTAGGTTTCGCGATAATCCTTGACAATCATCAAGGTAGCAACCTAACAAATACTACTCATATGTGATGGCGAGTCTAGGAAAGGAATCCGACTTGAACCTCGAAGGTACGAGGCGAGTGCACTCGCTCTTTAATATCTCACACACACCTTGCTTCAACATACCACGTATTTCCTAGTAAAAAAACTTTCATTGTAAATCAGTTCTGCTAAACTTATTTTTAAACTAGTTTTGAGAGTATAATTTTTTATTCATGATTTTAAAAAGATTATTTCTAAGATAATCTTAACGATTTATTTGCAATTTGACTTGGATTATGAGGTTAGATTTTCTTTTGAAATTTTTATATTTTAAATTTATCATTTATTTTCGTTTTATTCTTAAAAGCCATTAAATATGAAGTTTATGGTATTTAGCAATAATAACAATTAGTTGTGTATTTGGTCGAGGTTTGTATTTAAAATTTCATTAAAGTAAGCTTAAATATACAGCACTTTCTAAACTAATGATTTTCGAGTCATAATGAAGCTTATAAATATAATATATTCTACTGTAAAGAAACTGTTAACAACTATTTTCATTCCAGATAGTTTTCATAGTTTCATTCAAAAATAGTCTTTTAAATGTTTTCATTCAACACTTACCATTTTTACCAAAGTGCAGTAAACTCGAAGGCTTAAAGACTCTTGAACTCTTTCAAAATATGACTTGAAAGCCTTCTCCCCCTCAAAGAATGCTTCTCGACAACCAAGTGCTATTTCTTTTAAGTCTTTTCAATTTTTTGAAGCGAATTCGTGTGTCTATTTGGCCATTTTTCCAACCGATAAACGACGACCAAGAACAAGATGGCAGACAGTTCTGCACAACTTCCTCTCCTGCTTCATTTATGGGAGCCCTGTGGCGACCAATGATTGGATAAGAAACTAAACTCCAATTTTAGTGGTTTGATTACAAATAATATAAAAAATGTCCAGTAAATATAATTGTTGTGCTTGTTTATGTATTTTTAGCGTAAATAGTATGGCTCAGTTGGCCCTGTGCTGAAGCTAGGTTTTAGTCGCAAAATGGCGTCCAATGCGTCGCTTTGAAAACCGCAAGAGAAAGTATACTGAAGAACGAAGAAAAAAAGAAAATGTGTTTGTTCAACTGTAAAGAACCTTGTTATCGCTAACACCACCACAATTGAATACAGCATTTGGCCCATCTTAACGGGTTCGAACTGAAGGCATGCGAAGTCGCCGCTACCAGCTGCGTACAACCCATGTATGACCCCCGGAGCACAGCTCTAACCAGTTTGAAATAGTTTGGGTTGCTTTAAGTTAAGGGGAAAAAAACCGGAGGGTAGGGAAGAACCACGCGATCGGAGTCAGAAAGAGAACTAACCAAACTCAGCTCACATGCTTGGCTGGGGCGTCTGGGAACCCGGACCTCAGAGGTGGACCTCGATCCTGATGATCCTGTACTACTGCGCATGCTTGGACGCTAAGCAAGCATTTTCCTCACTAAGCTGACTGTCCACTAAGCTAGTTCTTTCAGTTTTTTTCTTATCTTATTGTCCTATCAATACTGCCTCCTGTCAAAGTGTCGCGAAGAATCAGAAAATAACGCTTCAATGTTTTCCTCAAAACGCGTCCCAGATGGAGAGGAGCGATTATGGATGCTAAGAGATCAGCGAAAAAATCCATTTATCGGGTATGCTGGTCATAGCAAGGGGTTAATCATCTACGGTCTAGGGGCCGACTAACCTCTCCCTTAGGCTTTGGCCGAGCTTCCTGATCAGTCTGTAAATCCAGGGATAGCGGTGTCGGGGTCGAAATCTCCGGCGTAGCCGTAAATGCTTCGCGCTGCCATACGACGGTTCAGCACTCGATGTCTGGAAGTATGGTCCTTAATAAGCAATCAATAAAAAATAATCCCAAAAACCAGTTCGCTACGTATAGAGACTGTGCCAAATCACGCGATGGCAGCCATGACAGGAGCAATTGAATCTGGTCTAATCTGATTTACATGAGAAAGAATTCAGTTTCCCAGGGAAAAAACTATTGTTGTGCCTCCTGTCATGGCTGTCATCACGTGATGGTGCAAAGCCTCTATATATAGAACAGAAAAAATTTTCTCAAAGGGATTGATATTGAGCCGAAGTCGATCATCATGCGCGTAGAATCCCTACCTTAGGAGGATAGATAAAATTTGAAATATTTTTCCTCACTCAAGGAATTTTAGCTTCAGTAATGATTCAAAGTACATTTTATTAGCAATCAAGTCAGCCACAGCACCAAAAACTAATAACATTTTATATTTTTAAAGAGACGAAAAGTATACGTAAATTCAATCAAAACTTTCTTCCCAGAAATTTTCTTATTCCAAACATGTTGTTTAGAGAGTAATGTTAATTCGTTGATAACAGAATTTCACTTAAAAGTATGTCTGTTCTTTCTTGGAAGGAACGAAGGAGAACGAAATAATGGAATATTAATGGAATGATAAATGTGCTTATAAATAATCCTACTTTGATATCATAGAATTCTAACTTCGATCTGAGGACTGTGAGGCTAAAAATAAATCAAAATGAATAAAATAAAAGCAAAGCAAAACAGAAAGAAAGATGAATAGAAAGACAAAACACAAAAAGTGAAAAATGTCCTAGACAAACAAAACAAAAACAAAAAACAACAACAACAAAACAACAACAACAACAACAACAAAAAAACAAACAAACGAAAAACAAAAAACAAAAACAAAAAAAAAAAAACAAAAAAAAAGGAAAAGAAAGGAAAATAGTTGGTGAATAAATACATTAAGAATATGGATTTTCCATTGTTCCCATTTTAGTAACAAACACTAACACGACATTCAATTTTCTATGCGTCCAGACTCCAGATTCACGGCCTCAAACGGAAGTTTAATTCTAATGAATCAATCAAAGGGGATTATTAGTTTAGTGTAATATCCTTCCATTATGCATCGTAGGCGCCATTGTAGTCTACTTGGCCACCTCCACTGCCCTCTGAAATAATAAACGGAGAAAATAACGATGAATAAAAATGCAAAAATGAAAGATTCATAAAGATTTGCCGTGTTACAGAATACATATACTCCATTTTACAATACCGTTCAGTGACCACGAATAATAGTTCATCAAGTCGATCGAGGTTGAAGTTTCCGCGCATAGCAAAACTATAGTTTATCATGCGCGGTAACTCCAACCTCGGTTTGAAGAAACTATTATTCTTGGTTACTGAACGAAACGGTAAAATGGAGTATCGTTACATCTAATGAACCAATTACAATGCGCGAGATAACTTCTCATTCAATCAGAATGCGGCTTGAAACTGGTTGCGTATAATATTAATACCTGAGAAAAACCTAGATAGTAAGTACCCCCAACCGTGGGAATGAATGAAAGAGTTTGATTGGCTGAATGTGATACTGATTGTGTGCTAGGACCTGATTGGCTACAGTTTTCATTCTACATCGTGATTGGTTAGTTTTTTGAAAAAAAACTCAGTTAGTGTCTTCGTATCGTAAGACCTTATTCGTTGAAGTGCGATGTTTTCCCATTACAGATCACGTATCGTTATTCTTTGTTTAAGTTGTATTCATGTCCATGCTTACATGGAAATACAAAAGAAACGCCACCAATGCCATCGTGTGCTTTCTTCTGTATTTTCATATTAGGCTGGCATTCACGATAATTTTAAGAAAAGCGGAAGATTCCCGAGTCAATATGACGCTTCCAGGACAGTTCACTTACCTTCAGGTATCCTGTAGACGAAGTTTGCGTGAGCTTTACCAACGCAGTTATTTGAGTCCTCCTTATTACATGCTTGGTAAAATGAATTAACACAACCAGAAGAAGCACCATCCCTTGCATAAACGCGAGAAGCATCCGGTGCACTAAAGCATTCACCATAATACTGAAGGCCAAAGTGTGTGTAGCCTTTCGCCTTCGCTGCCTTTGCACATCGACATGCTAAGCTATAAGAAGATAGATAATTGATATTAATTATTTAACGTAACCGGAGCTAGAACCAGGAGAATAACCCTCGAATCAAGGGAGCAACTCAACAAACTCTATTCATATGTGTCGGATCAATGTTGCGTCGCGAAATCAAATCCAAGACCCTAGGGATTCGGGCTAGTTTACTTAACGTCATCGTGAGAAAATTGATTTTCATCAATTTCCCCTGGTGCCATCATATCCGTGCGTACGACCGTAAAAAGATGTCCGTGGAAAAAAGTACACTATGTAGACTTACTCCTTCAAGTACGATTCATAATCACTCCAGTCTATGAGTTTCCCGCTTGATTTAGGACTTTGCCTACTTCGATCTGTGAAGAGGAGTTCGTTCAAGACTTTGTTTGATTCAAGGCCGTTATCTTTGAAGCATCCCACTTTGACAAACTGGGCCTCGCAGACTCCACGTTCTACGGCTAATGGCTCCTCTAGAATAATACAAATATATATATATGATATATAAATCACATGTACGACGTGGGTTGCAATGTCGATCAAAATTGCACCGGTACAGACAAAAATATGGTTACATCGAGGGAGAAAAAAATGGGGGGAAATGAGAAAAGAGAAGAAAGGTAAGACAGAATGGAAAGGATCAAATGAACGAAGAAACAACGAGAAGCAAAGAAACTGACAAACAAATTGTTAAACAAACAAACGAAAATGTAATGACGAAAGAAAACGTATAAACAAACAAGTAAAGAACTAGCCAATCAAATAAAACAAGAAACAAACAAAGAAAAAAGAAACAAAGAAAGAAAGAAAGAAAGAAAAAGAAACCTATAAAAAAATAATAAAAAGTAGAAAAATCATTTTCTCACCAGATTCAGTCAGATCTAAATGACGTTTTTCCAGGTCGTTTTCATCTTTTCTGCCCAGCCCCCTCGCTTCCGTGGACAAGATAAGCGTCAAGGCAAATAAAACTAGCATTTGTCTCATGGTGGAATTCTGCATCAGAATAAATAAAGAGAAACGCGTATTATCACAAGGGAAAGCTTTTATCTTTAGATTATTTCGTCGAGCATGCGCAGTAAGAAATAAGAGCTCTGGGTAAGAGATTGATGCATCCTGGTATTTTCTACTGAGCATGCGCGGCATTAATCGATCCGGAGTAGGGAAAAAAAAAAAAAAAAAAAATGGCAGCCATGTTGGTCGTACTAACAAAACAGGCCTCATTTTTTTAGCACGTGAATTTCCTTGATCTTCATTGGCTACTTTGCTATAATTGACGTACATTGGTCAGCCGAGTACAAAGTTGAAGTTCTTCACGTGCTTGCCACGTGATCCTAGCATGTGCTTTTGTTTCATTGGTTAATTCATGATGACGTAAAGCTTGTGCTTTATGCGTGTCAAAAGCGTGATAAACCGAGCAAACATGTTTTACATAGGATATTAATGAGATAGTTAAGACAGAGGTCAACAGTCCAAATGAAACTATTTACTTTTTCCTTCTACGAATTTAATTTCCTTTGACGCCAGCCTTTGTTTTTGAATTTTGTGTTTTACTTTGAAAAACGTCGTTCATTGAAACAAAGCATTCCATTTTCTTAAAAATTATAAAAATTTCAAAAACTAGCAAAATAAAACATTACAATTATGATATGAAGAGAGTTTAAGCTGTTTTAAATGGTTTTACACTTTGATTCTATTTACTTAGATTTTGGTGAGGCGTTAAATTAAAATCAAAAAAGCAGTTTAAAGGTTTGGAAATTTCAAGCAACTCTCAACTAAGGGAAATCATTGAAAGGCATAAAAAGAACTTTCTTCAAAAAAATCGTTTTTCAAAAGTTTACCAAACTAAACAAATATCGTAACCTTTACGAACTCGGGAAATTATTTCTTGGGCAAAATTCGTTATGAAATAAGTTTGCATGTTTATAGGGCAGTATTATATCTATCGCTTTATATTTAAGCCTCAAAATTATTTCTGATTCACTTGTGAAATAGTTGCAAAATAAATAGAAGTTAAAAAAGATTTCTTAAGAAACTCGAGGATATCTATCCTCGTTAACGATTCTTAAACGAGAGGAACGAGAGAGATTCTTCGAGCAAGGAAAGGCATGATGTTGGAGTCTATTTCAGTTGTAATTGATAGCTTTTTCTTTATTAAAGAGTAAAGAAACTTTTTGGGACGGTTAACTTACAAATTGAACCCTAAAACAACCTCTGTGTTGATCTAAGTCAGGGCATGGCTACTTCCAGTCACAGATTGAACCCTGAAGTAACCTCTGGGCTGCAGGGCACGACTAAATCATAGATCGAGCCCTGAAAGAACCTGTTGGCTGATCTAAGTCAGGGCACGGATAACTCATAGATCGAATAGAGTTTTAGTATATAGAACTGTAGAATTTAGTGATTGTTAGACTTTTTTGTTTGTGACCGATGTTCTTGCCTGCAAAATATATTTAGTTTAAGAATCACACTAAATTAAAGAAGAAAAAGAAAAAGAAGAGGTTACCTATCAACAGTCGGCTTCTAATCCGGCGTCTCTCAAGTTTTAGTATATAGAACTGTAGATATAGAAGTCCGCTAAACTTTTTATAGATATCGCACGTAAACACCGCCTACATTAAAAGTCTGAGTCGACTCTATGGCTACCTACGGACATGACAATGACCCCAGCCGACAGCCTTTATCCCGTGCGAAACTGTCAATTTCAAATCAATTGATTTTAACGTTTTCATATGCCTTATGTCTCTGTTTTCCCATTGGTTGAAGGATACCAAGATTTCTACTTATGTCAATAGCTTAATGCTATCGAGAAAATGATCTATGATTGAATTCTATAAATTGTAATTATCTCAAGGACGATCGATATTCGTATTCAATAATCAGTGTGGTGTTGTTTTAACTCTGAACAAGTGATTTTGTCACCAATACATTTCATATCTTTTTTCAACCGTTTTATCTTTGTGCCTTGAGATCAAAGAATAGGTGATTTGGAGTACAAGTTTCGTTGTTTATTTAGTAACCATGGCATTTCATTAATGAATATGGCGGGAAAATAAACTACTTGGAGCCTGCCTAAAGTCTTGTAAGTACGGCTTTTTTCCAAAAAAAAAAAAAAAAAAAAAAATTTTGCTCATTACGACCTTTTTATCTATTTGCATTAACTTTTGCCTTGAATTTCAGCGGAACCGACTTCAAAAATATTTTTCGATTTAAGTAAACAAGAACCCTATTAAGTACAGAAAATATGCTTTGTTCAATTTTGTTGACTTAATGTAGTCCTTTTAAATTCTATCTATGAGGGAAATATCACGAGAATTTGTTATCCCATACAGCTGCATGTTGTACCATAAGTAATCATTGTTTAAGTAAATGACTCTTTGACTATAAGACATCTGGTAATTTCTGTACTGAATTTTCTGGTCTAGAATGGAAGCTTTGCTAACAGCTCTGGGCTTACTTCAAAGTTTCTCAGCAAAGCAGCAATGAAACACTTGCAATATTTCTTTTAAGTTTTGCTTTAAAAACATTGGCAGTCCGAGACAAACTTGATAAATTAAGTTATGTGTATCTTCATAGAATTATTTTACGACCAAAAAATTAGTTAAGACAATTAGAACGGTTTATGGATTGTTGTTTAAGATGCTTAGCCATAACAACGGAAATCTTCTCCTAGCAACAGAATTTTCAATTCATTTTTGGATCTATTTCTTCCCAACTAGCCCATGACTTTCCATCCGATATTTTGCTTTGAAAAATTCTCTTTTTTAGCGGTTAGCAACGCCTTTGAAAAATAGATAGTGTACTGAAGAACTACCGAAAAACCTTTAATAAAGCTTTGCAAGTTTTAACTTTTTTTCCTGCATAAACTGAACGAGAGCGGAATCTTACCTTCGGGATATTTCTGCAACTAAATGTGCAAGAAGTTTTGAATATTTTTTCGTTGTTTTATAGCCCGCGCTGATTAAAGTCGACTGTACCTCGCAAAGCTGTAGCCCTGGATTTATGATCAAAGGAAAGGCAGTCTCGTTAATATTCAGGAATTTTGTATTTGACTTTAGATAGAAATTCTTGACGTTAAGTTAATGGTAAACAAACGTCAAAAAATTCCTAAGCTTCAGTGGACTTTAAACATTTTTTTTCAGATGCGTTTTTAACTTCGATAAACTAAACAACGTTCAGGTCCTTTAAAAGAAACTTGAACTTTGCTATTGCATGGCTTTTTTTAAAATTTATCATCACAAGAGCCCCTGATCAGTTTTAGTACCTTTTCATGTTAATGTAGCATTGTCAATCAAATGTTTGATTGTTCTTGTGGCTGCTACGTCGGGGGATTTAGCAACTCCTACGCATGCACATGCATTTCTTGCTCACCAAGAGCTAAAATCACACAATTTCAGAGCCGTAGCAACTGGAGCGTTTTACCATCAGAACCATTTCCCCCTCGTAAAAAAGGAGAATATTTAAGAAAGTGTTTTCCATTTTCTTTAAAAACGGACCACTGTCCAAAGATCTTTTATGATGTTGAAACCACGAAATTCTTTTGATAAATAATTTCGATTACCAGCCCAAAGATGATTTTTTCAATCAATATTTATGAAATATATTATAAAGGTATTTTTCAGAAAACAACTTGAAATTAGTATTGAACGTGGTTCGTGAGCTGATTTTGGCTCTGAACATCTGCCGTCACTGCAACAATAAAAATAAAGTTTATAACGATATTAAGATAAACGATTTCAATTATAAGCAGAAAATACCTCATTATTCGGGCAGGGGGGACAAGCTACATCTAATTTCAAGTAGGTTAGCCGTGCCCTGACTTAGATCAGCCCAGAGGTTCAGTGATTTAGGATTGGATCTGTGAGTTGGCCATGCCCAGAAGCTGCTTAAGCGTTCGTTCGACCTACAAGTTGGGGTTCTGTGCCCTGCATGTTTGAATAGCTTATAGCCACTAAATCCACTACCGACACTAAGTAGTCTCGGCCCGATTTTGAAACTTTAACACACTAAAGGGCAATTATCTTACAAGATCCTGGCCGAGTTTCAGCTCCGTAGATTCACTTCGGACGAAGAAAATGGATGTGGAATTTTAAAAACCGCTTTACCAAGGGACTATCAAGAAGCTTTAGACAGCACCTTCAACAGATCGATGGCTTTATTCAAAACAGGCTCTCCAAAACTCTAAAAAGATTAATCTTAAATCTTTGTTTTATATCTTTTGTTAGATGCACCAAAAATTCAAGAAAAGAAGAATAAAGACTGTTGAGTTTCGTCGCGTTTATTAAGTTCAAGTTATCACTAATTACAGTCATTCATGATATTGCTGAGTTTATTTGACTACGTGCCTCTTGTGTTTTTTCACTAATTTTTATGTTACGATACCACTTTCCTAGTTGAACCCCTACCCTACATTGGGAGGAGGAGAGGGAGGGGAAAGAATGTCTCTACTCTCCTCATTTCTCCTCCCCTCTCGAGCAGGCCAGGCACTTTTTATTGATATTATTTTATGTTATTAAAAATGACTAATACAGATTTGAGGCGGTGTTGTTCAAGATCCTAAGAAATTTTTTTATCCGGAAATTTGTTTACTTTTTTCACACATGTAAACGCCTTTGTTTGGATAGTTACAGCGGATGTCGTTCCAGTACCCACCGTTGGCCAGGTATAAGTGAACACAATCCTCTTGTGCGTCTCCATTGTTGGGCTCGCCAGAGTGCCATCTAGTGTACTGTCCAGACATTGTAGATCCGTCTACCCAAACGAAGTTCTTGTTCACATCTGAAAATGATTTAATATGAACACTTTATTGACATGCCGACGTATCACATGATGATCTGAGTGTGTGAGGGATTTCGGATTCACCTCGGCTTGATTTCGGAATCTCTTTATGTTGGATTCTCGTCGGTTGGATTCTGGATTCTATTCGCCTAAATTCTGGATTGTAGCTGGTTGGATTTCGAATACTCTTTGTATGGATTCCGGATTCTCTTCGGTTAGATATCAGAATCTGGCATGACTTCTTAACAGGATTCACTGCTTGGATACAGAAGGCTCGGTCGCATTCCCGTACCCAGACCCCTCTCAGCGAAAAATCAAAATTTTTAGATTTTTCGTTAGAAAGCTGAGCCTTGGGTACGATAATGCCTCGGTCGTAAAACATTAAATACCAAATTGGTAATAATAATGATAATAATAGTAATAATAATAATAATAATAATAATAATAATAGTAATAATAATAATAATAATAATAATAACAATAATAATACCTTTGTGTAAACCGATCCACATGTACACCGACTTGTAGGCATAGGATCGTGCCAAGTTAAAGACATAGTTGTTCTCTCTTAAAGACTCGATCTTGACGAGGTCACTACCCATGGCCAAGCATGCTTTACGAGCGTCTTTCCATTTAGTTACAGCACTGTTAACAAACCGGTAACATGACGTCGAACTGGCGTACGTTGTCCAACCAGCTGGACAAAAATCTGATTAAAAATGTATAACTTTTTAAAAACTTTACTTATTATAGAATACTACATTTTACAGTTCCATTCAATGACCACGAATAAAAATTCCTAGCCGAAGCTGTAGTTACCGCGCATGATAAACTGTAGTTTTGCTATGTGCGGAAACTCCAGCCTCGGCTAGGAACTATTAATCATGGTCACTGAACGGTACTGTAAAATGGAGTATTGTCAAACGGTATATTTTCTCAACCTAACTAGTTCAAACTGGTTAGAGCTGTGCTCCTGGGTCATACATGGACAGTATAGCGGCGGCCAAAGGCACCTTCACATGCTCGACTCCGTTAAGCTGCGCCAATGCTGTACTTGCGGTGGTGATTAGCCATGAGAGTTTTTTTTACTAACAAAGATCTCACAGTTTGTATCAAAAATTCTTATCACTGATTCCTCCGATTGATTCTTAATCGATCCAATCTACAAAAGGATATAGAAATATAGATAAGTTATAATGCTTGGGAACGAGGTTATTCCGGGCGATAGCCCTTGGAATTAAATTCGGAAAAATTAATTTCCGACCTCGCTGGGAAACGAACAGCGAGGTCGGAAATTAATTTTTCCGAATTTAATTCCAAGGGCTATCGCCCGGAATAACCTCGTTCCCAAGCATTATAACTTATCTATATTTCTATATCTTCATGTATTCCATAAGTTCTATGCGGTCCACATATTCTCAATCTACAAAAGCGTAGATCTCATGATCCAGTAACATTCGTTTTGACAAATGATTAAAATTAAAATAACAGATAAAATAAATAAATAAATCACTTTCTTTAAGAGGCAGTCTCTGTAAAAGCGGCCCACTGCATTTCGGGTCAGAAAATAGTTTTCCCTCAAACTTTTACCATAGAAAGGTAATTACTAGTAAGTAATGAAAATGACTTTATTTTCTCGAAATTCATCAAAATGATTTTTTTACAGCGCATAAATCCTGGACCACCTGGGCTGTTTAAGAAGATCAGATATATTAAAATAGATGCTTTTTGACAAGTTTTTAAAGTTATTTCAAGACAATAAAAGAAAAGAAATATAGTTTTGAAAAATATAATTTAGAAAAATTTGTTTACATTATCAATAAGTAATTTGCATAAACTTTAAAACAGGTCATGACCGCGTCAAACGCCATCATAACGTGTTTTTTGGAGAAGATTTTACTTCAAGGTAGTTTAAAATGGAAAATAAGATCATATTTAGTGTGTTAACACCGGATATAGTAAAATTCAAGCAAGTAATAATGGTTAGTTATAGTTTATTTCAGTACTTAATTTGCATATTTCATGAGACATTTTGGTAAAAACACGAAAAAGTAGGAGGTTGCTGTGAAGAAGATACATAAAAAGCGCAAAATTTTTTTATGAATCCACTTTTATCAAACTTTGATCAGTAGATTGAAGTAAAAAACGTAAGTAACCCGTTCTGGACTTGGGAGAAAAAAGCTTTTTAGTGAGGGGGAGTTTGTCTTGATTTCAAAAAGCCGTCAAATGGGTATGAATACTTATTTTTCTCCTTTTTTCCCTTTTGCTTTACATTCAAAATTTTGCTTATTTTTGACACGAGAATGAATGTGAAAGTCAGGAAAAATAATAGTTTGTTCAAGCTTTTAATATTTTGCGAGCAGTGACGACTTGAATATGGGCAATTTTCAATTGATAATAAATGCAAATTTAGCGATAACGGTGGTCCAGGATTTATGCGCTGTAAAAAAATCATTTTGATGAATTTCGAGAAAATAAAGCCATTTTCATTACTTACTAGTAATTACCTTTCTATGGTAAAAGTTTGAGGGAAAACTATTTTCTGACCCGAAATGCAGTGGGCCGCTTTTACAGAGACTGCCTCTTAAGTGTCTAGTCGTTTTAGCGCTTTCGCACTAATTGGGGACACTTTTCGCTCACACGCACTACCACTACATTTAATATCCTATGCACACGACGCTCAACTCAACTCAACTCAACAATGTGTGGCCCAAGCAATCATCCCCTCACCTGAACACTTGCACAACAATAGAAGATTGTCAAGCTTTTTCTCCAAGCTGCTAATCTTCCTCGTCAAGGCTGTAAATGAACATTGGTTGGATCCAAGGTCTACGTACTTTCCCTCAACAGTCATACATAATACGACCAAAACGAACAAGACTGAGAGTCTAAACATCGCGGTTTAGTCCGGTATGTGTTCTTCTCAAAATGTTGTATCAACGAAAAGGTTCACGACAAACGCGGAAAAAGACCGAAAAATTTTCGAGTTTCAACGTGAAAAATGTCAATTGTTAAAGAATTGTCACTGCGTATAGGGAATAAATGTCAAAAGCTGTCAGTTTTAAAAGTCGAGCGTAATCTTGCAATCTGATTGGCTGATAGCTATGATCAATAAAAGGACAGACCGATAGAAAGACAAATCGCAAGTGTACGCACCGAGTGCGCGCTTGAAATCGTTTTTTTAAGAACCGTTTTCCTTGTTTTTTATTTTGTTATTGTTAAAAAAATCGCTCATATTGATTGTCGTCTTGTAGATCATGGATGACGTCTTAAAATGGTCAAAATTGAACTAAAATCGTTTAGCAATTATTCGCCGAAGGCGAAGTGAATATCGGGGAATATTTACCGAGACGCGAGTCTTCGAGCGGCGAGGTAAATATTCTCCATATCCACTGATAGGAATGGCATTTACTTTCATTTTTTCAATTTTCTCATCGGAAATTGTAGCAAAACGATTGCCGGCAGATGCCATTTTCTTGCCGACTCAATATTTCGAGATTCAGAGGTGAATATCGTACAATATTCACCTCCAATTAACCAATGAGCGCGCGCGTTCTTAGGAAGTACACAAGTGGTATATGCTAAATAATTATATACATAGTTTTTGCATAGAAACTGATTTTCGAACTCTCTAGCTAACAAATATTTAATATGATTAATGGTTTTGTTAAAAGTTTTCTAAAATAAGTAACCATTGCGTGCTCGATCAAGGGCTTGAGATAAAGGAAAAACGCGCGCGTGATTCAAATTTTTAGAACCAGTTTTTAACGGTTTGACCTTGTCCATCTGGACAATTACAAGATCAAATGTAAATAAACGTATCTGATTAAGCGATTAAACGGTTGAAGTCGAAAACAATAAGCTCTAATTTCTGACTTCAGACAGGGTTTGCTTGGCTGCCTATGAAGACTAAACTAATAGGAACCCTTTAAAGACATAACTTTACACAGTTTATCAGGCTTGAAAGACCTTGGAAGGCAATTTATAGCTACGATTTAAATATAGAGGTATCTATCTGCACAAGGTTCAAGCTTGACCGACCTAAGAGCTAAGATTCATTCTACCGAAGAAGATGGCGTCACGGAAATCAGTAAGTTTCATATTTACGTTGAAAAACCTTAGCTAAGTCAATGATAATTGAGAATTTTACTTTGTAATTCAGCTGCTCATTTTATGCATGACTTTGCGTAATTCTAGATGCATTGTTATCACGACCAAAAATAAAACCAAGAATGAGGAATGCATGGAAATGAGGAATGGGGAATGAGGTATAAATCAGCAGTTATTATCTAAAACACTCGGACAGTTTCTGTTTCCATGTCTAAGTTATCCTCAAGGCATTTCGTTTATTCGTGTTTAGATTTTATTTTTCTGAGTACGAAGGCCCCACTTAAGATCAGCTTGCACTAGGCCAGAAATAAAAAGACAGCCCCGTCTAAGCAAAGCGAAAACTAAATACTTTCGTTGCGATTTGATCGATCATTAATTACTGAATTAATTTGGTCACACGAATTGGTTGATTATAATTTATAAACCTCTGGTTCAAAAGTTAAAACAAACTTCTGCCAAAAATTATAAGCAAGTAAATATTAATGAACGCTTTATTTTCAACTAAACATTTCTTTTGTCTTTTGATTGTTTGTTTTTGTTTCCTTGCCTACCTTGCTCTCGTTGGTTTCTTTTGTCTTATTCTATCATATATACACTCCTTTCTACCACTTCTTTCTCTTTTACTCCGACGAAGGACTAGCGTCCGAAACGTCAGTAAGTTTTTTCATCTTTTCACGGTGTATAATTTACCTTTTCATCATTACTGTTTCATTAGAAACACCGACGCAGCTCACACTAGTTTTTAGCTAGTTATATCTTTTTAAATATTAACAAGTTAACCGCCGTCAGCTTTGAATGACATAAGAGAAACAATAACACCAACCATGTGTTCTTTCAGTTTTTATCGTACCAATATCTTCGCATTGTTGTCTGTACTATAGGCTTTTTGTTTGTCTTTTCAACGTCTTTTTGCGATTCTTAGAAGTTAGCTATAAGTTGTGATTACCTGTTCATTTTACACGTGGTTTGTTTTAATACTGAGCAGCAGAACTTGCCTTCAGCCGGTTCTCAGTCACACAGAAATGAACTAGTAGTAAAAAAATATCTTGTGGCTTTTTCCGATAAAGGACAAATTAAAATTTTCCGCTTGTCAAAGAAAAACTTGAAACTCTTTACCAAAGTTAACAGAGTAAACAGAGTATGGAGTCGTCAAACACAGGAAAATATGAAGTTTTTGATGGACGTCAATCTAAAGCGTGCATACGACATTGAAAATAACACTGCATCCATCAGCTTTTGATCCACTGACCCTGCTAAAAAATGTGGTTAATTTGTAACACAACTCGATCTTTTTTCAGTTTTTAGTTCGAAAATCATCAAAATGGTGGTTAAAAATGAAGAAAAAATATAAATAAGGAAAATACTTTACTGGTTGACCTCACTGTTGACCTCTGGGTTGAGCCGTGCTCCAGTTACAAGGTGACGATGACATATATGACATATACAGACATATATGTTACAATGGGTTATAGTCGAAATTTATTTTATGGGTTGCCTGTGGTGAGCGCTTGCAGTCAAAGGACCTCACTAACGTGACTTGATTGGTTCGCTATGAACATTTACACCAACCAATCATGTTACATAGTTACGGTACGCTCATACCATATGATATTGATGACCATACGAAATCTAACCAATCAGCGGCCAACACATAACTATCAAAACTGTCATTATTTTTTTCATTTTAGATAGAGTTAAAAAATGTAGATTCGGCGCGGCAAAGCAACGAGGACCTTGAAGGCGCGGGAAAACCTTCCAAGCTCGATGGCAAGAGACCTTTAAGGGAAAGACTAAAATTCTTCATCACGGAGTACTCATTTCAAGTCAAGGCAGTCATTATAGCAAATGTATTACTGATCATAAGTATTGCAGGTATTAATTATTTTAGCATCATTATCTTTCTGTTTTCTACTCGTAGAGATTTTATATATGAGTAATCCCTAATAGAACCCTTGCATGTGACGTCAAAGCTGCTCAATCTGGGGAAAAACACAAAAGAATTACAATCTCCTGAGAATTGGAACCTATTGTTTTGTCCCCACGGTTGAGCTGCATTCCGACGTGCTGCAAGAGGTCTATACGTTTTGACCGCCATTTTGGATGACACGAGAAGAGAAATTCTTCATCCAACATGAAGGCCATGACGTCATCACAATGCTAAGTTTTTCTCCCTCCGAAAAACCTAATGCTCTAAATGCTATTTCAATCTGTGACTCGACTTTAGCCCAGAGGTTGTTTCAGGCTCCCGGGTTCAGTCTACGGTATCGATAAATTTGAATAATGGATTAATCACTCATATCGTTATCATTCTAACCAGAACTGTTCTTTTCGTAGCCATTTGTGTTAGTGGTTTGGATAAAGCCCTACCTCTGTTCATCATAGCAATGGTCCTGTGGTTCTTTCTCGTTTACATGTTCGTTCGCGATTTCTGTGGTGAAAGGATCTACATCTCTTGTTGTCTGCCAGTTCTCGTCGTAGTCAACAGAAACTGGAAAATCATAAGATGGTCAGTCATATAAGAGTAATACTTTATTGCTTATTCTAATAGAGGCTTTGCACCATTACGGAACGGCGCCCATGATACAGCTTGGGCTGCCTGTGGTTAGATGGCGGAAAAATAAAATCCTTTTGCTCTCGGGAATTGAATTCTTTCTCATGTAAAACGATTTTATTCTTCCTGCCATCTAACATCTTGTATTTGGGTTATCATGGGCCATATTCCGAGGGGGAGGGGGGGGGGGAAAGGATGTTTTGGAGGCCCTTTATTATTGTGTATGGAGGAGCTGGGGAGTTGTCCCCTCCCTCCCCTCCCCCCTTCCCCCACCTTTCTCCATCAATGGTGAATCTGTATACGCATTTGTTGCTAATGAGTGTGTTGCTTGTGGCAACTATGGTATATCTCTTGTTAATGCACATATTATCCTTCTAGGGTGGTGTTAGTTATCGCACTGGCGCTCTTTGCTGTATGGTTATGGTACGATACTTCGAGAAACCCAAGAAAACTCATCTCCCTTGGAGGCATGGCTGTCTTCCTAGGAACCAGTTATCTGTTCTCCGCTAATCGAAGAAAGGTAGCATTTTCGTGATTTGTCTTGGGGGAGGGGACAGGAATGGGCGGGGAATGGGCGTGGAGGGAAAGAGGTGAAAGAGATATATTGAGATTTATTATCGCTAGTTCTTCGAGCGAATGAGTCATAGGACAAAGTCCCCTTCGCCCAGATGTTGCTAACCAATGAATGCACAAATCTTTGAATTACGCTGCCACAGATTTTCTTCTTTGAGGTAATACAGATACGATTATCAGTCGACTTTTCCCAGCTCTGATTGGTCAAAGTTAATGAATCTAATAATGATTATAATATGTACGACTGTCAATCAAATAAGTTGCCCTGCATCTGATTGATCAAAGTTAATGGCGACACGTCGTTGCAATTGATTGGCTGAATCTAATAATAATTATAATATATACGACTGTCAATCAAATAAGTTGCCCTGCATCTGATTGGTCAACGTTAACAATAGCGCATTGGCTGAATCTATTAATGGCTACATTTTTCACTACCAATACCAGGTTCGTTGGCGGCCGGTGATATGGGGTATCGCCCTACAAGTGATCTTTGCCTTCGTTATTTTACGCACCACACACGGATATTCAACGTTCAAGTTCATCGGAGATCAAGTCACTGTCTTCCTGGATTATACCAACCAAGGCTCGAAATTTGTGTTTGGTGAAGATTACGAAAAACATACGATTGCGTTTAAGGTAAGCGCCATCAGAATCGAAGTAACTCGATCACAAGAAAGAACAACAAACTCAACTCTTGTGCTTGAAAATATCACTGAGGCCTAACATCTACTTTTTATTTGAAAAAAGATCTTCTACGTTTCTGCGTCTCCAAGCAATTTTATGACCATTTAAATTTGGTGCCCGATTTTTACAGGTTCGTAGATCAACCTGCGCAAAACGACCTACAATATAAAAAATAGGACAGTTTGTGCCCGACTAATATAGATCAACCTGTGTAAACCGGCCTAAATTCTTATTTACTGGGAGATAAAATCTCTAAATGAAAAAACATTACATAGTTGTTTCTGTCCTCCAATATGGCTACAAATTTAGTTAAAATTAAAAACGAAAGTTCCTACGAATACTTTTTGGTTTGTTTTTCAGATCCTTCCCGTCATCATCTTCTTCAGTTCGGTTATTTCTGTTCTCTACTACCTGGGTATCATGCCTTTAATGATATCCAAGATAGCTTGGCTCATGCAAATCACTATGGGAACGTCTGGTGTTGAGTCTCTAACAGCTGCTGGAAACATCTTCGTTGGTCAGGTCAGTTCAGTCTCTCTCTACCTTTCTCTACCACAGAAATCCTGGAGGATAACTTTTTTGACATCATTTTTATCAGACAGAAGCCCCACTGATGATACGACCGTTCCTGGCTCATCTAACTGATTCCGAACTCCACGCGGTCATGACAAGCGGCCTGGCTACCGTGGCAGGTGGTGTATTAGCGATTTACATATCGTTTGGTGTCCAGGCCTCTCATCTGATCACGGCCTCGGTTATGTCGGCACCAGCGGCACTCGCTGTTTCAAAGCTGTTTTACCCCGAGACTGATACACCAGAGACAGCAACACAAGATGGGATCCATGTGGAAAATGAGTAAGTACTGCCTGGTGCTAGATCTATTGGTGTCTTCGATGGATACCATTACAACGGTTTTCTTATGAGTGGGAAACGATACGGACAATTCGTAGCCGTATCGTATCTTTTCGCAGCCTTATTCTGCGCGTTGTGATTGGATGAATTACTGGAAGACAATGGGAAGCCATTTCAATGTTATGGCATGTAGTAAAGCGTACGTGCTGTAGCTCCCACTCATACAAAAACCGCCCTATAAAGTAGTTTTCTTTAAAAAAGTAGGTTATGAACGGTACAACACGCGATGACATCCCTTGAACCAATCACAGCGCACGATATCACTTTTTATCCAATCAAAATGTTTTGGCATGTTCTTGGCTAAATTCGTCTGGATTTCTTGCCCACAGACCAGGAAACATAAGTAGGAACGAAATAAGTCTTTGCACTGTAGCTGGGAAGATTGCGCAATATTACGCAATACTGATACCAACGGTATGCGTTTTCTTGATATGGTGCACAATTTCTCAACATCTTTTTTTCTCGTTTGACAGAGGAGAGAAGAATGTCATCGAGGCTGCTGCCAAAGGAGCTTCCACGGCTGTCAGTCTTGTCGCTAACGTCGGCGCCATGCTCATAACATTCTTTGCTTACATTGCATTCTTCAATGGAGTCCTCTCCTGGCTTGGTGGGCTGTTTGGATATCCTGAATTAAGTTTTGAGGTACGCTGTCAGATCCTGATGCACTCTCGTACCCAGAGCCTGCGTTTCCTCTGACCTGCGGCGAAGAACGAGAGCACTGGCATAATTCAGTTTTGAAGACCAGGATTTCTTGGACTTCCGATATAAGAGCATGATTTTCCGATTGATTATATTTCACTTTCGGAAAAATTGCGCATGCGCCAAAAATGGATTATGCCAGACCTCTGGTTCTTCGCCGCAGGCCAGAAGAAACGCAGGTTCTGGGTAAGAGATTGAGTCCGATGCTCAACCAACTGGGTGGCCGTATTATTTTTTATGTTATAATGCTAATATTTTTTCTCTCAGAATATCTGTTCTTATATCTTTGTACCTGTGGCGTTTCTGATGGGTGTCGAACCGCAAGATTGTCGAGCTGTTTCTAAATTTCTTGGAATCAAAGTGTTTCTTAACGAGTTGGTTGGATACGTAGAAATGGCACCTTACATCAAGAACAGAGGTTCCCCAAATGGTGGCCCTAGTATATCGGTAATTATACAAATAGTTTCAGCCAATCATAAACCAGAAAAAAGGTAGTATATCGCTAATAATACAAGTAGTTTCAGCCAATCATAAACCAGAAAAAAGGTAGTATATCGGTAATAATACAAATAGTTTCAGCCAATCATAAACCAGAAAAAATGGTTTACTATTGGACGTAAGATGGCGTAATTTGTCTTGATTGGTTGTTATTTAAATGGACCTTTTGCAACAACAGGTCACGTGACCCTACTCCCCCCCCCCCCCCCCCCCCCGTAAAAAACAAAATACTATTGGTAAAATCAACAAAGCAAGCGAAAAAACCTATCGTTAAAATGGTAGGCATATAAACATCACGATGCTGTAATAGAGCATGTGGGAAATATTACTGCATGGTCAGGGTGCAATATTAATAATGTTCGTTAAAAACCAATCACAGCCAGCGCAGACGCTAATCGTCCAATCAGAATGACTGCAGCTCTTACCGACATGCTCACGGCACTCCGCACCACTCATAAGCGTAGGTTGTGGAGATTTAGTATGTTTTGTGCCTACGTCAAATCGCGTATGAAAAATATAACTTGGGGGATGGGAGGGAGAGGCTACAGCTCTGTCCTATGACAGCAAAGTTTCTCCATCAACAAACCAACATAATCAGAAACACTAGTAAGACTCTAGGATACCCTTCAGTGCAAAAACCTTCAGTTACTAATCTATATTTTGTATATGGGTTCGTATACCCAAGATAGACCACAATTCCTTTTGCTAGTGTTTCACACGATGCATCATTTTTGTCATACAGGCACATTCGGAGGTTATCGCTACCTACGCCTTGTGTGGCTTCAGCAACTTTTTAGGCCTGGGAGTGCTTCTTGGTGGACTGGGTCCGATGGCACCAACTAGAAAGAGGGATATGGCGAAGATAGCAATAAGGACCCTAGTGGCAGCTAACATTGCTTGCTTTATGACAGCTTCTATTGCCGGTAACCCTGTGTTTTCTCATTTTTTCCCCCTTCCCTTTAGCTTTCTTTGTAGCTGTCTCTCCCTCTGATTTTAAGTATCATGTTGTCGATTGTTCCTTTGGCGGGCTACCTGTGGTGGGTAGCTAAGGGGAGGACTGTAAACATATCCCCTTTACCACACAGGGATCCCAAAGAGAAGTCTACAGAGGTGCTACCTTCTTTCTTACTTTCTTCTCTTCTAAGGAAGGAGGGAGGGAGAACTGAATATCTTAGACAAAACAAAGCAAGCGTGTTTTTTTCTAACAATTTGTAAATGATTTTTCAGGGTTTTTATATGATGATTCTATGGACAAAACCGCACCATTCGGCAATGGAACATTGGCAAACTCTACATCATCATAGGGCTTTGAAACTTGAATCGACTGGAACAACAGAAGGGGAGAAGAAATAGTCTTATGAAATAAAGAATTATACAAAGGCAGCATTAAACAAAGAAGGGTGTTGTATAGAGGGGTATTATGATGACCATTTGATGACTGCAGAGCACCCAAGAGGGCCATGATTTGAAAACATAAGACTAGTATACAAAATGGCATAGCCCCCTAACCCCTCCCCCTCAGCGGTCCTTCACATCATTTTTCCTGCCCCATGACTTAGCTGCTATAAGACCCCTATAGAGCGTTTTCACTCACATGAGAAGGCAGCCATACACAATAGAAACTTTCTGCACAGTATTTGCATAAAAATAGAGTTCAATTCCCGGATGATAGAAAATGTATTGTTTTGGTACCCCATAATGGCCACTGTGACGTCACGTGAAAACCCTCTATATTAACTGCATTAAAGATGATTATAAGGCATATTGATGCTTGGTACCTGTTGTAACGAAGCCTTCATGTCCTCTCTTAATATGTTTGTGGCTTTATAGTGATATTACGATGAGTATAGGAAGTATATTCCCGACTAGCTGCTGTAAATACCTGAAAGAAAGAGGATGGACTTGGAGGAGATGAAAATATTGTGATCATCTGATTAATAACGACTGCAAAGAGTTACAACCTAGAAAAAAATTAAAGAGAAATATTTTTGTAGTTTTTAATCTTTAATCTAAATAAAATTTATAAGTAAATAGTCAAGTTTACATGCTATATGTATTTCAATTTGTTATTCCCTTAAGCATTTTTTTTTTCTACGGGTGACGACAACCTAAAAAAAACAACAAAGAGAAATATTTTTGTAGTTTTTTAATCTTTAATCTAAATAAAATTTATAAGTAAATAGTCAAGTTTACATGCTACATGTTTTTCAATTTGTTATTTCCTTTAGCATTATTTTTTTCTTTACAGGTGACGAGTTAGACACCTGAATGACAGTCAACCTATTGTAATTTACTTGGGGCACATAAAAATTTGTTTAGCATTTCAGAAATCATGTCATTCTCTAGAGAACAAGTTTCTTTTTTTAACCTCATCCATACAGCATTAATGGATCTTAAGGGGGTGACATGTGACCCGAAATGAAAAACAATGGATTTGGTGTGTAAATTTTTCATACCGGAATTTAGCAATCTAAGCACTCCTGACATCAAATGCAATGCAACTGTCCTTCACTCTAACATTAATGACAATCTCATCATCTTTTTTTACATGCAAAGGTTCTGCCAACAAAAAGACGGCCTGTCTCCAATGCGATTCTTCATGCCCCCTACCGTACGTTAGCACTGAATCAGTTTTAGTCAATCCAATCCTGAACCAATAAGGTATTGCATGTATTGTACCTTCTCTTAGCATCTTGACTTTCTTTTCTTTCTTCACTTCAAGCAATTCCAATAACTCTTCGTCATGTGAGATATCTCTCATAAAATCCATGTCAAAAAGTTCCAACTCTTCACTGAGAGCAGTAAACTCTAATGTACTCAGGTCTATATTGACTTGTGTCGACACTTGAAACTCATTCATAAATTGCCCGATCTCTAGACCTAAAGTATTTTCATTGTTGACAACTTTGCTTAAAGCCATGAGCGCCTGGGACTCAATACACATAGAAAGGGCTTGGAATTCTCTTGGGATGACGAGGCCTGAATCCTGCTTTAGTAAACACCCTTGTGAGAATACGATATCTTCAATAGCTTGTTGTTTTAAGGCACCTGATGGCTCAACTAGGTCAGTGATAAAGATGTCCCAATTTCTTCCATCAAGAGCAATATCTTCAAGCTTGGCCGGCCCATAATGAATCCTGTTTGGGATCTCATTTGATTTTCTGATTTCTTCCAGCACATTGATACTTATTCCTGGGTTCGTTATGAGAACATGACTTGCACCTTCTTGAACTGCAAGTAGTGAGCAAAGTGGTAACCCATTCATATTGTCAAGCACTTTGATTCCACACACACCTCCATCAGCCTGTGCCTCAGACAAATTTATTTCTTTGAATGAGTTTAGAACTACACTTTGAAGGGAAGAGCTGTAGAATGTGTCGTTTGCTCTGCAAAGGTAGGAAGGAGGAAGAACCACTAAGGATTCTGCCTTTAATGACGACTTTTTACAATCATTTTTTACTTCTTTGGCCAGTACTGGGACAGCTGTAACGTCTTGATCTTGATTGACATTTTCCTGACACCCATACGGAGCGGTTGGCACAAGTAGCTCCCTTCCAATGTTCTTCTTTGGACTTGCATCACGGCATTGAATCTGCAGGTACTCTTGGCTTACTACTCCTGTTATCGTAAGAGAATCTCCCTCATTTACATTTATCAGTATCTCATTGTCCACTTCATGAGAACTTTTATTAACCAAATGGTGAGGATGGACAGGAAATATAGCTTGCTCCCAGCACAAAGAATCATCACTTGGACCAGTACTAATGCATACATTTTCATCCAGATGAAGGTCAAACCAAACCGCTATAGCATCAACATTACCAGAGCATTTGACGGAGACTTCTAAGGTTAGCTCTCTCTTGGCATCCAAGCTGCTGGTATCACAGAAATTGTACTCTGTTATGACAAATGTGTCAGTGAGAGGTTTGTATCCAGAGGGAAGAGTATTGAGAGATTCTGTTGTATACGGCTCCACTGGATCCTCAATCACAAGATCTGAGTTGTTATTTTGAGGTTCGAGTTGATCTCCTCCAATAATGTGAACCTTTGATAGATCAACGCCAGAGATCATTGTTCTGCATCTACTCTGCTTACGAATATCCCTTGCTGTAATAACCATCCCGTATAGCACAGCTCCAGATGGAATAACTTTCGACGCAGGCTGACTTGACTTCATAGAGTCTTTAAGAGGTACCAACAAGTTCCCCCAAGCATGCGAAATGGTTTTAAGGATTCCTTCGCCAAGTAAACCACAGTCCATGGTTTCAGTAACAACCAGAGTCACGTGACTAGGCAAATCCTTCCCGACCGACATCTCTGTGGATTTCTTGTTTATAAGATGGATAGAATCTAACATCTGATTGGCTCGCAGCACATCAATTGAAACTTCATACATCGTTTTTGATAACTCACATGCATAAACCTTCTTTGCCCCTTCTTCTACGGCGAACATGCTTAGAATCCCCGTTCCGCTTCCAATATCTAAAACTGTGTCATATCCTCGTGCGATAGCTCTTTTTATTGCTTCTTTGTAAGCTAGGTTGCGTTTTCGATCATTAAGCATCCTAAAGTGCCATCGCTCGACCAGAGAATTAGAAACGTTTTCTAAATTCTCCCTCGCTTGGAGATTTGACGGGTTGAGTCGTAAAGCCTTACGAAAAAAAGAAGCTGACTCGTCGCTGAATCCCAGGCGAAAAAGCACGCCACCAACATTGTTCAAAAGAGTCTCATTATCGGGATACAAAACTGCCGCTTCTTGAAAGCAGTTCAACATCTTTTTATAATCCCCGTGTTGTTCTAAAACCTCGGTCCATTTGCACAAAGCAGCCATAAAATCCGACTCAAACTCTTTCTTCCTTGCCGGCTGCATATTTCCAAGGCAGACGAAATATGCCAATGCTTCGGCGTATTTTTCAAGAACAATGCATTCTCGAGCTACAGAAAGGTACTTTGAAACCTCGTCTTCCTCTTTCTCATTCATAATGGTTAAATTTTGGCACAAAAATGTGGAAAATCATAGACGAAAACTAGTGAAGTTCTCTGAAGATCTTGAAGCTGTTGGCCGCCATCTTTGATGCAGATATGAAACAGCTGTATTATTGTTCAGCGGTCACGTTGAGTCACCATGGCAACAGTAGAGTATAAACAGTTTACACTTGATTCAATACTTTTTCCACGCGTTGGGATCCTCAAGAATTTTGAAAAAAATAACCCTTTAAAACCTATTTTAAAATGTTCGGGAACTCAAATCCTATTATGCATATTCCAGACTTTGTGGAGAGGAAAGGATCGCTGTTTTTGCGCTCGGATCACATGGACTACAGCCGTCCTACTCTTGTCTCAAATTGGTAACTTTTGAATATGTTTTGTTTACATATTACTAACCAACTCCAATGAAAGGAAAAATCTTTATTTTTAAACCAAATGACTATTTTTTCTGTACAGATTAATAACAACCTCAAATGCCTAAAACCGACTGAAAATTGCTTGGAAATTTCATATAAGATTTTAAGTAAATTGCTCAGATTGTTTCTAGCGTTCTTTTTCAGTTTGCACACACTCACTGCTTGCAGGAAGGTATATTTTTAATGATAACTAATTTTTGTTACGACTGCTCAGGCATCAAGCAAGAGAAGCAGAGCCAAAGGATTATGAATTAAAGAACTACGAGCCAGAAAAACGGAATCTCCACAACTCGACTTATAATCGAATCCTGGACATAACAGATGGGGTAAGCGATAGTTTCAATATTCAGTTATCAGTTTAAACTTATATATCTTATTATTAGTAAGTTTTTTCATCTTTTCACGGTGTAAAATTTACCTTTTTATCATTACTGTTTAATTATAGAAACACCGACGCAGCTCACACTAGTTTTTAGCGAGTTATATCTTCCTATATTATTATAGATTATTTTAAAATAAGATATTTTTTTCTCAGTCCTTGCCAAGCACCACCAGTCATGATCAGATGGAACAATCCGTTCTTTTGAAGAAGGATTTTGAGTCTCGAGAAACAAGACGTCCAATGATGGATATTTCTACTCTTAATGATATTGATTTCTCTACTAAGAGGTAACCAAAGAACCTTTTACGAAGTGTCTCTAGTTTGTTTGGGGGTAGAAATGCCTGCATTTCAAATCTTCTCATTCTCTTAAGAATTATACCTTTGTTTGGGACAGAAATGTCTATATTTCAGACCATATCATTTCCTTTAGTATTATTTTATTGTTTGGTCTAAAAATGTCTCAATCTCAGACCACAAGTGAATGGCTTGTTAATATTGTATTTTTTTGGGCAGTAAATGTATCCCAACTTCAGATGTTATTGCCTTGAGCATTATTTTTCCTGATTTCTTCCTAATCGACAGAGACACTGGGGCACCTGATCGTGGATTTGGCAGTGTTTTACCAAGACACAATGCTGAACATGGAAAGAGGTAACTTAATTGAACTTAATCACTTGTCAAAGTTGCCCCTTTTGTACTATTGGGAAGCAGGGGTGTATCCCATTTTCAGAATATCTGTAAGTCATTTTGACTATATTATTTGACTACTTACATATATACACTTCATTTAAACATGGAATCTCATTCATACAACTGATACTTTTCCAGAGAGCAGTGATAATATTATAACATAAATTCTATGCAAAAACTATATAATAATGCACACAGCAAATTTATTAATAAGATACTTCGATTAAAAAAACCCCTTACCACTGTGGTCTATGGTCAGATGTGGTCACTGAATAGTCCCCCCTCTCTCCCTTCCCTCCATCCACCACTCCACTACTGATATCTTAAATGTTTTTATTATCATTAATACAGATATTTGGATACAACATATGTTGTGGATTACGTTGCTCCCTATCCTTACGAAAAGGCTAAGGTAATGGTAACCATTTCACTTATTCTTTCAGCTTCATCCTTCTTCAGCATTCTTTTTAATGGCAAACTTTATTTACAACAGTACTCCTTTATTCTTTAATTCCTTTGTATTGCCAATAGAGGTTTTGCACCGTCACATGCCCATACATACAGCTTGTGCTGCCTATGGATGGTTAACTATAAAATTCCTTTGCACTTTGGAATTGAATTCTTTCTCTTGTAAAACGATTGTACCGTTCCTGCAATCTAACATGGCTGCCATCAGTTGATGGTGCAAAACCTTTATTTTGTGAAGCACTGGTGGCATATTGGTGAAATGGCACACCTATCATCAATAAGATGTGGCAATGTATGTTAGTAGAGTTGTTTGTTGCTTTCTCTCCTGTGCTTCAAAGGTATTTTCCAGGTTTTCCTCCTTCTATAAAATCCAACTAATAAATTCCTGATTTGAATCTTGGTGTAAGAAGAGCCACTCTATGGATTGGAACCACTGTTAATTCCTTTTAATCTTAATTGTATTTAATACAGACACCTCCTCCAGAACCTGACATGTCACCATTATGGAAGAAATGTCATTCACAATTCACTGACGTAGATGACTACCGTCACCATGGTAACAATACATGGCACAATGAGACAGGAATGTATTCAAACACGGACCTTAAGAGAAGTTGTATTAAACCAACTGATACCATACCCGAGAGGCTTTCATGAGAATGGTGTTTGGGCATGGAATTATGCGAAGCAAAGGAATTTTATTTTATTAATAAATTATGTTGTCATTAATTAGGTGTAATAAAAGATAATACTGAATTTACTCGTTTAATATATGATTTTTGTATTTTTGTATTTTGGTTTTTTTTTGTGTGGAATTGACCATGTTTTGTGGAGGGAGGAAAATCAGAGAACCAAGCCGAAACAAACCATTGAATCATCCACTGTTCAGTTTCTTCCTAAACTGGGTTCCAGGGGGTCACTAGGGCCCTAATATTTAACATATATTTTATTGAATAATAATGAAACTTACAACCCAGAAGCATTGGAGCAAGGTTGTATCTGAAACCCAGGTTCTTTCTCATTTCAGTCCACGTTATTTCTCCTAGAGTATCATGGGAACGACTCAAACAAGGAATCTTATTCTCAAGAAAATGACAGGCGATCTGAAATGGGATAACATTACACCCAAACCAGGGTTCGAAATAGAAAAAAAATTGTAGCCTGCCATAGTAAAGGAGCATGCTAAAAGGAAGTCATTCCAGTAAATTTTGCATGTCATTTTATCATTCATTTGGCAGTGTATCCTTATTTTCACCTGAAAAACCAGAAATTTGGCCTGTCATTTGGTCTTTGGCAGGCCGCTATTTCGAGCCCTGCAAACTAATAATGATAATGATCATAATCAGGTCTGTTAACAGGAAGAAGAAAACAAAACTCTAAGTTCTCATTTAATTTATTATTAATTTTATTAAACTGATCACATTTTTTGGTAGCAATACAAGAACATTGCTATGAGGGTAATTAATTTTACTGAAGTAAATGCCATAATTTCTGCCGTTAATATATTAGATCAATCATTCTTTTCTATAAGAAAGTATGGATTTTTGGACCATAAAGTAGTATTCACAGATTTTCATATTACAATCCAAGTTATAAAGCAAATATAATAGAGTGAAAACAATATAAACGTGAAACTTCAGTAATACTAAATGGCACAATTTCATGCAAATTCCATTGTTTTCTATTGTTTAATTAGCACTATCTTGTACTATTCACGGATTAATTGTTTGCACTCTATGAATACATTAGTGGTTTATACCTTATACATATTAGCTATTGGTATAGGACTACAAATTACAGCATTGATCAGCGAGACTGAAAAATGGACATATTAGCAATTTGTTCATCATTTGTTTACTGTGTGGATACTCAAACCGGGACCACTTTGATAAACTAGTATCAATAACCAATCAAATTGCGACATTTAGTTCAATATTGTTTAACCAGCCACTCAGATAGCGCATCGATATTAAAAGAGCGTGAGAACGTGATAATATGATTGGCTAACACTGTTATCAGTTCAATATCTGTCTAGTTTACTGTTATTTGATTGGTCAGTTTTATTCAAGTGGTCCTGGTTAGTGTGTTCACACATTAAGTAAACAAATGCAAGTTTTCTTGATGAGCCCTAAAGCATCCTCTGAGCTAATCTAAGCTGTGGCATATAAATGGTTAACTCACAGATCAAATTGGAATTTAGCATTAAACTGCCTAGAAAATGTTTGCTCAACCCTCTTGTAAGAAAATGATTTGTTTACTTTAAACAAGTGAACTTACTTTTGGAATGCAATATCATTGTTTGCTAGAACATGTCACCCAGAACGAGATATTTTTAAGTTAATAGGATGTTTGTATGATGGCGTCATTTGACTGACTACCAAGATGCTTCGTGAATTTTCTTTCTTATTTAAATTTGGATTCCCTCATGAGAATAGTAAGATTATGGGTACTGAATAACTGAATAAAAGAACATGTGCAAGTTAAGAGAGTCTGGTAGTAAAGGTCAATGACACCATCATGCAAATTAATGTCCTATTGCTGTGACCAATGCACGTCATCAAACTAGTAGTGTCCTAATTGATTAGATAATTGCAATGGATCCCAATATGCTATTCTTTTTTTTTACAGAAAATCTTCTGAGATAATTTAAGTGTAAAATTCATGCCAGCTTATAAATTATTCCAACCGCATACATCAGCATGTATGTTTTATTCTAAATCTATACCAATTATTTCACAATTACCAGTACGTATTAAAGATCATGATGCTCTTACATAGAAAAATCATTCAATATGTACCGCATAAAGTTTGACCAACTTGATCATTTCTTTGATAAGCATGCAGAACTATATTAACACTGAGGACACCCGAACTGTGAAAACTTTTGAGTTTGTTTAAGGTCATAATTGTCCTAACTTATTTCTACTGGTCTATATTGAAGCACTGTGTTCAAATACACTGACGGATCAATATAAATCATATAAAGTGACAAAAAACTTGAGTTGGTTCAAATGTCCTCATTGCATAATAGTTTTTTAAAGTAAGGCTTTATTGATTTTTTTTAAGGAGAATGTTTTTGGAATATTCCATACCTTTAAGTTTTTTTTAGATGAAATCGTATTAGGATTGTTGTCCGATCGAAGTCTTTGAAAAAATAGGAATATAATTTGTTATTGATAAAATAACATATGCAATATTCTGCAGTTGTGACCACAATTCAAGCTAAACCAAATCCATTTAATCCTAATAAAGCTCACACTAATATAACCACACATATCTAATGTTTTAATTTATTGCATATATAGTGAGAATATGATGATTTATTTGGAAATTTCATTGTAATTATCAATTCCCTTAATAAATCATCAGATACTCGATATTGCAAACTAAATTAAAAGAAAAAATGATAACAATATATAATTTGAAAAATAAAATAAATCCCTAATGCATAAATTCGTCAAAGAAATTCAATCGAAATACAAGAAGATAAAACTAGGAAAATATGTTTTAACCATGAAGCATCTTTATACCACTAACATTTTCCTAGATTGTAAATAAGGGTAACATTTTTGTGCTTCTAACCACAAAAAAATATTAACACCTCTGGATTTCTCGAGTCATTTATCATATATGCTTACTTGAATTTTATTCCATTATGGAATATCCAGTTCCATATCACCGGTGCATTTATTCAACCAGTATGGAAAAACCACTCTCCAGATTAATTGCTCTTGGCATGCATCAGCAATCACTAATTAATTTTAATGGTTACATATGTTTTGTGGCAAAGAAAAGCCATGGAACGTGTTTAATGATCTATAAAGCATGATTATTATTAATATTACTTATCAATTAAAATTACATTAAGGTATTTCGCTTGATATATCTCGGAAATCTAACTAACATTTCATTTGGTTTTCATCAACAGTCCATTAGGAACTTCCTGTCAAAACAAAGGATTGTACAACACCATGCAGGAACCAGTCAAAGCAATGACTGGTGTATGATCAGATGAAAAGAGTACAAACTACGAGAACAAAAGAGACAACAGCTTCCAACTGGAACAGAGACAAAGCAACGAATGCCATGTTTTGAAGAGAAGTTTCCTAGACAACCAAAGTCTCTGAGCATCTACTGATCACCTTGCAATTGAACCTTTACTGGAAAATTACACCAAAAAGCCATGAATTAATATTGAACAAACAATCTATAGACATTGAATCTTTAGCTTGCTAGATGGATTAGTAAGTCTAAAAATAGCATGTACACAAAGGAATATTCTAGTTCATGGTTACTCTTTACATGTAAATATTAGTAATGAAAAGCTGGAATGCGGATAGCGTCAAGACTCGTTTTTGTATCTTTATATGGAATCCTTCTTTTCTCATAATATAAATTTCAAAATTAACACTGATTTTATATATAGAAGACCATTGGGTCTAGAAAGGAATGAAAAAAATTCGTCCAAAGGTCAGGATTGGCTAGATCGTAAATGATTTTGGGTCGAACATTCCTTTTCAATTATTGTTCATTGTTAATCTCCGAAACTAACTTTGAATGATCAAAAGCCTATAAAGTGCGCCATTAATAACATGAAATAAATCAACTTTGTCATATCGATCACCCAGTAAATTAAAAGAATAGGCTTTGATCTTATCTTTAAGGAAAAACAAACCGAACAATGTAAGACATTTTCTCGTTTCTAAGTTAGGGAAATTCTAAAGTAATAAATTTTAAATCATAAGAAAGATTGTGTTTGGGACATACCAGCTGAACGAAATTTTATCACAGATTTGATTTTGAAAATTAAACCCTAGCGTTATCTAAAAACTATATGCATTTAGTAAAAGAAAAAGGGATAAAGTTCACTTAGTGTCTTTTATGATGAACTAAATGAATGATTTAATGGCCAACAAATTAGTGTAAAGAATTCATTTATCGCATAACAAAGAGTGAATCAAGTTAGGAATATTTTCCGCTGTTATCTTGTACACGTGTTCGCGATATACAATATTTACCCTCAGGAATATAGATACGAAAATAACCCCAAAAAACTTCAAAACTTACAGTTATTAGTGTGATATGATAGTAAAAGTCTTCTATGCTTCTTCTTTTTCCACTTTACGAAGAATTTCAGCGTTTTTCTTCGCTGACATGTTGGCTTGCCTACAATAAAAATCCACTATGTCAACCTTTGCAGGACAAGTGTTGGCAAATGCAGGATGCTTCCTTCCGTACTCTAGATACGCTTCTATCCCTTGAAGACTATCTAACTTCAACTCCTTCACGTAGGCAAGAGCCACATACGTGTAGTGAAGCTTGGGGAGAAGATAGCAGTCAGGGATCTTCGGGTGGGACCCTCCAAGCAGTTCTTTCTCGCCATTTTCGTTCTTCGGCATCTTTTCCGAGAGAAGAAAGCTGTTCACTTTTTTGAGCTCGGTAGCGAGATGCTCGCCTAAAATCGGGTCAGCAGAGTGATCTTGGTTCTTGATGAATTGGTTAAATTTATGGTAAAATGTGCTACCAGCTCCAACATTGACGAAAGTATTGATGTCTTTACTATCGACTTTAAGAGAAGGTTCAAATGTCTTCTCAAAAGCGTCTTCAATCTCCAAAGGCTCGTCTTTAAAAGTGTATTTCCCCTCGTATTCCAAAGTAACGGTAGGCAGTTTCTTGTAAGGGAAGTCTAAAGTGACATTGGTTCTCTTTACGGTGTCTATTGGTACTATTTTCGCAGCAACTTCGAGATTTTTCAGCGCTAACATCATCATCACTCTGTGACAAACGATATCTGCGCCCAACGATTTCGAGTCTCGTGTCGAAGCCTATGAGAAAAACACAGTTTTTTTAGCGCAAAAATTGATTAAAAAACAGAAATATTACCCGTTGAGGGCTTACCTTTACGTAAAGTACAAAACTGTTCTCTTCATCTGCCATTTTAAGAGCGGTTTGTAGCGCTAAAACCACGAAGTAACCGTTCACAGTGAAGTGATGGGTCGAATACTCGAGTTTCAAAGGCGCACCCAATAAACCGTGTCTTACAAGACAACAGGGGAGGGGTCAGGCTTACTATTGTACTCAATCGAATTTTTCTTTTCTATTCTTGCTCTTTTGAAATTAAGGCTAAAAGGAATCCACTATCAAAGAATGAGAATTTAAAAAACGTTGCAAATGGGTTTAGATAGCGATCATAAATGATTTATCGATAGGTTCATTGATGTAATATCAGTAGCAGGTAATTGGGCTTCCTGTGGTTTTATTATTATTTTTTGTTTATTATTATTGAACTTTATTGCCAAAACAAAACGAATGAAGCGAATTTAAACCAGCTAAAACATATCAGTTACATTTTGATTCTTGTTACGTCTGACGAGCCGTCGCATTAATGAAAAACTAATATAAATGAACAAAAAATCGCTATTAAACATAGCTCGTTCGTTAACCAAGCCAACTTTACCGAAAAAAATGATTCTTAAAATAAAATGCTAAGATCTAAATAAATGTAATTTATTTTCCAATTTTCCTTTCATAAATTCTGCATAATATTGCATCATGCATAAACATAGTTGACGTGGCAGCAAAAATTATTGCCAGGGAAGGGTAGGAAACTTTGGTGCAAAATAATTTTTCCTGAAATGTTCTACATTCTTGAAGTACTACAATGCAGTGGAAAGCTTAGAGTAGGAAATATGAAATTTAAGACCGATTCAGACCGAAAGAGTTACAAAATAGAGCATTTAATATGAAAAAAATTACGTGGATTTGGAAATACGTTACCTCCTCCTCCCCCTGTGTGGAAATTTTTGCCAGGTAATTTGACAAACACATTGAAGGAGTCTCTAGTTAGAAAGCGGGCGAGGAGAAGGGGAAAAAGAAGATTCAGAGATTTGTCCTAAAAAGCGTGAACGATTTCGCAACTATTATTGTAAAATCTCCGAAGATAAATTCAAGATGGTTTGTAGATATTTTGGTGTGGTTTTCGTTCTATTTTTCATGACTTCGGTCAATGCCAAAGGTAAGCTTATACTTTATGCACATGAGGATAACCTAACTAAACTTAATATCGATAAAATGTGTTAACGTTCTTTACTTTTACCATTTTGTATATTTCGCATTTGTAGATAGTTAATTAAGTAAATCTATACAAAAAAGTACATTAGTATTTAGAAATATAGCAATGATTACCTGTAAAAGTTCTGTTTACCACGACCCTTTGTAGTTGCCATTTTTCAGTTTTTAAAAAAAGACGCTTTCGATGTGTGCTTTATATATCGCCGTAAATCAGAAACCATAACGCTTATTTTAATTGTTTAAACAAAAAAGCCTCTGAATTTGTAAACGAAATATGAGAAACGTTTGTCGATCCATGAAATTTTGGAATGATTGGTGATGGCACCCAATGGGGGCAACAAGAGTGAAAGGGGAGGGGGGGGGGGGGGAGGATGGCAACGGTAATAAAGGGAAAATTTGAACTCGTTTTTCTTTTGTATTGTTTAATAACTCCCTCCAGATTCCCCACCAAAAGAATGCTAAACAACCACTACTCCACTACTTGCAATTGTATTTCAACTTAAAATCAAACTACATGCTAAACAATTACTTGACCTTCCACATCAGCCTTGAGACTGCATTTAACCTGCATTGCAAAAAAGGAATGCATGTATAGTACTATGACATTTAACAATCAAGACCATTTTTACATTGTTTTACTTCATCATTTTTAGATAACCCGTCAGTTGCTGTTACTCCAAGCCCAGTAATTGCTCCAAATTCAACTATAGCAGCAAACATGACGGCAGCACCAAGTCCAGTAATCATAAGTACCTCATCTGCACCCACCTCAGCATCAATCAGAAACACGTCTTCCATTTCTCCTACTTCAACGTCAACATCTCATGTTATTCCTGCTACGTCTCCCACACCTACACCACCATCTACGACAGCACCAACCAAGAAACCCAACCCTCACGAAAAACCCACAAAAGGAAGGTCTTTTGATTCAGCATCATTTTTTGGAGGGATTATTCTTGGGGTCATCCTCGCTATTGCCAGTTTTGTGGGCTACACTTTTTGGCAGAACAAGAGAAAAAGCTATCATAGTTTGTAATGTAAAATAATGTTAAATAAAACCAAATTGTAGAGTTCCAGAATAAACATCCATATCTTTGTGAAATTGGTTTCTCACTGCCACCAGTCAAAAACATAAAAGTTATTGACTTAATATTTTTTCAATTGACAGCAGCGAAAAATCAAATTTCAGCATCTAGTTTGCACCTACTGAATCTTTCATAGTTGGAGGAGTAATATCAAGCACTTGAAATAATGTTGCATCAGCAATCCTCTATCGAAACATGTTATTTAAGTCGGTTAGAAAAATGCAGCTTTTGCTTCATTTTTTCAACTCACCTTTCTGTGCATGGGAATCAGATGAAACACTCTTTTCCTTGCTTGATATATTACATCCTCTGTAGGTAAGGTGTGGATGTTTTCTAGAACTGCACAACAGTTACTGTAAATCAGATTGCTGGCATGCATTTGGGATATGTGTTGCTAAGGTCATAGGAAGTTATAGTTGATATAATGCAGAAAACAAATGCTGATCTCAAGAAAAGACAAAGAGATTGAGTTCTCTTGGAATCTTCTATTTATTGCATGAGCAAATTTTAAAGCTGTAGGAGTATTTTTGAAGCTTAAACAACTACTTCTGCTTTAAACTCGCTTTTTCATAACTAAGCATTCCGCATGATTAATTCTAGCGATGGGCAACACATCAAAGTAGACAGATAACGATTCTCACAGATTTAACTTTAAGTTTATTGTAAAAAATTGGATTGGCGCAATGCTTTACTCATTTCTTTATCAATTAATAATGCAAACTTTATTGTACAAGGCAAGCTTAAATCACTAATAAAAAATCATTAATTGGGCAGTTTTGTTGATCATTCATTCATGTTTGTTAGTTATACGAGTTGCAAGTTACAACCAAATGTAGTTCTACGTACAACAAAATATTTTTGTTGTTGTGAGAAGTAGAGTAGAGAGTTACATGTAAGTTGTGAGTAGTACTTCATGCAGTGGGTTTTCTCCAAGATCTCTTCTGATTTTTCTAATTCCACATAACCCCACATGCTAAATCATAATTTGTCAATTCATTCTGTGAGTAAAAGACCAGAGGTTGGTTCAGGGACCATTCTGTGAGTTAACCTTGCCCTAACTTAGATCCCAGAGGTTGTTTTAGGGTTCGATCTGTGAGTTAGCCATGCCCTGACTTGGATCAGCCCAAAGGTTGTTTCAGGGTTCTATCTGTGAGTTAGCCATGCCCTGACTTAGATCAGCCCAGAGGTTGTTTCAGGGTTTGATCTGTGAGTTAGCCATGCCCTGACTTAGATCAGCCCAGAGGTTGTTTCAGGGTTTGATCTGTGAGTTATCCATGCCCTGACTTTAGATCAGACCAGAGGTTGTTTCAGGGTTTGATCTGTGAGTTAGCCATGCCCTGACTTAGATCAGCCTGGAGTTTGTTTCAGGGTTCAATAAAATGTCAAGTATAACATTACTGCATGACCTGTTACACGACTTTGTTAGTACACTTGTACAACTCATAGTACCTTTATTTTAGTCATATTTAAGAAAAAGTATTCAAGGGTTAAATTACAACTTGTTTAACTGTTTTACGTTTCTTTCGTATATTTCTTAGTTTTTCAGTAGCATCAGTGAAAAAGGAGATTTCCTTGGCTTCCATTTCTTGGCGAAGAAACGTCATTCCAGCTTGATTAAATCCTATTATATCCTGAAGACCAAAACGTTCAAAAGGAAGTTTAGCAACAAATATAATGTTGTCCCTCCACTCCTCCCCCCCCCCCCCCCCCCCCGACACAAGAAGCACAAATATATTGTTGAACAAATAGAAACAACAAATCAGTGACCCAAGAGATGTTAGTCCAGAACTGGACCCACTTTTATCTGCACGAGAGTGGTAAAAATATGAGAAGAAGATCTGGATCGAGAGTCAATGGACAATCATTTTTTTAGAATCAGAGCTCAGAGGAACATTGCGCACGCAAAACAATAAACACAATTGTGAAAAGTGGGTCCAGTTCTGGACTAAAGAGAAGTCTGTAAATCAGATACAGAATCATCCTCATGTGCATTGAACTTTAACATGATCCGATATTCACCTTCAATTAATTCCCTCCAATTTTAAAATGTTTAAAAGGAGAACATGAAATTATACTCCTAGGTATTTGATAAGCAATATACAATATTCATGTCTAGTCTGTATGATAAAGATGATGCTGATTATGATTATAGTGATGACTATGTTAATGACAATGATAATGGTGTTGATGATGATGACGGTGATGATGATGGCAATGATGATGATGGTGATAATGTTGATGATGTTGATGATAATGATGGTGATTATGTTGACCGTGATGGTGATGATGATGATGGTGGTGATGATGGTGGTGATAGCGAAATTAATGGTGATGATGATGATGGTGATATTAAAGTGCATATGACACGAAAACATTTTAATGTTAAAAATGTGTATTTTATTGGCATGAATAAGAATATCACAGTTAAATTTGTTTCAAAAACGTATTTCTCTAGAAATTCAAGAAAATTTAGTACATGTTGTGACGTCATTTTGTTTACAAGTCTCCAGATTTAGTTGCAAATACACGAAATATGTTTGAATGCAGAATCTTAATTTCAGGTAGTACACTTTTCAGTTTCCCACCATTTGAAGAGTATTTCGTAAGCTATCAAATGAAGCTGAATAGAATATGCCTTTTGTTGTTATTTTATAAGAATTACAATTTATATTTAGTGCATTTCTACCGAATCTAGAGTACGTGTCAACAAAATGACGTCACAAATTGGGCTTAATTTTCTCACATATCTCAAGAAATAAGCTTTTGAAACAAATTTTGTTACGACATATTTATCATTATTAACAAACTATACATTTTAAACGATGAAATGTTTTCGTGTCATATACACTTTAATGGCAATGTTAATGGTTATAATGATGAAGATGGTGTTGATTATGATGGTGATGATGGCAATGATGATGATGATTGACTTTATTTAGAGGGTGACACATGACAGTCCCAACTTAGCATTGATAAACTTGTGACAGGGACAGCCACAGAGACATTCTCACCATTTGCACATTTTTTAAATCAGCTCCTTATAGTCTAATATTTTAAGACCCTGAGTGTTGGTCACCCAAAGCTTGAACCCGCAACCTCCCACACAATAGACCAGTGCTCAACCAAGTGAACTGGGAGGCTTTACGATGGCTCACCTTTATAAATGCCCATAAAGATTGGCTGTATATCAATGTATATATTACATATATTACTGTACATACCCTTAGTCCATGTACTTGTCGTTTGGTGTTCTGACGAATGGAGTCAATTACTGGTAAGAGTTTACTAGTGGCTGCTATTTGGTTGTGATGGATTCTGAAAAGAAAAGAAAAGAAATTTCAAATTTTATCACAGGTAGCCCAAGCTTGGTTTCTGTGGCGTCATGTTATAAGGAAGTGTATATTCATCAAAAATTTCAGTAAAATCCTTGAAACGTGAAATAAAGCCTCGAAATTTTACCCGATCATTGAGAAATAGCACTTCTTTCGCTCTGTGTGGTTATTTTTTGAATTTAGCCTGTTTTAAGATTTTTTCCCAATTTTTTTTCCAAGCTTTATTTCACGTTTTAAGGATTTTATTCATATTTTTGATGAATCCCCATACATTTCCTTATAACATGACACCACAGAAACCAAGCTTGGGCTACCTGTGATTTTACTTGATAATAATTTTTTTTAAATTTTTTTTTACATTTTTTATTGGTTTTGTACCATTTATACTTCATTATCTACGTCTATAGTACATATCAAAAAAAAAATACATAGAATTTCAAATCATTTATAAATACTAAGCTTACTAGTAATTCTTGTAGATAATATAAATAGCCAGAGCATTGTTTCAAATTTTTTTTATCACTATGAGTTAAAATACTTTTGAACCCAAGACTGAAAATGCACCACTGCAATTCATGCACAATATGGAAATTGTAAATATGGAAGGGTTGTGCTGCAGTAGGGCATTCACTTCTCCCTTCCTGGACTCAACATCTCATGTCACATCATCATATCCCTTCATTCAAGGGGTTTTCTCTGGGTTCTCCAGTTTTTCTCCTCTGCAAAACCGAAAAAAGCTCAATTCCGACTGCCCTATTTCATGATGATGTCACTTTAAAACAAACTATTGTTTTAACACTAGGGATCATGGTCACTGGAGGGGGATGGAATGACAATAACACATCTTAAATCACAATGAAATGTGGTTAATGAGCTGGTGAAGGCAAGAACAACTAAATTGTAGTCTACAACCACTGATAGAAGATAGCCTTTAGTAGATAACCATAGAGTACACCATTCGAACGCAGTTGCAGTGACTAGAGTAGATTTATTGACGGTAGATATTGTTACGATCTTAAGAAACTAAGAAACTGGTTCGAACTGAAATACAGGTTAAAACACAACATTAATTTAAGATCAATTATGCTAGCTATTACAAGATCAATAAATTCACTTACTTTGATGTACGTGGATAGGATAAAGATTGAGAAAGAAGGTAGAATTTTGATAGATTGAAGACTGATAATACGGTGTAGTTAGCGTCGAGAAAGCTATATGATACTACTGAAAAAGCACGTGTCATAGATTGATTGACTGAGGTATCGAGTCACTTAATCATATAATAAAAAACTTTGTAAAAGATTAACTAGTTAACATTCCGGCCCCTTAAAGGCGCTAAGTACTGCCTTTACAATAAACTATAAGGATAAAGGCCGGAGGACAAGAAAACTGAACGGTAACAATAATAATCGTAAATGGTATGTAATAAACTAAGAGTTCAAAGTTAGTGTCCCTCGTGCATTGCACAATAGTATATCGTAGAGTCCTTTGTTTAGGCTGCAACATCTGCTTCCTCCAGAAGTACAATCTTACTGACTGGACGTACAAGCGTCGATGTCTTCGTCCTTATTTTAGCGGACCGTACTAAGCCATCCACACTATTCTGGTAAACTTCTAGTACTCTGCCTAGTGGCCATGAAAATCGCTGTGTGGTATCATCAACGATCATCACGACGTCGTTGGGTTGCAGATTCCGTTGCTTTTTGATCCACTTTTGGCGGGCTTGTAGACTGGGCAGGTACTCTTTCACCCACCTCCTCCAAAAAACGTCGGCTAGGTACTGCACCTGTCGCCACCTTCGCCGACTGTAGACGTCTTCCTTTGCAAAAATACCTGGGGGAATGGTCGAACCTGGACGTAGCAGTAGCAGATGGTTGGGAGTCAGAGCTTCAAGGTCTCGCGGGTCTTCAGAAACCTTTGTAAGTGGGCGGCTGTTCATGATCATTTCTACTTCGCACATCAGGGTGGATAACGTTTCGTCGCAGATGGTTTGTTGTTTTAAAAGTCCTTGGAGAATCTTCCTGGTCGATCTGATACATCGCTCCCACACACCGCCATGGTGCGAGCCTGAAGGTGGATTGAATGTCCACTTTACATTCTTTGCTAGAAGCGCGTCGTGGATGGCTTGCTGATTCATTGATTGGATCGATTCGCGAAGTTCCCTTTCGCCCCCGACGAAGTTCGTCCCATTATCCGTCCTAATTTCTTTAGGTGGGCCTCTTCTTGCGATAAATCGCCTTAGCGTGTTTATAAAGGAATCTGTATCTAGGCTGTGTGAAATTTCTATATGAACAGCTCGTACGGTAAGACAAGTGAAGATCACGCCGTATCTCTTTACTGTTGTTCTTCCACGACGTACCAAGAACGGTCCAAAGAAGTCAATCCCGACGGATGTGAACGGTGGATTATCCGGAGTCACGCGGTCTCTTGGCAGGTCCGCCATTTTTTGCTGCTGTGGTTTGCCGTGATTCTTTCTGCAAAAGAAGCATGTACCGATGGCACGGCGCACCGCTGCTCGGGCCTTGACAATCCAGTATCTTTGTCTTAGATGAGATAAAACATGCTCTGCGCCACAGTGACCATTAGTAACGTGGTGGTGTCTAATCAACAGCTCGGTGACATGCTGCTTGCTAGGGAGAATAATTTGGTGCTTGTGATCTTCGTCTATCGGTGCGTTCGCCAGACGACCTCCTACACATATCAGGCCATCAATCAGCTGAGGACTGAGGTTGTAGATAGAACTTGACTGCAACACTGTGGAATTACGTGAAGATAGAGCGACAACCTCTTCGGGAAAGGCCGACTTCTGCACTAACTTGAGGATTTCCCTTTCTGCCGCATTCATCTCGTCCACTGTTATCGGATCCAGCTTGTTCGAAGTGTTGACAGTCTCTTGAGCCCGACGCTTGCTGCACAGGTTACGGAGATTTGACTTCAACCGCAACATCCAGGCAACGGACTTGCGCAGGCGGGTCCAACTGGAGAACCGTTCGAAGCGCTTTACCATATCCCCGTTCATTTCCGCTGTGGAGATAACGTTGACTACTGCTTCCCTCTTCACTTCTGGGTCGTTATCTTCCAGTTTCACAGCAGGACGTCGAGGCCAGTTCTCTTCTGAATTCCAAAGGAAGCCTGGACCATTCAGCCAGCGGTTATCTCCTAAGGCCGCTTTAGGCGACAAACCTCTTGACGCATCGTCTGCAGGGTTGGACCTTGTGTCGACATACGACCATTGAGTCCTTGTTGACTTCTCGCGTATTGCAGTCACTCTGTTTGCTACAAACGTATGGAATCGTTTGTCCTCATTCTCGATGTATGCAAGTACGCATGTGCTGTCGGTCCAAAATCTCGAATCTTCTAGCACTGGGATGGAAAGCTCTTTGAGAGACATCTGATCGAGTCTAGTGGAGAGAACAGCCGCAGACAACTCCAACCTCGGTATGGTAACTGGTTTGAGGGGTGCTAGCCTCGACTTGCCATTGACGAAAGAACAGTGAATTCTCCCTTCTCGATTGACTAGTCTGAGGTATGTTACTGCTCCATAGCCTAGTTGAGAAGCGTCAGAGAAGTGGTGCAATTGGCTTGATGAGACTTCACCGAATCCGTCTGGTTTGAAGCAACGACGGATAGCTAAGCTTTCCAGATGTGGTAAATCTTGCAACCAGCTCTGCCAGCGTTGAAGGTCTGCCTCTGTCATAGGATCATCCCACCCTAGTCTTTGGCGGCACAGGTCTTGGAGCAGCAGCTTAGCCGGTAGCGTATATGGAGCAACGAATCCCAGCGGGTCGTAAATCGAACTGACTACCGAAAGTATACCTCGTCTGGTGGCGGGTCTGTCCTTGATAACGATAGCGAATCCAAAGGTGTCGGATGAGACTTTCCACTGAACGCCAAGAGCTCTCTCAATGCATGTAGAATCGAAGTCCAGAGTCTTCGTAGAAGGCGCTCTTTCCTGTTCTGGGATTGTCGAGAGAACCGCAGCGGAGTTTGACATCCACTTTGTCAAACGAAAGCCTCCCTTTGCCAATAGATCACGCAGCTCTTTAGCGAGATGAACTGCAGCTTTCTCGGTAGCCACAGACTTGAGGCAATCGTCGACGTAGAAATTTCTCTTAACTGTCTCGATTGCCTGTGTACTGAATTCTCCTGAGTAGTCGTCAGCTGTCTTGCGTAGAGCAAACGTTGCGCAACTAGGCGATGAAGTTCCTCCGAACAGATGGACATTCATCTGGAACTCTTCTATTTCACCTTCGAGATCTCCATCCTTAAACCATAGAAATCGTAGAGCGTCACGATCTCCTTCCGGTACTCGTACCTGATAGAACATTGATTCAATGTCTGACATGAGGGCAATTGGTTCCTCGCGGAATCTCGTAAGCACCCCAATCAGAGAGTTGTTAAGGTCCGGCCCCTGTAGAAGCTCATCGTTCAATGCTTTGCCTTTATGCTTAGCTGAGCAGTCATATACGACGCGGACCTTGTCGGGTTTTTTTGGATGGAACACAGGGTGGTGAGGCAGATACCAGGTAACATTCGTGGCGACGTAACAGTCAGTGACCTTTCTGGCGTAGTCTTTCTCGAGCAGATTGTCGATGAATCTTGAATACATCTCGTGTAGCTTGGGGTCCTTCCCGAGTCGTTTCTTCAGGAGCAGAAGACGGTGCATAGCAAGGCATCTGTTGTTTTCAAGAGAGGGCGCGTCATTCTTCCAAGGCAGCGCCAACTCGTAATGCCCATCTTTACGACAAATAGTTTCCTCCATGATCTTTAGAGCTCGCCTGTCTTCCATTGACATAGTTCTCTTGTTGTCGTATTGTGAGTCGTTGAACTCCATATTGCAGAAACTCTTAAATTGATGTTCGAGATTTGCTTCAGATTGAACAAAGTTCGACATGTGGAATTCGTGGGCTCCATTTTTCAGTGGTCCGACAACCGCCCATCCTAGAATGGTCTTCATTGCGTATGGTTCTCCTTCTAATCCTGCTCTGATTTCCTCCGGTTGCAGGGCTCTGGGAACGTCGCTGCCAATCAGTAAGTCGACCTCTGCATTGATGCTTGGTATACTAAGACCTTTGAAGTGTTGCCAACTGTTTACATCTACTTGACTAGCCATACTTTCTGTCGAGACAGGAAGATTCGCAATGGAGAATACGGTAGGAATTTCTAGATGGCCAGTACCATCCAGGGCTGATACCTCTAGGCCAAGAACTGTTGTCTCAGTTTTGCTGTTGACCTTCTCTATCGTCGTGATAGATAAAGTGGTTTCCTTTCCTTGGGCATTGAGCATGTGTTTGAGTCTTTCTGTGCAAAAGGTGGTATTTGATCCCCCATCCAGGAACGCGTACGTTTGTACTACCTTGTTGGAGTCTCTTGCCTTGACCTTCACAGGAACTATAGGCAAGGCTATTATCTTCCGGGTCGGGACTGTTGGGTGACTCTTGACATAGCCGTTTCGAACCTGGGAGGAACTTTGGTTGGTGGTTTGTTTCGAATCACTGCTTGTTGCCTCGCCATCTTGTTTGGATTCTTTAGCTGTACTCGACTTTGGGTGAAGAAAGGTCGAATGTTTTTGTGTGCATCCATCCACCTTGCAAAAGCTTGCCTTTGAACAAGAATTAGCTACGTGACCATTGGTAAGACAGTTGTCACACAATCTCTTGTTGCGAACAAGTTTGTGTCTTTCTTCTAAGCTCATTCCTCTGAAGACGGAGCACTGAGAAAGCCAGTGATTATTGCTGCATGACGGGCATTCTGGAAGTCTCCGAGACGTCGTAGTATTGAGACATTCGCTGTTCTTGTTATTGCTGTTTGGAGATGTTCTCGCGTCGACTTGAGTTGCGAACGACATTGTTCTCCTAGTGTTTCGTTCGTTGTAACTTCTTGGCTTGTTTGTATTCAGGTTGCTGTTGTTTGACATGTCACCGAATATTGGATGGGCTGCAATTCTCGCGCGATCCTCCACGAATGCGGCTACATCGTCAATGGTAATTTCTCTTCCGTCCCTTTCGGTGATCCTATCTGCGATGTCGCGCCACTTCAGGCGTAACCCGTATGGCAGCTTGTCCACAATGCGCTTCAGCGTGTCCGGGTTTTCTATTTTACTCGAAAATCCAATCTCTCTTAGGGTGTTCCTGCAGCTCGTGAGAAGGGTTGAGAACTTACGCAGTGCTTCGCCAGATTCGGTCTTTATCGGGTTGCCTTCGGTTAGTCTACCAACATACGATGCTGCTATTTTGTAGCTTTGGCCGTATCTTTGCTTAAGAAGTTTTCGGGCTTCGCGATAGCCTTCTGCGGGGGGCATTGAAAGGCAACTCCGCATCAGCTCCTGTACGTCTCCAGCTGTATATTGTACAAGATAGTACAATCTTGCATTGTCGCTCTCCGTTTTGGACTCGATGATATTCTCAAAGGCTCGGACGAAGCTGCAATATTCTATCGGATTTCCGTCAAAGGTTGGTACCTCAGGCTGAGGTAGCATCAAGGCAAGGGTGTGTCGCTGTTGCTGAACCAGTAGGCTCTCTATTTGTTGAGCTTGCATTCTCTGGGCCGCCATCGCGCTAAGAATAGCTTCTTCGTTTTCCGATTTTATCTTGATGTCCTTCTTCAAGTCCTCTGTCTTCTTCTCGTTGATTGATATTTTAAGGTCGGCTGGTAAGTTGAGCATCGGTGGTGGTGTTAATGGTGTCTTAGGCCTTTTAAAATCTCCGTTTTCTTCCGTACTGTCCTCGTCTGTTTCTTCGCCGCTCGATTCATTGGAAACTGTCTCGTAACTGCTCTCACCTTCGTAGGCATTTTCTTCGGCGGTGGCCTTTGCTATTTCTGTTTCCAGTTCCAATTGTTCCATTTTCTGTTTCAAACGCAGTTCTTCTTCTTGAAGTGCTTGTCGTTTTTTAAGAAGCGTCACTTGAACTTTCAACGCTGCCTTTCGTGCGGCGATATTTGACCTTGACGAACGTGAGCTGCGATGAGACGTGACACTGGCGTTGTCGTCATCGACCTTTGGATCGCATGACTTCTTCTCCAACTCTGATGCTGTGGCTATAGAGTCTATTCTTCGTTTTAAATCGCAAACTCTTGTCATCTCTGCTTCGAAGTATTCATGGGATTCTTCTATATCGCATTCGTCAGACAGATTGGCGTGGTAAGTTTCGTGAGCAGTTCGAAAATTGTCCATCGCGTCATCCAGTTCGGGAATTTTCAATTTTATGGATTCTAAATTGTCGACGCTGAGTAGCATTTCTTTGATTTCATTTTGTGTTTTTGTAATAAGCCCTTTGGCGGCGCTCCTAGCTCGTTTCAGTTGTCGCAGTTCTTCCATTATTGGATTGGCAGATTATTGAATCCCGATCATTCCTTTGACCATGCGGTTATCAATGTTCCTTTGAACCATACAGCATTCCGATCATTCCAACGAAATCAAGTACGGCGAAGTAGAAGTTATACAGCAATGTACAGTCGTAAATAACACAGCTATACGTACCAAATTCGAACTAAATGTAGTCTACAACCACTGATAGAAGATAGCCTTTAGTAGATAACCATAGAGTACACCATTCGAACGCAGTTGCAGTGACTAGAGTAGATTTATTGACGGTAGATATTGTTACGATCTTAAGAAACTAAGAAACTGGTTCGAACTGAAATACAGGTTAAAACACAACATTAATTTAAGATCAATTATGCTAGCTATTACAAGATCAATAAATTCACTTACTTTGATGTACGTGGATAGGATAAAGATTGAGAAAGAAGGTAGAATTTTGATAGATTGAAGACTGATAATACGGTGTAGTTAGCGTCGAGAAAGCTATATGATACTACTGAAAAAGCACGTGTCATAGATTGATTGACTGAGGTATCGAGTCACTTAATCATATAATAAAAAACTTTGTAAAAGATTAACTAGTTAACATAAATATTACGCTAAATATCTCGAAAGAAGAGAATTAAGCTTAAATTTAGCCTAAATTTCTATCATTTTAGCCGATGTAAGCAAACCGTGATGTCATCATGAAATAGGGTAATTCGATCTGTGAGTTAGCAATGCCCTTATCAACTTAGACCAGCCCATACCTTTCAGAGTTTGATAAAATTAAAGTTAAAAAAAGTTTTTTATTTATATTTATAATAAATTAATTACCTCATTAAGAAGAACAGACATCTACAAGACAACTCTATCTCCCAGTTTGCCTATTTGACCAAAGAGAAGCATTAAAATCATTAGCAAACAGCAGTCGTGGAGTGTCTTTTTCGTACCCTAATTTTTGAATATTCATGTTGTATTTTATGAGATTTGATACTTGTTGTGCTTTGTTCCACTAACCTCCGCATGTGTATACAGCAAGGCGCACCTTTTTTATACTTAAGCATTAGAGCAACGGGGTTGTTTAGAGCAGTTTTCGTATTGGTTGAAAACATATGGTACTGACTTACAGCACGTACGCGGTACGACATGTTGTAACGTTGAAATGGCTTTCCTCAGGAATGGTTATCGTACCCTGGGGGGGGGGGGGGGGGGACTCCGGGAAAAAAGTACTGGGGATGCTTCCGGTATTTTTTAGGGTTTTTTTTGAAAATTTCCGACGAGCATCCCCAGTACGAGTACGAGTACGAGTCCCCCCCCCCCCCCCCTGGGTTATCGTATGAGTGGGAAACATGCAGTACTGACGCAGCACGTACACGGTACGACGTGCCGTAACATGCATTGAAATGGCTTCCCATAGACTTCAAGCATAGTTAATAGATTAATAGCTATTCACTATGCTTCAAGTTATGCATGCAATCAAAACGTGTAGTTAAGACCACGGTAAGGCAAAGTAGGGCCACATTACTGTTGCGAATTTAACGTATCTACTCATTCGAAATCCGCTTTAATGTGAGAGGTGGTCCCCCAGTAAAGTAGATCAGTAGCTGATACCTTTATCCATTCGTCAATTAGCTTCAGAATATCAATGACATAATCAAATGGTAAAACAACCAGTGCTTCTTCCAACTCACTAAAACGAATTCAATTTTTTTCTCAATTAGTTATTTAAAAATAAGTTGAAGATTATTTATTAAAGATTAGCGCTTAACCTGTGCTTCTCCATAATCCTTTCCATCTCGAGCGTATTGTCTTCCCATTTCAGACCACGTGTCATTTTCTTGAGAATAAGATTTGTTTGAGTTGTATCCAAATTCATGTGTCTTCTCGTGCGCAATTGTTAAACAAAGCGATGATACTGAAGGGAATGACATGTGGTCTGAAGTGGGAATACATTACGCCCAATGTAAAGAGGTCTATTTTCAGGTGCAAACATTAAACAAAGAAATGATACTCAAGGGAATGAAACGTGGTCTGAAGTGGAAAACATTACGCCCAAGGTAAAGAGGTCTATTCTCGGGTGCAACCATTAAACAAAGCGATGATACTCAAGGGAATGACATGTGGTCTGAAGTGGGAAAGCATTATGCTCAAAGTAAAGAGGTCTATAGCATGTGCAGAATGTAAAATTTGCCGTCACAACAAAATAGGATATTGGTGAATGCTAATCAAAATGTTTCCATGACAATGACGGAAAAAAACGACCTCGGCAGCCATGTTTATTCTATTTAGAATAAAAACCTTTGTTTCCCCAGCATAAATTAATTCTCAAGCGGCTTGAATTTGAGGCTACGCGTGGTGGAATCTATTGTTCAATCCAACATGGCTGCCGCGTGAAGAAGGCCCATTGAATAAATTGTGAGTCATAAACATCCTATTTCGGCAGAGCAACATTGCTATCGAGAAGCATCATCGACGTCAACATAAAGAGGAAGGTCCATTGATTGTCATGGAAACCCCTTGATTGACGCTCAGCAAAACCTACTTCATCTTGACGACGAATCAGCTTGTGCTATCGAGAAGCATTATAAATCACAATAGTTGGAAGGAAAAGGAAGCTGAATAAATCTAACCTGGAACGAATCTTTTGAGTGACTTGTAGCACATAACGAGAAGACTGAAAAATATGACCAAATGTAGTAAATTAGATTACGCTGTAATTGGCACATGCTGTAGTGGATTCCCAGCCACTATGTATATATGTATGTAATTATTCTTGTGTGTGTGTGTGTGTATGTGTGAGTGGGTTCATGTGTGAGTGTTTGAATGGCGAAGCTAAATAAGTAAATAAATAAATAAATAAATAAATAAATAAATAAATAAATAAATAAATAAATAAATAAATAAATGAATAAATAAATAAAGAGTTCTGATTGGTCAGTAGACACATGACGTAATTTGACGAAATCCACAATAGACCCTTACAGCACGTCGTGATGCAGCTCAATTTGGAGGACATAACAATAGGTTTTCGATTCTCAGGCGATTGAAATTATTTTGTTTTTTCCTCCAAATCGAGCTGTTTTGACGTTGCATGCAAAGGGTCTATTCTATGGACCACAAAAATTGCTTAGTTTCAATGCAGAAAGGACATTATCTTGACCTCGAATTAAAAACAATAATTATAATTATTCAATTTTTGATTTTATTTTCACCTATCACTTTAATGTAAATTGGGCTCCCTGTGATCTTACTTACCGAAATGTTACCAAATGCCATCAATATTGGGTTCGTAGGAGGAAGCGGAGCCTGTGAGGACGAAGCATAGAACAGTGAATACCGATTCTTATGAAACCTGCTAGCTAGCGCACAATAGGCCCTTTGCAGCTCAGTAATCACGTGCTGATTAATTCACTGACAGCAAATGAGTGAACATCTTGATTCCCATGGGTGAAATATACTGGTGAGCAAACAAAATTTCTACAACCTGTTTCGAAAGATCGTAATAAAACCGCATTTCGTAACACACTGGAAACACATCGTTTCATTCAGTTCTTTACAAGTAGCTAAAAAGAATCCCCAATTTAAGATAAAATAAAACATTTTGCATGTTACATGGCGCAATTTTCGCTTTGTGAAACTTTAGTCGCGAGAAAGTTTCACGAAAAGTAGAACTGCTTTCTACTCGTGCAACCGAAACTCGTGTTGGGAACAAGTTTCAGAATGAAATTGCGCCGTGTAACACACCAGTGAAACTTGTCACACAACGCCATTGCAAGCAAGTTTCAGCTAAAATTTTCAACGTGTAACAGGGCCTTAAGCAAACATGGCGGTAAAAGTGAAATTGTTTTTTATTCTTCCTTTCCATATTTCTGCTTCTTGTAGCCACGTATGCTATTTTAGTCAAAAGAAAACAGCAAAATATACAAAAGTTGGGTTACAGTAGCCTTGGAATGACGGCTGCCGGTAAAACAGATAAACGCGCTGTGATTGGCTAAAACAAAATTCCCCGCTCAGCTGGTAAAGTGTAGGGAATTAAGGGCGGTGGTGTAGCTATAGTGACTTGCCTCTGACCAATAAGCTGTTTCATTGGCCGAGCGGTTAAGATCTCGTCTCGAGAACCCAACTGAGGCAGATTTTTTAATCTGCTTATACACTCGATGTAGCAGACACTTTACATATAGATCTGTACCGAGTGGCAAAAACACATTTCATATAATTATAATATTTTCGTTATTGTTATTAAAGACCTTTTTGTTCACTTTCAAGGCGGATCGATACTCGAACATCTTCGCAGATTCCTCTCTGTGCAGTTCAATGGCTTCCATCAATTGTTCTGCCTGTTTGTATGAAGTAAAAAAATATTGAACTCAAATATAGCTTATATAGTATGCGCGCTTTGATTGGTCGAGAACTGTGCTTTATTAGTAAACGGAGCACGTAAAAAAGTTTTATTTGTTAAATACTTAAGCATAGTACGAAACAAATCATGCTCTGGGTGTCGCTCTGGGTAGCTTTGGGTATCATTGTTGAATCGCCCCAGTCCCCGCGCAGCAAACATTGGAGAAGCCGTACGCATGCGCCAAGAATGTACAACAAGACTACTTTCACTAAAAACGTTTTACATAAGGAATTCTGACGTTACATCTCTATGTCACTCTGACAGATTTCTCAGAGGTTAAAAAGTTTCGTGATTTTCTTACCGATTTCATGCTTTCCATTGTCTTCTTTCCAGCCTTTCTTGCTTCAGAATCATTTTCTCCAGGGATCTTTGATAAAGAATATTGAAATTACTCTTTTGAAAAGTACCACAGAAGTCAGGAAATGACGTTGACTGATACCTATAGCCCTAACAGGTCACGTGACCCTATTTTCCTGAATCGAGAATTCGCGTCCAAAAAAATTAAAAAAAGGAATAAACTGATCACGTGACCTTGAACTTGAACTTTGGGTGTTTAGGTTTCTATAACGTGAGGATGAGAGGGCGGCAAAAACCCCTTGGCCCCCCACTGGCTACGCTCATGAAATAGTATTATACTTTATATTTGTATAGGAAAATGCGCTGAATAGTAAGACCTGCGGTTTTGTTGTGGTTTTACTTACGACTTGTTCAGGCCCTTGTGCCAGAGTTTCTTCAAAAGCAGTTTCTCGTTCCTAAGTTTGAAAAGAAAGTTGAATTTATCGCTAAAATTAAACCAAGAGAACGGAAATGACGTCAAACGCACCTGTTCACGCTCCTCATCAATGATCAATGGCTCATCCGTTCGTTGCCATAGACGCAGAGACTTGTCATGTGACCCCGTGACCTGTCAACCAATCAAAATCTCTTAAACAAAATTGGTTCTTAAATGATACGCAGCGGCCATTTTGCCTACCCTGACAATAAAAGTTTTTTGGAAAGTTCATCTTAAAGCGCTTGAATGCGAGGTTACACGAGGAAAGTATTCTAGTCTTCTTGGCAGCCGTTTTTAGTCTCGTTCCATTCCCCTACGGTCCTCTTCTCTTCGCACAAACGGTTTATGGGAGAGAAGTGGAGACTATGAAAATGGCTGCCCTTGAGAAAGGTCCCTAGCTAAACTATAAACAGACGGTAGTACCGAAAACACAAACCATTCAACCGAGGCTGTAAGATTCAATTTGGATTAATCCTTTGAAGGGTTTACTTTGAAGCCTCGATTTAATACTTTGTGTTCGACCAATGAATCGAAGTATGGAGGGTGGTGTTATTCATCACTGAAAATGGGCGTCGTTGATTCGGGATTCTTGTTTAAGACACTCACCACGTATTCTCCATTGGGACTGACAGCTAGGCACCAGACCTCTCCCTGATGACCCTGTCAAAATAAATGACATCTGCTTGTTTACTATGAGGAGCAGATGGTAAAACCTAATTAGATTTGTCAGACAAGCACGCGCTTAAACCCTATATAAGGTTAACAAAAGGCCAAACGGAACAAGAAGCAACCAATCATTGCGCACCTCTCGAGTAATTTCCACAACTGCAAAAAAGTACGCGTTCGCTTCAGTTCTGCTTCTTAAGATAGATAGATCCAATCTCACGCCCAAGGTCTACTCTCTACTCTACTAACTCGAAAATGCCAGCAAGAGTGGTAAGCTCTCTTCAAAATGATAGCAACTATATTTTCAATCGATGCATCCTTCAAAACGGACTGGGAAGCAATATTCAGTTTGAAGGCCATGTGAACAACCAAAACCAAGATTTTAATTTTGAACATGGCCGTACGTACGACTTCGTGCGTACGGCAGGCTGTGAAATAAGAGACGTCATGACCACCTATTTGACACATAATCTCCCAAATATCGATGAAGATGCCAAACAAGACTTACGAAGCGCCTTTGAAAACCTGTTTGTGTACAGTGCCTACAAAGATAAGCTTAAAAATGAAGGTCAACAAGTTTGGAAGTCATTGAATTTGCTTCTATTTAATCCAGAAAATGGTGGAAATGAGGGAGATTACGTAGCTTACGTCATTTTCAGTTGCGCCACCACGAAAGGCCCAGAAAATCACTACAAAGTTCATACGAGCATCACTTGCCAAAGGTTCACTTGGTTTCAGTTCCAAAAAGAAGATGGGGAAGTTATTTCGAATGCTCTTCAGAACCTGGTCATTAAATGAATTAGCTTGTCGAAAAAAGACCAGAAAGCCTCCTTAAAACAGTACTTATAAAAACCACAAAAAATGATATCTAATTGGTTAGAAAAGTATTTGCAAATTTTAAAATCGTTTCAGTCTTTCGAGGTAATAATCTAGTTATTATTCCATGTGGTTTTAACTATATGTCTTCTGGGAACAACAGGAAGTATAGTTTCTTGGAAAAGATCATCGGTTCCAAGAAAAAACATTTATTTTTTTCCTCGCGAGCGATCATTCTCAGAAACGAAAATGACTCTTGTTTGATTTATGAGTTTCACTAAGAATAGTACGATTAATAATTCGAAAAGTTTGTAACAAGAAATTAGTTTTAACACTGTAAGCAATTATTATAAGCAATTATGTCGTAAGAAACTAGAAAAAGCTCTACAGACCACGACTATTACTTTCTATAACCGTTAAATGATAAAACACTTCTTAGTTCTTTCGATTTACTGGTTTATTGTTAATGAACTGCGTCGCCAACTTGTCTGGTGTAGTCTCTCGGGCTGACACCAACGCAGGAAACTGAGGAAAACCGATTAAGCATGTAATCTTGTTTTTCTCACCAATAATCGTCCTCTCTGTTTGATTGATGCCTAGAGGTTTCTTTAGCTGATAAGTTACTTAAATATTTACGTTGGGCGCTGCCAGGGGTACGATCCAAAACCTAACTTTAAGCTCAGCAATCTTTTACAATTTCGTTTGTCAGCTATAATTTGTACCGGCGATAGGAAGCCTAATTAACGATCCTTCGACGGTATAACTATCGTTGATGACAGTTAAGTTTAAATAATAGAATTTTACAATAGTTCAAATTCCTCCTCGGGAATTGGGAACTAGTTTATTGCTAATGACAATTATAATTAATCAATCAGAATGCTTGTAAGTGACGTCAGGTCACGTTGGACATGATGTCACAGATTATGCTAATGAGAACTTTTATAAGTGCATGTAGCACACACTTTAGTTCAGTTGAGTTGGAACACCAAGCAGATAAATAATAAAAGGAAAGAAAGCAGAAGCAGAAAAGCAGTCTCGTCGTCTTCTCTTAGTCCAGAAAAGAGAGAAATAACATCGTCGCAAGGGAACGTATTACTCCCCCACTTCCCTTCGTGACAGATTTGGTGGAGAACCCGGGTAAGAACCGGTACACGAAGCTTAGCGAACAGAAGTGGTAAGTCGAGTGCGATTTCATGATGGTAGAAGAATGGAATTTTTGGGTTCTTTGAGAACCAAGCCACATATAGATAGGTAGATTATATAGTTCTTTGCTAGCGATTCATTTTAAATGTACCATTGGCGATATACGTTATATCCTAATCGTGGATGTGTTCATAGTGGCCTTGCACTTGTTTTCTCGCTTAAGTATTTGATGTGTTGCGTACTCGCGAATTCTTTTGAGGTGGTGTCGTGTACGTGTTATGCTCACAAGGAGTAAAACTAAGAAACAACGACAGAACAAACAGACACTCTTTATTGTGCTTGCTCACAAGCAGAACCTGATAACTCTAACAACCAAGAGGTTGAATCACAACCCGATTTTTTGTTCAATATGGCTGACGGCATACTTGAGGCGATAAATAATTTACAGACCGCTTTTGATGAATGGAGGGAAGCAGGCGAGGATAAGTATGAAAACACAGTAACGCGACTAGGAGCAATTGAACAAGAAGTGCGCGAGAAGAATGATCTTAATAGTTCGCGCGGGCTTTTTAAACCCCTAAAGAGTTTTAGTGGAACGGATGAGGAAGATGTAGACGAATTCATCATGTCTTTTACTCAATTGGCAGTATTCCAAAATTGGGATAATGATCGGATGGTGCAAGCGTTGCCCTTATTTCTATCTGGGAATGCAAAGACATGGTATAACTCTTATGATAAGGATTACGAAGGCCTTGCGGAAATATTAGCTGCGCTCCGAGAGCAATTCAATCCGGAAGTAAATAAGTGGCTTAACGGACAAAAATTGGATAAGTCCGTTCAGGGTTCTAATACCTCCTTAAGTGAATATACCGCGAGAGTCAGGCGACTCTGCCAAAGGCTTGAATTGCCCAAAACCGAGTGGCTGCATTATTTTATGAGAGGGTTGAAACCCTCACTGAAGGCACATGTGTATTTACAACAGCCTAAAACGTTCGAAGAAGCAGAATACGCAGCAAAACTAAAAGATTCGGCGCCAGAATCAGATCCACCAATCAATGCTATTATGAGCCAAGTGAGTAATATAGTAAAAGACCTCAAAGATATCACTGTTCACGGCCAACAAGGCAAACCAAAGGCCATATCAGCTTTTACCCAACCCGACCGCCCCGGTTGGAATTCTTATGACGTAAATTCACAGCACCAAGTCAACCAATCCAGGCCCGTCCTCAGGGAGGATTTACAGCAATTGGCGCGCGATCTACGAAGGGAATTCCGTAGAGGTTTTTGGAAATAATGACCGTAACCCCAGGTTCAATAGGAACAGGCGAACACCCACGGGAGATCCCATTTGTAATACGTGTGGTAGGGTAGGCCACATTAGCGTTCGTTGCCGTTTTGGGGACCCTAGAATTCCCTCACCTAATAGGGGAAGGTCAAACTTTACATCCAACCCATTACGTGGAAACCCCCCACAAAATAGAGCCCAGCGTCAGGGAAACTGACTTCGGCTCCTATTCACCGGGAGAATTTAGGGGCCGTTTCACTATGTAACATGAATAAAATTTCTGATAAAGAGATAAATAATGATAATGAAAATACTAGCAATAATACATGTGTTAATTTAGCCCAGGAGAGTAATAAATCGTGTTGTGAGGTTGATGTCCCGGTCAACCAAGTTTCAATGCCCAAAGTGCCAATCCAAGGCACTACCGTAGATGCCCCGAATAAGTCTCGGAATTCGAATCGAGATAATGTCACTAATAAATCCGGTAGTACAGATCGGATAGAAATTTTTGAGGATTTATGCACTTCCGAGAAGGCTGTCGTAGTGGAAAAAGACAGCGATAATACAGTAATTACAATGATGTCTAATGATGGTGGGAAATATGATACCCACGATATTTTAGGAGGGAAAATCGAAATCCCTCGAGATGCATATTCAGAACCTCAAAATGAGGCTCGTGACGTAATGGAAGTGAATGTAGGGGTGGACAATAATGATGATGTTAGTCCACCAGAGTCGGGGGCAAAGGCACTAAATGTAATAGTAGACTCTCCTGAGGAAAACAATTGCGAAACCGCGCTGTCAATAGAACAATGCGTCATGGCTTCTGGTGAAATTGGTCCTCTCCAAGTTAATTTTCTTGTAGATACTGGAGCTACAGTATCTGTCATTCATTCACGGGTATGGGACGAATTGCGTCGCTACAGCCAATTTCAAAGGATAGCCCTGAGGCCCTCAACTAATATGCAAACTGTAAATGGTAAACCTTTAGTAGTGGAAGGAAAAATAAAGTTACCAATTGTTTTGTCGAGCCTAGCTTACCCATTTGAGGTTCACGTTGTCAAGGAACTTGCTTATGACGCAATATTAGGTAAAGATTTCCTAGCGCATTATCATTCACGCATAGATTTCCCCAAGGGCATATTAAAATTGCGGTCGGAAAACATTGATGTTTCTCCTGATCAGGTGCGAGCTTGCATGCAACAAACAGTGCGCATACCACCCCTGTCAGAACAAATCGTAGCGGCTTATGTAAATCACGAAACTAGTAACTTAATGAAAGGCGAAGTGACGTTCACGCCTGCGCCTAGTCTGGAAGAACGTTTTGAACTACTGGGGGCTCACATTATCACGTATATCGATGATGACGGCCAAATACCAGTACGCTTGTTAAACCCTAAACCAGTCAAGGTCACGCTATATCGTCACACCACCCTGGGTACAATAGAATTAGCTGCCATGGTTGACGACCAAATAATAGAACAAGTGAAAGAAAAGCCAGATTTAACTCTCGCCATTAACTCTTTAAATACTGACCCACTGACACAAAGAGATAAGATTGAACAGATGACTAAAGACTGTGATCTGACCACAGACCAAAAGGCAGAATTGGAGCATGTCCTACGTGAGTATTTGGATATCTTTGCTTTTACCAATAAAGAGTTAGGTCGTACTGACATAGTGCAACATACCATTGATACTGGTAGTCACCCGCCAATTCGTCTACCCCCGTACAGAACTACACCAGAGAAGCGAGAAGAAATAGAGACACAGGTAAAGGAGATGTTGGAACAAGGTGTAATCAGGCCTTCTACAAGCGCTTGGGCGGCTCCTGTCGTCCTAGTGGCTAAGAAGAATGGTAGCATGAGGTTTTGCGTGGATTACCGCAAACTCAATAGCATCACGCGGCGTGACAATTTTCCGTTACCAAGGATAGATGATACATTAGACGCACTTGCAGGGACAACGTATTTCAGTTGCTTAGATTTGCGTTCGGGCTATTGGCAGATTGAAATGCATCCAACATCTCGTGAGAAGACAGCTTTCATCACACATGAAGGCTTATACGAATGGGAGGTTCTTCCATTCGGTCTCTCTAATAGCCCGTCTTCTTTTCAGAGATTGATGAGTTACATTTTACGAGGTTTAACATGGCGCACTTGCTTGATATATCTGGATGATATTATTATTTACTCGCGCTCCTTTAGTGAACATCTATCACATTTAGAGCAAGTGTTCATTCGCCTTCGTGAAGCAAACGTTAAGCTACATCCAAAGAAGTGCCAATTAGCTAGGAAAGAGGTCCTCTACCTGGGGCACATAGTGTCCTCAGATGGAGTGAAGACCAACCCGGACACCATCAACGCCGTCAAGAACTTCCCACGACCTACTAACGTCAAGGAGACCCGAAGCTTTCTGGGACTGGCAAATTATTATAGACGTTTTGTTAAGAATTTTGCCCAAATCGCTGGACCTTTGACTAACCTAACGCGGAAAAATGTACCTTTTCATTGGTCCACAGAATGCCAAGAAGCTTTCGACAAGCTGAAGACAGCCTTAGTTTCAGCTCCTATTCTTGCATACCCAGACTTCGCACAGCCATTTCAACTTTATGTAGATGCCAGTTTAGACGGCATAGGCTTGGCCCTTGGTCAATACCGTAATGGCCAAGAAGTTGTGATCGCCTATGCAGGTCGAGATTTTTCCCCCGCAGAACGCAATTATAGTGCGACAGAACGTGAAGCATTAGCAGTTATTGAAGGCATTAAGAAATTCCAACCATATTTGCATGGACGCAAATTCACTGTCTTCACAGACCACAACGCCTTAAAATGGCTAATGAGCATTAAAGACCCCACTGGTCGTCTTGCTAGATGGTCATTGTTGATACAGCAATATGATTTTGACATTATACATAGAGCGGGTAAGAACAATGGGAATGCCGACGCTCTAAGCAGACGTAGTTATGGGAATACCAGTCTAAACGCAATTGAGACACCGGGTGTACAATTAGAAGCGATACGAAATCAACAAAGGCGAGATCCCAAACTACTTCCAATGATAACATATCTGGAAAAAGATGAGTTGCCAGAAAGTGACAAAGCTGCTAGACGCATATTGCTGTACGCTGATGCTTATTATCTTTCGGATGATAATATTCTTTACCACCTTGAACGGAGAAGAGTAAACCCTACAATTTCACAACTTGTAATACCGGAATCCCTCAAATACGAAATTTTGGTAAACACTCATGATGACGTTACCGCAGGTCACTTTGGAGTCACAAAGACATATGAGAAGATCAAAGCAAGGTACTTTTGGAAAGGCATGTATCAAGACGTGGAGCACTGGTGCAAGTCATGTGTTGACTGTGCAACTAGGAAGACTCCTAGAAACCGATTGGTAGCACCTTTATTACCGATTCCAGTAGAAGGTCCATTTGACCGTATTGCTGTAGACTGCCTAGGTCCTTTTCCCCCTAGTACTTTGGGAAATCGGTACATAGTCGTCTTTAGTGACTACTTAACAAAGTGGCCAGAAGCATTTGCAGTTTCCACTATTGAAGCACCAACAATTGCCAGACTATTGGTCGATGAAATAGTTGCCAGACACAGCGCACCACGCACTCTATTATCCGATAGAGGTAGCAATTTCCTATCCATATTGATTTCAGAAATTTGTAAGATATTAAGCATTCGGAAGCTCAATACTACGGCATACCATCCCCAGTGTGATGGTTTGGTGGAGCGATTTAATTCCACGCTTGCGCAATCACTATCAATGTATGTTAGTAAAAATCAGAGGGATTGGGATACCTTTATCCCTTCTGTTTTGTTTGCATACAGGACATCTATTTCTGAGACAACAAGGGAAAGCCCCTTCTATTTATTGTATGGTAGGGAACCTCGACTCCCTTTGGATGTAAGTTTACTCTCCTCACGGGAACTATCTTCCTCAGTGGAAGAGCACCGCAGGCGTATTGTAGAGGCAATAGAAAGAAGTCAACGGATAGCCAGAGAAAACAATCAACGCGCGCAACAGAAAATGAAGTTGTATTATGATAAGCGCAGCAAAGTTGTTAGCTTTGCAGTGGGTGAGCGCGTTTGGGTCTATACCCCCAAGACTAAGGAAGGGTTGTCCAAGAAACTCCTGCATAACTGGCATGGCCCCTTCCGCATTGTAGAACGATTGTCGCCTGTTCATTTTAGGATAAGAACACACACTAACCGTCCAGTTCAAACGACGGTTCATGCAAATCGAATGAAACTCTATGTCGATCCAGAAGATCGCCCTATTGCTCCTCCTGAGGAACCCTGTGATATTGTTGACAATCTACAAGAAGATGAACTGCCCCGAGAAAGCTTCGACCATTCCCCGGATATCCAAGAATCAGAGGCAGATGAACAGGAGAGGGAGGATACCGAGGATGAGATGGTCGAAATAGACAATGAAGAGATTTTCCAAGCCGAGAAAATTCTGAAACGAAGAATGAGAGGGGGCAGGGAGGAATTTCTAGTTAAATGGGCTAATTTTCCCACTAGCAAAGCTACGTGGGAACCCAAAGAGAACATTCTAAGCAAAACATTATTTGACGATTTTAAACGACAGACTTCTCGTTCCTACAGGTAAAAGCGAGAAGTATGCTCCACGACAGCCAGACTTTTATAGCACTGACGATCCTCATTTTGACCGTGAGTCAGCAAGTAGATAGTCGCCAGTCGTACGACAATACAGGACGAGACGTTACTAGCAGCAACAGAAATCCCGCCTCCCCAACCACAGGAAACATACGGAATGAAAACGAGTTGCAACGAAGCCCTAAAAGACTTCTTCACTCAAATTTTACTGACTAGCAGAGACATTCAACATACGGTGAGACGGGTAGCTTCTTTCCCCGCGCTCACAGGTTTGATTGAGTGCCGCACATTCCTAAAGCGTTATTTTACTATGCTGTCGAAACAGAAAAGCGATCTCTTTTGCATGCAACATGCTTATCGCACGTCCGTGGAGGAATGTCTTGCTTGGGCCAGTAAAGCTTGCATGACTTTTAACGAAGATGAGAGAAAAATGCTGTATATGAAACCTGGCTCACGCAAGCGGCGATCCTCATGGATGTGCCACGCTGGAGTTTTTGGTTTATTTCGTAAAATTTACACATCACTCGGTCATACTTGTAAGTCGAACCATGTGCAAAACCTCAAACAAACATTGAGAGACATTAGCGCGGCTATGTCCATTTCACAAAGCACCATACGCACAGTTAACGGTAAAGTTGTTTATTTGACGAATACGGTAGACGACATCTCTCATAAGGTTCATACGGTTACAGAAGACATACGCACCATTGACGAAGCCTTCGGTCATTGGAAGGTTAAGTTAGATAAGTTCTCAAGACAGGTCGCATGCCACTATGAAATGTCTAACGAGTTTACTTCAAAGTATGTTAGAGAGGTCAATAGAGGAATGGCCTCCATAGTAAGACTAATAGAGACTTTGGACACACTAGCTCATATGTCTCAGGTAGCCCGGAAACGGATGATTGGTTACCAATCAATTCCTGTTTCCTTCCTGCCACATATAGCGGACAGATTAAAAGCAGATCCCGTGACCGCCCCGACCCATAAAGCCTTACAAGCTGGCGTTCCGGCCTTACTTAACCCTTCGGTTGAGTATAGACACGAGCGTTATCATACTCATGTATCTTTATTTGTCACAGTTCCCATAGTGCCCGATTATTATTCCTTTTGTACCGTAGAACATCTGTCTCCCATTAAAGTGAAGGTGGGCGACACTTGTTATACGGGACCAGTTTTACAACGAGATTTGCTTCTTATCACGTGCCCTAACTCTCGACAGTTAGTTACACGCGCAGCATTAGCTGACTGTTACGTAGACGAGATTTACGTGTTATGTCCTAACGGTACATTAGAGTCAGTTAGTGATCCTAAGTGGCTTGGATTTCCCTGGAACCCAGAAATGCAAGTACCATTCCCACGTTATCACTTACCAGCCAAACATTGTTTTGGGCTTAAACAACTTATCCATCTTGGAGGTCGATATTTTCTATCGACAACGAATGGAACTCTGACCACCAATGCGGGCAATATTCCTCTTCATCCATTGGCTACTTATCACTTTCCTTGCAACCTGACTTTTGAAACGAACACTGTTGGATTTGGGACTTGTCCCAAATCCTTAGAAATACATGTACCTGTGTTTACACCTACAACCTTCCAGCTGGTACCTTGGAAATTAATTAACCAGGACGATATTATTTTGAACCTACATCATCGTTCTTTGGATATACCTCCACCAATTAAGTGGAACAAATCGATTATCGACAAACTAGACGAAACATACACGCGGCTGGACCAACAATTTGCGGTCCAGCTCATGAAAGTAAACAAGGACATTGACAAAATAGAGGAAGTCGAAGACAGTCCTATTTTGTTATACACAACGTTAGTCCTCTCAATACTAAACTCTCTCGGCATTATATTATTTTACATCCTATACCATGCATACAAAAGAAGGAAGACGGCACAGCCGACAAACGCTATGATCCTTCAAGAATTTAAACAGGCACCAAGTAATAGTCTTGAAAAAATTGAACAACCAAAACAATCAATCACACCTCCAACACCACTCGCCTCACTTGAACGACAGTTACAGTTGGAACCGCAGATTGTGGAACCTGCTTGTTCCACACATCAGATGGCATCCTGCCCTCAATGTGACAAACCAATTGCTAAAACCTCACCAGAACCGACTTTTGTCTAACGTGACTACGGACAACTACGAACTTGATCTCTCTTGTACAGACAGACATATAGACATAACGACTTTTCCTGTATGTATTCAGATGATTTAAGTGATAATATTTTTCTCAACACCCAAGGGGGAGTAAAACAAAACAACCTAGTCGAGACATCACCAAAACAACAAGGACAAGCCCATACCCACAACAAGGACAAGCCCATAACCACAACAAGGACAAGCAAACAACAATAGTAAGGACAAGCAAACAAGAATAACAAGGACAAGCAAACAACAACACAAGGACAAGTAAATTAATTAGTGTAAAATATAGTTGATATTATGTCAAAAAGACGAAACAAGAGTAGGGATGCCGAGCGTTTTGCGAGGTTTCTCAAAACACGATGTCCATTGTGTGTAACGACGACAGAGGAGGAGTCCACCCCTCTGCCTTGTTGCAAAAAATATCTCCACGAGTCGTGTTTGGGGAAATGTTTTATCCACGCTACGGGCACGAACCCTTATCGCTGCCCGTACTGTCGCAGAACACTCGTGCCTCTCAACAAGGTAGATCCAGAGCCTCTCTTGTTGCAACCACAATCTTTTGTTTTTCGGTTTACAAAAACCGAATTCCGACTTCAAAGACCCGCTAACCAATACTTCGTCGAGGTGGGGACGGTGCCGAGAGGCGAGGAGAATTGGGAAGAGGAAATTGTGGAAGATATTGCTCGAAATTGGAGCTTATCTTCCTTCCCTCGCCCTCGGAGCCCCCATGTCGACTGGAACGAAGTATTGGCCTATATGTTAAATTATGAGTCTTAGATGTATTTTTTCTTTTCTTTTTTTTACAAGGGTTCTAAGGAACTCAGATTTCTTGTTTGGCACGCTTTTTAGTGCCTGCACCTGTCTTGCAGAAGTCAAGACAGGTACCTCTTCTTGCAACGCCCAGGCAGAGGGCATTGACTTGATTGGAATAACCAGTCGCCATGCCCGGCAGGACGTTGTTCTTATTCACGCACAAGGTTGACGGTGGGCACTGACTTGATTGGAACAACCAGTCGTCGTGCAGCCGCAACGAGTGGCGAGAGAGAAAAAAAAAATAGAAATAATGATACACGTTAAGAAACAAGAAAATTACGAATAATAGATATAGTTACCACGTTAAATAAAACAAAATTACATTCCCCTTCTTTCTTCTATAGATGGTAGTTCAGGAGGATGAACTACGAAGAATAAATATATAAGAAAACGTATATACTTACTGATAATTTAAATAACATCAGTTTACTTTCCAGTGAATGGTGGAATCTCGCCTTCACTTCTCTTTAACATAGAAGTAGTTCAGAAGTGTGAACCGCTTTGTCATATAGCCAGGTGTACATAAGAGAATAATAATAGTGTCGTTCCATATATTACTAGAATTTAAATTGTAAGACTTAATTAAGATACACGATATAAGACCCCTGGCATGCAGACTATCTGCATGGGTCCAGTTATATAGCCATGGTCAGGCTAGGCGAGTACTGCCCAATGTACACGTGATTTAAAAAAAATAATCATAGAGGGTACAAATATTTTCATCCTGACACTCGAGGTCGAGTGTTTTTCAAAGGTGAGAATATTTGTAAGGAGAGATATTAGTTCCAAGATACGAGATACATTAGAAAATAGAAAATGGAAAAAACAAAAAATAATCAGATGAAAGGAAAAGATGCATAATCACTGCGGAAAAAACTGAGGTGCCAGATAGTCTTGCAGCGGCACCACTGTTTCGGAAAAGAGCAGAAATTGGATACGATTAGCTCTTTGAGAAACAGCGATATCAGCAAAATCGCCACTGCGTCGCCAACTTGTCTGGTGTAGTCTCTCGGGCTGACACCAACGCAGGAAACTGAGGAAAACCGATTAAGCATGTAATCTTGTTTTTCTCACCAATAATCGTCCTCTCTGTTTGATTGATGCCTAGAGGTTTCTTTAGCTGATAAGTTACTTAAATATTTACGTTGGGCGCTGCCAGGGGTACGATCCAAAACCTAACTTTAAGCTCAGCAATCTTTTACAATTTCGTTTGTCAGCTATAATTTGTACCGGCGATAGGAAGCCTAATTAACGATCCTTCGACGGTATAACTATCGTTGATGACAGTTAAGTTTAAATAATAGAATTTTACAATAGTTCAAATTCCTCCTCGGGAATTGGGAACTAGTTTATTGCTAATGACAATTATAATTAATCAATCAGAATGCTTGTAAGTGACGTCAGGTCACGTTGGACATGATGTCACAGATTATGCTAATGAGAACTTTTATAAGTGCATGTAGCACACACTTTAGTTCAGTTGAGTTGGAACACCAAGCAGATAAATAATAAAAGGAAAGAAAGCAGAAGCAGAAAAGCAGTCTCGTCGTCTTCTCTTAGTCCAGAAAAGAGAGAAATAACATCGTCGCAAGGGAACGTATTACTCCCCCACTTCCCTTCGTGACAGGTGCCAGACACATCATAGCTTAAAATGTACATCAAACCTTGTTGATTTTGAAAATCGAAATGAAAATTCCATGAAATGCGTTTTTTGGGGTGATATCGTCCGTCAAAGTTGCGAAATGACTTAAGCTGGGCTCCCTGTGGAATATCGCGGATTTGATGGCTTGGGATGAATGAGGTGTGATGACGTCAGATAGTGGAACATGTTGGATAGCTGGAGCTGAATCAACCAAATTTCGCTATGGAAGTATGGCTGTTCTTTATCAATTTGAGCCGGAAATTGCTTGAGGAGAAGAATATAATACACCCGATGAAAGTGCGAGCGAAGACAGTGGGCTAGAAGAAGTGGCGAACGAGGAAAGGCTCAAAATCCCAGGTACGATTTTTCTGAAATTTTCAGAATCTTATCACCTAGTACTATTACAGCCTGTGTATAAATTTGGATGGAAAGTCTTGGGCAGAACAAAAGTTATGACGCTGCTTGAAAATTCGATCCAAAATTTGAAGCATATGAAACATTGCGCTTTAGAAACATTACCATTGAATGTATTGCCTTGAAGTTTTCACATACCTATTTCCAAGTATTGCGAATGAGCCTTACGAAAAATCAGCATCAAATCTTAAAAACTCATTGAATAAACCTTCAAGGCAATCCATTCAATGGTGGTGTTTCTAGAGCGCGATGTCTTATGTGCTTCAAATTTTGGATCGAATTTTCAAGCGGCGTCATAACTTTTTTTCTGCCCAAGACTTTCCATCCAAATTTATACACAGGCTGCAATAGTATTAGATGATACGATTCTGAAAATTTCAGAAAAATCGTACCTGGGGATGAGGAGAAAAAGCCAAAAACTAAAAATAGCACTGTTTGATTTTCGGCCGTAATAGGCTAAACATTTTTAAAATCTTAAAATAAAATACACTGTTAGAATCTAGGATAATCCAAGCACATTATATGAAAAATACAGTTAAATTGACGCATTCGTTTTGCGAAGCGAGCGAGAATAAAATTGTCCAAAATTCGCTCTGAATTAGTTTGGTTCCACCTTAACAACCCTGCTATTCCAAACAACGTACTATTCTTCATGAGGTCAGAAATTGACGGTGGGGGTAGGGGTCGGTATGTACATGATGAGGAAGTGGGGTGAGTTTTTCCTTTTATGATTTAACAAATGCCTGCGTGCAAAGAAAATTGAAATAGTTCACCTGTAGCACCATGATTTGTTCAAACTTGTCGGCATCCCAATACTTCAGGGTCTTGTCCTTACTGACTGACATGAAGTAATGGGTGTTCGCGATAAACTGAAACAAAATGACACATGTAATATCAATATGATCACGTGACAGCAGCCATCTTGGAGGATAAGGAGAGCAGCCTTTTTAAAGAAAAAAAAAACTTAAGATAAAAATATTTGGACTGCTGAGAGTCCATAGGATTGGAATTTCAGAACTGGCATAAAATTAGAAAGAACTAAAATAGGGCTTTAAAAAATAATTTAAAAAAAATACTGTATTTACCTGAAGTCCCATAATGCTGAAAAATAAGAAAAAAGCTTAGAATTAAAATCGGATACAAATATTTTCATTGACAAAACGTTTTGGAAAAGACATCTTGGATGGAGTTTACTTATCAGATAAATGCAATGGCTCCCATACGCACTCGATAACATTTAAATGACTTTCCATAATAAGGCTTTTTATAAGATGAAAATCGCCTCACAATAATGACTTTTCATAACAGTGAAATGGCTTCACGTAACTTAATTGCCTTTTACTAACATAGAAATGGCTTCTTATAAATTAATTGGCTTTCAATAACACTGAAATGGTTTCCCACAAGATTAAGCTTCGATAACGATTAAATGGCTTCCATAAGCACGGTTTCACTCAATGACATTGAAATGGCTTCCCATTTCTACAGCCAACACTACGGTACGCATTTCAATTTTTTTTTTTTTTTTTGTTTGCAACTTTTGTTTTGTTTTGGGTTTTTTTTTTGTTTTTTTGTTTTGTTTTGTTTTTGTTTTTTTGTTTTTTTGTGATATGCAAAAACGTACCCATCATCATGAGCAAATATAGACTTGTGACAATCCCCAAAGTCCAGCCCCCATATCTTGATATTCTTGTCAGCAGATCCAGTGATGATCAATGTGCTATCCTGTTATCAGAAATTTGACATCATTCCTCATTCCCCTAACAAAAACGTTCCGACTTCACTTACGTGGGTTCTGGATCGTCCTGCCCCTACCAACTCGTTTTGGGGCTGCCTTTGTCTCACTCACCTCTTGTTCAAGGCATCAAGGTGTCAAAAATTGTCTTACAATTACGTTACCCAGACCCTACTCGCTGATGACATCTGTTAGGTACTGGGACCCAAAACCCTCCTCATGATCTGACAGTGTTTACTCAGACCCTAAATCTGTTAGAAACTGGGACCAACATTTTTCTCAGTAAATGTTTCTACTGAGTTTTAATTTTTCAGTTGTGATAAAATACAAGTTAAAGAAACACCAATTTTAAACAATAACAGACTAACTTACTGAGGAAATATCCAAAGCCATGACAGGTAGCTTGTGACCGTAAAGAGACAGGAAAAACTACCAGAATAGAAAAAAATAAATTAACTCGTGTCATAATTGTTACTATCTTGTTCGTTTGCTGTGTTTAGTTAGTTTGTTAACGGTCGGTTGGTTCGGTAGGTAGGTTTGATGATTCGTTGGTTTACTGCTCGGTTTCTTTATTGATTGTTTGGGTTCTATGAAGGTAAATCCATCGATAATTTGGAAATTCGGTCGGTAAATAACTTGATTGGTCGGTCAGTCAGTTGGAACATTAGTCCCTAGGTCAGTCGACCAGTCGGTGAATAACTTGATTGGTCGGTCAGTCAGTTGGAACATTAGTCCCTAGGTCAGTCGACCAGTCGGTGGATAACTTGATTGGTCGGTCAGTCAGTTGGAAGATTACTTCCTAGGTCAGTCGGTCGGTAAATCCCTAAATTGGATGGTCGGAATTCATATCACCAACTTACTTTGAGAGAATCGGCAAAGAACACTTTAACTGTACAATCCAGCAGACTAACAGCTAATAACTTCTGGTTCGGGCTACAAATAAATAATGGTGATAATAATAATAATAATAATGATGATGATGATGATGATGATGATGATGATGATAATAATAACAATAACAATAATAATAATAATGGAATTAACCAGTCTATAGACTGGGCATAGGTTCCCCGTGGAGCCCAAATCGTAAAACGAACAACAAATAAAACAAATAAACATTGGTAATCATCAGACAACGCGTAGTCATGGCTACGGTAAGATAAGCGATATTCTAGATAGGGTTACCAACCTGTATTTAACGCAAACGACTTCCTCTTTCAGTTTGAGGGTCTGTACATGGGCAATACCAAGACGTTTGCTGTTTGAACAAAATAAATAATAATTTCAAAACAATTTTTAAAGTGATAAAAAGATAAAAACATTTGATTGAAATATCAATATGCAAATTAGATGACATCCGTTTAAGATCGTGTTACTTTATTTAGTGTAATTTACGACAAGTTTCCTGGAATGAAATAACCTAAAAGTGTGCAAAATTATATATTTCAGCTATAAGGATGATTTGCAAATGAAAAAAAAAGCAGTACTTTCCACAACAGCATTTTTGTATAATAAATTAGTCTTGAATTGACGTCATCTCATTTGCATATTGATATTTCAAATGTTTATATCTCCTAAAAGAAAATTCCACGTACAAAATATTGTTCGCATTTAGGTGTTTTTCAAAATATTTTTTTCCCTTGATATACACTTTAAGCAATTATTTTACATTATTTTTTCTGATTCAGACACAGATAGTTTAGTGTTACTAGAGAGTTTTAGATTGACGTTCACGGCAAACGTGAAACGTCAGTTGACCAGTAAAAAATTCTTTTAAATTACTGAAAAAGAGTCGCAAAAAAGTCCAAGTAGTTTGCGGGGAGAAAAAAAAAGTAAATCTAAAACTCTCTACTAACTCACCTCTCCTCTCTGGGGTTCCGGTTCGATTCCTGGAATAGACCCCTTGCCAAAATGGCGGCCGAAAATTGAAATGCGTTGAATTAAAAAATCAATGCCAGCACTGGAAAGAGCACCTTTACTTTAGTAACCGTACGAAGATTTATTATGTCAGGTGTTATATCGGCCGAAAAAAATTAAGTTGCAAATTGACAAATTTACATTTGTATGTCTGAGGGTATAGCATATATTACTATTACATGTGAGTAGAGTTTGTTTGTTCTCCTTTGATTCGAGGGTTAATTACATTTTACATACAGGATGTCGCAACAAAATGCTCCGTCCCCCCCCCCCCCCCCCTTTCCCCAATAAAGAATGACCGGTACCTTTGAAATTTTTAAATCATTCAAAATTCCCTCACCTTGTTTTGGAGTAATTTTCATCGGTTATCAACTCTAATTCCCAAAACTTCACAGTCGAATCTCCACTCCCCGACACAAAGCCACGCTACAAAGAACATGCAAAAAATGAGAAAATATAAACAAATCAAATTAAAAATCCCAGTTAAAGCCCTGGGCTTGATACCCCTTCGTACGGGTTTCTTGATGTGGTTTCTCTTAATAGGCTTATAAAATATTTGGATACGGAATATCCAGATGATCTCGTTTGGACAGCCTATCAAAAACCAGCCAATCACCGCACAGGAAAAAATCTCATCAGGCGGTCAATCCAAAAAAAAAAAAACATGGCGGCCGCAGTCAGAAAAAGATAGCTCTGAATCTTTGCTTTTCTAGCTATGTTATGGACTAGCAATGCATTTAAAATTCTTCCTATTCTTATAACGACTAACTATGGGTCAAATGATGCGTTGTGGTTTCAATTTTTTTATGAAATTATTGTGAAACTACCACAATCCTTTGCGCGCATTCTCCGAGATCACCTGGGTAATAGTGTTTGGTGGCTTATAACATGGGGGGGGGGGGGGGGGGGGTGTAAGAAGTTGCGATAAATAGAAAACAGTATTTTCTTCCCCAAACATGTTTAGTACAGCTCGCGGCTATTTGGGGTTATGAAGAATCGCTATTGAAATCGCCGCTCAAGTGGCGCGAAGAAATTGTTATTGTGGACTTTACCTTGTCAGGTGCAAGAGATAAACTCCATACAGGACCTTCATGTGCTTCCACGGACTCTAGAAGACTTCCTGCCGCAATATCATAGATCTCGATTTTCCCTTCCTAAAGACACAGGTAACCCAATACATCATGTATGCAAAAGAGACTAAACGAGTTAGTACACTCACTTCTCGCCTAGATACATCAAATGTGAGAATGTTTTTGTTAGGGGCTCTCCTTTATTCGAGGGGTGAGGTGGGAGGGGATTCCAGTTTCTTCGCTAACAAGCAAAATTCTAATTCGATCTGTGAGTTAGCCGTACCCTGACTTAGATCAGCCCAGAGGTTCTTTCGTGGTTCAATCTGTGAGTTAGTCATGCCCTGACGTAGATCAGCACAGAGGTTGTTTCAAGGTTCTATCTGTGAGTTAGTCATGACCTGACTTAGATCAGCCCAGAGGTGGTTTCAGGGTTCAATCTGTGAGTTAGCCGTGCCCTGACTTAGATCAGCCCAGAGGTTGTTTCAGAGTTTGATCTGTGAGTTAGCCATGCCCTGACTTAGATCAGCCCAGAGGTTGTTTCAGGGTTCAATCTGTGAGTTAGCCGTGCCCTGACTTAGATCAGCCCAGAGGTTGTTTCAGAGTTTGATCTGTGAGTTAGCCGTACCCTAACTTAGATCCGCACAGCGGTTGTTTCAGTGTTCTATCTTTGAGTTAGACATGCCATGACTAAGATCAGAGGTTGTTTCAGGGTATCGGTAAGGGACTAATGCCCCGCTACTTTGCCCCCCGACATTCCCCCCGATGAAGCGGCAGCAGCCTCGAAGTGCATGTTTAACAAATTTAAAGTGCACATGAACCCTTCGACAATACTTTCAGTACTGATTCTGCATAAAGTAAATAGTTGATTGGTAAAATATTTCTTGATTTGAGTGATGCGTCTTTAAGTTATGAAGGTTTATACTTCCAATATGTTAATGATGATGACGTCAGGTAAGGTATTTGAGTGTTTTTGTTGTAACTAGTAATACTAAATACTGGCCATTTTGAAAATAAAAATTGTAAATAGCTTTCATGTAAACCATGAGTAAAATAATGATGCTTTTTAAATACTGTTTCTATGAACCAGTTCGATTTTGTATATTTGATTAAGCCTTAATAGACGTCACACTCATTAGCATATTGGAAGTATAAACCTTCATAACTTAGAAACGCATCACTCAAATCAAGAAATATTTTACCATTCAACTATTTACTTCGTGTAGAATCAGTACTGAAAGTATTGTCGAAGGGTTCATGTGCACTTTAATTAGCGCTGTATATCTTAATTCCTTCCAAGTCTCCTGTTACCTTGGTTCCAATTATAGCGTGTTTATCTCCAGGCACGAAGAAAGAACACAGAGTATATCCAGTAGACATTGTACGAATACATTGATGAGAATCTCTAGAATAAAAAGAACAAGGGAAAAATACAGGTTACAACATGGTTTGTCTGTCTGTTTTAGGGTCATTTACTGCGTCGGTCGGACTATTCGTCCGTCCGTGTGCCTAAATTAGTAGAGAGTTTAAGACAAGGGCGGATGCAGCCAAAATTTTAGGGGGGGCTAATTGAGTTTAGGGGGGGTGGGGCTAATTGAGTTTCTTCCGTCAACACAACGGAAAACAAAGTAAAAAAGCATCGCTTTTTTCTGCTGAAGGGGGGGGGGGCTTCAGCCCCCTTTGCCCCCCCTGGATCCGCCCTTGTGAGATTCTCGTTTACGGCAAACGTGAAACGTCAGTTGACCATTTAAAAATTCTTTAAAATTAGTGCAAAGGAATCGCAAAAATCTCCAAGTAGTAGATAAACAAAATACTGGTCTTTGTCGAGAAGGTTTGCTAAAGGTAAAGTGAAATGTAGGGAGACGATGAAGACGTGGTCACGTTTGCCGTTTGCGGGAAGGAAAAACGAGAATCTTGATCTGCCTAGTCCTTCTGTCGGTCGGTCAGTTTTTCCTTCTGTTCGTCCATTAATCCGTCCGGCTATCTGCCTTAATAGAGAGTTTTAGATTTACGTTCACGGCAAACGTGAAACGTCAGTTGACCAGTAAAAAATTCTTTTAAATTACTGAAAAAGAATCGCAAAAAAGTCCAAGTAGTAGAAAAACAAAAGAGTATTTGCGCTTGGTGAGAAAGTTTGTAAAAGGTAAAGTAAAATAAAGGAAAACTATGAAAACGTGGTCACGTTTGCCGTTTGCGGGGAGAAAAAAAGTCAATCTAGAACTCTATTCGTCTGTCTATCTCTCTGTCCCGGTCTCCGTCGGTCAAAAAAGGGAGCCATTCAATTATGATTGATTGATTCTCCTACCTATTCCAGACCTTCAAGGTCTCCTGAGATCCTGACAGAACGCACATGCCATCTGAACTAAGGCTGATGGTCCTACGAAGAGAAATCATTCGGTCACTCAAATATTTTTGATTATTTTTCATACTCCACTGGAAGATTGATGCGGTGTTCTAACCCTTGGGTGCAAGCATATTTCTAAAGTTTACAGCCATTCTCAATCACACGCGACCTCTTGCGATTTTTTCTGTCGCGACGAAGAAGGTTTTGGTGGACGTCAATAACAAGGCGTTTCCATAACAATGTCAGAAAACACAAAGTTATAAGGGCACGTGCCTATAGAATGTCATGGAAACGCCTTGATTGACGTTCACCAAAAACTACTTCGTCGCGAAAGAAACGCGTCGCGGCGCGTGTGATTGAGAATGGCTGTAAAGATGTTTGGCTCACACTTCATGCGAGTAATCTATTCATCCATACCTCTCTAAAGTCAATCATCCCTTCTACACCTCCCATCAATAACCACTAGGGTGTGAAAAAAAGCTGGACAGTATTTTGGGGCTGTATTAGGGGACATATTTCCAAGATGGTGAGTATTTCGTACCCCAAAAAGTCTCACAATGCACTGCAATGCCAACTCGATTATGCCAATTATGCAATTGTTGCCATGTAGAGGGATGGGTATGTTCGTAAAGCTTTCCATGTTATTTTGCCGACCTTCCCCCGTGCTAATAATCCCCTTAATATTGACTGATAAAGCCTTACCTTACGTCTGAGCGGTGTCCAGGCTGTCTAACGTGTTCTACAAGGGAAGACTGCGGAATCTGACCAGAAACTGGAATATTATGGACTTCTATAGTGTTATTTTGGAGGAGCAGCAGCACCTGAAATATGAAGATCCAAACATTGAGGAGGAATGAAGCCAAGGAAAATAAAATCAAGTAGTAGTAGTAGTGGTAGTAGTACAAAGGAAGGAAGAAAGGAAGGAAGGAAGGAAGGGAGGAAAGTAAAAAAGAATGAAAGAAAGAAAGAAAGAATGAAAGAAAGAATGGATGGATGAATGGATGGATGGGAGGGAGGGAGGGAGGAAGGGAGGAAGGAAGTAAGTAAGGGAGGGAGGGAGGGAGGGAGGGAGGGAAGGAGGAAGGGAGGAAGGAAAGTAAAAATGAATGAATGAAGGAATGAATGAATGAAAGAATGAAAGAAAGAAAGAAAGGAAGGAAGAAAGGATGGATGGATGGATGGATGGATGGATGGATGGATGGATGGATGGATGGATATATGGATGGATGGATGGATGGATGGATGAATGAATGAATGAATGAATGAAAGAAAGAAAAAAGAAAGAAGGAAAGAAAGGGAGGAATCGAGGAAAGAAATCAAAAGAGGCATTACATCCTTCATCATACTAAAGCTAAAATTAAGACAAACCTTAACATCTTCTGCAGTAAAGTTTTGATGCAGGTCAAAAGCTCTGTCGAACAAAAGTAACAGAATCAAACTATTACAGCACTATATTGCTTTGCAGCACTTCTCGATAGCACGCGTAGAATCGTACGATTTGCCATCACGACACAGTAGGATCTTTTATGGGCGTCAATCAAAGTGTTACCATGACATTGCCGGAAAACACAAAGTTTCAACGTGTCTATGGAAGACTATGGAAACTCCTCGATACTCCAGTTTCGAGTTCCAAATTACCAATGTGTTACCACGCATCTACTCAGGGTTAGCGTCGATTTTGTGCAGAATATTGATGAAGTCCAATGATGGTCCGCGGAATTTCAAAGTGTTTGTATTGTTGAAGTTGTGCATTCTTTACTTTACCGTTGGTAGTTGTGAATATTTAGACACTGATTCGAGTAAACGTGTAATCAAGGAACACAGTGGTAATTTGGAACTCGAAGAATTAATGATCTATTAACAGACTTTGGCATTCTTTTAGCATACTTTGTTTTGGCTGAGACTCGGAGTGTAAATACGCGAACAAATTCATCCTCAACTGTTCTGGTAATTGAAATGTCTTCAAACTGATAAAAAGAAGAAGAAAAAAACTAGAAAATACCGTCATACTGGGGGTGGGGAGGGTGGGGCGTAATTTATTTGTAGATTTAACATGCTGCAACACTTTATTGTAAAGGGAAGGGAAGGAAAGAAAGGGAAGGGAAGGGAAGGGAAGGGAAGAGAATAGAAGAAAGGGAAGGAAAGAAAGGGAAGGAAAGAAAGGGAAGGGAAGGGAAGGAAAGGGAAGGGAAGGGAAGGGAAGGAAAGGGAAGGAAAGGAAAGGAAAGGGAAGGGAAGGGAAGGAAAGGAAAGGAAAGGAAAGGGAAAGGAAAGGAAAGGAGAGGAGAGGAGAGGAAAGGAGAGGATAGGATAGGAAAGGAAATGAAAGGAAAGGGAAGGACAGAAAGGGAAGGAAAATGAAGAAGAGGGAAAAGAAAGGATGGTATAGTGAAGGAAAAGGAGAAATGGAAAGAAAATGATTAGGTAGATAGAAAGAGAAATGCAGTAAAGAAAGAAAATCAAATTTAAAAATCAAATTTCGATATAAACCTTTGCTTTCTCTGGGTCAGTGGCTTCTTTTCTGTAAAAAAAAGGCTGGTCTCAATTAGCCATTCCGAGGTTGAGGGGAAAAAACTATTGGGTCGAGTTGGCATTGCAGTGCATTGTGGGACTGTTTTCCTTAGGAGACATATTTCCAAGATGGCGTCTATTTCGTCCCCTGAAACAGTCCCAATGCCAACTTAACCCAGGTTTTTTCTTAACCTCGGAATGGTTAATACGATCAAAAAACGATAACAAACAAGCAATCGAAGGCTTTTCAACTTGTTTAAGTAACATGTATTTTTTTAGCGGAAACGTTCTATGTAAGATGTTCAGCGTCATCTCAAACTACCACAGGGAGCCCGGCTTTGGGATTTGTACATGAATAAATAAATTAATAAAGTGCTTTGGGTTTCCTGCGTCAAATTTGAAGCAAGACGCTGATACGTTGAATTTCCGGTAATCGTATTACCAGTAACTTGATAGCAGATTAACGTAACGTATTAGTGTAACGCACGCCGTAGTAAATGGTCTTACCATTTACTAGGGCGTGCGTTACACTAATACGTTAACTATCTGTTATCAAGTTACCAAATCTCAACACAGGAAACCCAAAGTACTTTATTGACTTATTTATTCATGTACAAATTCTAAAGCCGGGCTCCCTGTGAAACTACCAGGTGATCTCGCCTTGAAACGCGTAAAGGATTATTTGTCAAATTATTTGTTTCCTATCTCATAAACAAGAATGTTAGTATTTTTAACACAAGTGAACTTAATAAATAATGGTGATTTTTCTTCCATTTTAAAATATCCCTTCAAGCGGCAAAAATCGATAATTGAGCGCGTGCGTGCAAATACCAGCATACGACGTGAACTATGATTTATTATGTTCACATGCATGAAAATGACTAAATCTTCTTCTTGTATAATTTTAGACTTAAACACTGAGTTAAACATAGAGTTTCTGATTGGCCGAGCGATTAGTGATTCCGAGACGATATTCAATGCTTTAACGGTGATTGTGAGGTTTTCCTACGTTTACCAGAGCGGAAGTCCTACTAAAACGCTGGGTTTTTTTTTCTTTTTTAAGAATCCTGATATTCAAATCTCTTATCCATTATACAAAAGACAATTATGTTAAATATTTAAGTGGTTCAATCTTGACAACACGTGCAAGCGGGCGACACATTTAGTATTCCAAATAATATAATATAACCTCGTTCTGGGCTATTCAATATGGAAGTGAAATAGCTCTGGAACTTCTCAGATTTTTAAAACAAAATAAATCAAAAGTTAAAAAATGTGTAAACTTAAAAGTCTGTCACCACGACTACACAGGCTGGTGGCTTTTGTATTCTTTGGATTTTACTTCCCCCCCCCAGGGAATGACATGTTGAGGGGTTATATGTAGGTCACACGTTAAATTTTTTGCATAAATTTCCTTGGTTAAGTTTCGTTCGTTTGTTTGCCAACGCTACAGTACTGTCGGCCCATAATTCTAATCAGACGTGTTTTGAAATCTAATACTATGACAGAGTGATATCGAAAAGAGTCTTACATTTTGACCTTCCCGGACAGGCTTGACTTCAGTTATGAGTTTTCGCTTGCGAAAATTTAGCCTCATACTCTTCGTGTTTAGTTTTTTCGTAGGAATACAGTTCGTCTCCTTTGTTTGGTTGAATTCAAAAGGAAAGACAATCAACTATTTCCAAGGATTTCAGCATCCAATCCACAATAACAGTCATAATGGTAGTTCTTCTACGAGAAGCCCTAAAGAAAGCCCTAAAATTACAAACGATGAAGCAATGCTAACGGAAACTAAAAGCCCACAAAGAACGACTACTTTACGACTGACCTCTCCATCTACAACCACGAGCAATAATTCAAAAATATCGTTACCAACAGCAAAGACAATTGATATGGAAAATGAATACCACCCGCTTGTAAACTTTTCGTTCGTGTGGCCAGAAACGACACCAGATTTGAAAGGCGAACGAGACTTTTTTCTGGTTGTGCTCGTGAATTCAGCCGCTAAAGGAAAGAAGTATAGAGCTCGCCGTAATGCCATCAGAAAAACATGGGCAAATATGACTAATTGCGAACATTCGAAAATGAAACAAAATCCTACATTACAACAGCTCAGATGGATTCTAGTATTTTCTTTGGGGAAGGCAGACGATCCTGGCGAAAACGAAGCAAACGCCGAAGAATCTAAAAATCACAACGATTTACTTATTGGCGATTTCCGTGACCATTATCTGAATAATGTCGTTAAAGTATTTATGGGTGAATTGTGGGTATCAACAATGAATGTCCGCTATATTCTCAAGACAGATGACGACGTTTATGTTCGAATACCTTCGGTTATCGAATGGATTGTGTTGCAGAACTACCCCAGGTCATTATATGGCGGTGCTCCATATTTCAACTTTAAAGTAGATCGAAACCCTAACGGAAAATGGGCAGTGAGCAAGCGATATTTTGAAGAGGATATCTTTCCTCCTTTTTGTGCTGGAGCTTTTTATGTTCTTTCAACAGATATCTTAAGCAAAATGTTTAACTATGTGCGACGAAGAAAACCATTTCATACAGACGATGCCTATGTTGGTATTGCCGCTCGAGATTTGAGTATTCCTGTTAAAAGGATCCCCGGTCTCCTACTTGAGGACAATATGCCAATTTTTCTAGGTAGCTTTAATGATTGTAGGTTATTACAAGCCAGAGGATTTGGACACAGTATTGAGCCCCCTTTAATGAACACGGTTTTTAATCGATTAGATGAACTATGCGTCAGAAACGCCACTTGTTAACCGACAAAAGGTAGGATTCATAACTTTGGTAATATTAAGAATGCTATAATTTGATGGGACACTTAATACTAGTACCAGAACACGTTGGTATTTGTATTGCAACGCTATCTGTTTTTCAATAATTTTAACTGAATTAAATGATGGCTTGTGCACGGATTATAAATCATAAGCCGTTGATAGAGGTTTTTTCGGCCATGCTGGTTACAGCCATTCTAAATCACACGCGCCGCTCCCGCGATTTTTTTTCTGTCGCGACGACGAAGCTTTTGTTGGGTGCAATGGAAGTTGCGACATGTCACACAACGCATTTTGCTGCACGTCATGTTACTGAAGTAGAAAACGATTAACAACATTAGAGAGTTTTAGATTGACTTTTTTTCTCCCCGCAAACGGCAAACGTGACCACGTTTTCATAGTTTTCCTGTATTTTACTTTACTATTTACAAACCTTCTCACCAAGCGCAAATACTCTTTTGTTTTTCTACTACTTGGACTTTTTTGCGATTCTTTTTCAGTAATTTAAAAGATTTTTTTACTGGTCGACTGACGTTTCACGTTTGCCGTGAACGTAAAAGTCTCTATTGTCTGCAATATTGCGCGCAACTTTGCACCGTATGTCCACGAGACGCGACAGTACACGATAAAGTATTCTATCAGCAGCAGGAAGGGGGACTCGCGAAGTCCCCAGGAACCTATGTCATTTTCACGGGAATTACTCGCGTTAGCGCCTATGGGAAACTTTTTGGCGGCATGGAAATAACCCGTGTGAAGTAGGTGCGTTACACTGTTTGCTTTCGCGAGAAGTCCCTTACTACTGCTGTGTTGGAAATATTTGTCTTATATATGCATGAATGTAAAAAGTTCACCAATGACTTCTGTATAATTTGCCTAAGATCCAAAGTTAACATACCTAAGCCGAAGGGTTTGTGGTGTTGTGGTAAGAAAATGCAAATAGAAGACGACACGTCAGCACAGTGTTACGAGTGTGGTAAGAATATTCGTAATGCCGTACCAAGTGCTACCAGAGAGCAATATTACGCTAATGGAGGTCGTAAGAAAACACCTTATAAGAGAATAAAATACTTTAGGGACTGGATGAGTCATATCCAAGGTTATCGACCGGTATATTTAGACAACGAAGTAAAGAAGAAAATCATAGACCACTTAGAAGAGCCAACCCCGCAAAGTCTGCGGAAAACGCTGAAAAAATTAAAACTAGGGAAATATTACAAAGCTATTCCCTATCTTTTGTCTGAAATTACCGGTAAGTCTATTCCTGAGGTTTCTGATATGAGCAGAGCCGAGTGGATGTTTTGTCGGCTGGATAAGGATATTCCTTATTATCCTGACGTAATTTACGAAATATTTTACAAAATAGACCCCAACCACCCCCTGTTAGGATGGATTCCGAGAAAATAAAAATGCAAAACTGGCGTTTATTTTGCCAGAAACCCCACTAGGGAATGCATCGCGCAGAACACCAAGCTATCCCCAGTGGGGTTTTTTGCATTTTGGGCTTACGGGGCTTATTTCATCCCGCGCCAGAGGCCCTCTAGTACACATATATCTTTCTTACGACCCACCAGAGGGTGAACTCCGGACAGCGTCCCGAGACACCCCCTGACTTTTCCAATCGCGAAACCCCCCATCGCGGGGTTGAATCGCACTTTCTACCCCTCCCCCCACGGTTGCTGTGAGTGGGGGAGGCTTTTTCTTTCACTCACAGCAACCGGTCCAAATGCATCTACAGCGAGGCTCGAACTCGGGACTTTAGGCCTCCCCAGCTCCAAAGTCCACGATCACAAGCGAACGCCAGACACATCTGGACGCTTATGTATGTGAAAATTATTATATTTAATTTGCATATGAACCAGACAGCCGGCGTTCGATATGTAAATAGAATCCTGTCACGATATTTACTGAGCAAGCTTTCTTTGAAGCTCTTCTTTCGCTTCTTGGTAAATCTTTTTGCGAGATTCCTCGGAAAGATCTTTTACGACTGTTTTTTTATTCCTTATATCCGACTTTAATTTCTCGTATTTGTCTTCTTCGGCCAGAATAAGCGAGAATTCTACGTCGTCTATCTTTCTGTCACGCAAAGCCTTTGAGACAAGATCGGTAATTGTATTTACTTTAGCCCTTGATAGAGCTATTGTCGTGTCATGCTTGGATATTTTGCTTGACAACTGTTTCATAATACCCGTAGCAACAGCCGAAATAATACCACAGGCTGCCCCAACGCCGGCCAAAGGAACTCCAACAATTATTCCCGGCCCAGTAAGCGAAGTAGCAACGCCGGAGCCCGTTAACACAACAGATATGGACCCTGAAGTTATCGCAATCTTATGTAGCGTACTCCGGGCTCTGACGTATTTCTTCCTAACTTTTTCGTAGTGTTTTGCCTGCCCTTCCAAGTAAGCCAGGATTAAATTTGCTTTATTGAGCCTGAAGTTTTCGGCATTCATTTCGTTAGGTTCCGTTATTGGTGCCGTAGTGTGATAATTGGGAACATCTGGGTACAACTGAGGTGCTGATGGTATAACATCCATTATATATACTAATGTACGACGCTTTTGGGAATGATATTGAGGAGCAGCCACATCACGACAACAGGGATTACTGGAATTGGAGGGCCTTCAGGAAGATGTTTCCGCATGCCGACCCTAGTAAGTTCGAAAGAAGACCCGATGGGATTTACTTTAACGGCTCCAGGATGTACAGCAATGAGGATTTGAAACCTACGCCTCAGCTGAAGCATCCTAAGCCTAAACCCGTGCAAGGTTGGTCAAAGGAATTATTGCTTGGTACCAGTACTTATCCGATACCCGCAGTTACGTTTAATGAACATCCAAGCTTGGACCTAACGTTGAACATGCGGATCTCTAACAACCATTCCTTTCCGTTAAAGGTGCGAGATATCTTCAAAAACGTTCCCATTGTTCATACCACCGCTAAGGAATCTCATGAATGGTTAAGTGGTCCTAACATGCGTTATTGGCCGCAGCAACTAAACTTTGCGGTTTGGTGTGCCACTAGCGGCTGTGGTGTAAGTGCAAACTTGATGAAGAATTCAATATTTATGTTTCATTTTCACTTCACGGTTAGAAGAATACTGCATGAAATGGGTGTTATTGCGCTGCCAGGAGATGCCACGTTTTATCCAAGAGATAATAAATACAACGTTCCAGCCTATAACAGGCTTTGTAAGGAGTTCGGTGTTGTAGGGAAGGATTTTAGATGCACTGTCGGTGCTAACAATGGCTTGGGGCATATTTGGGCTTATTGGGGGATTGGTGGACACGAGCTAAGTGATAAGGAAGTTCATGCATTGAATCTACGATGGAACACTGGGTATCATAAAGAAACTCACGACAGTAGCACCTTCTTTGAACCAAATGCCAAGACCACTAAGGAAGTCAGAGACGGACCTCTGTTCAAAGACGAGGGTGGTAAGTATGCAGGGGCCAATCCACTGATTATTAAGATTACCAACGACGAGCAAACGAAGCAATATCTTAATTTCATACCCCCAGAAGGTAAAGGACTAACTAGAGCCGGCCTTGCCCGTTTGAACCGCAGCATAGAAGCTTACGTGTATTCTATCCTTGGAGCTCAGGTAAATACCCGATCAAATATAATTGGAAATACCGGCGCCGCAGAAGAGACGCGAGCCGAAGCCTTGGTCTTATTCGAAAGTTCGATCTTGGAGGGCGACATTAGCAAGGGCGTACAGCGTTACCAACTAGCTATACAAAATTCTAAGGCGAGGTTGGACTATGCAGTAGCCCCGGGTTGTTGGTTAATGCCTAGTAATTTATCTATAAATACTGGTTCTGTAGTAGGATACAACAACAAACTTCAACGAGCTACTAAGGATATGAAGTTTGGGGTGAACGACGTGAACTCTGACACTCTTAGGAACATTCCTCACTTCGTAGAGAAGCCAAAAAAGTCACACGAAACGAAGCTACCCGTAGTTAAGAAACCATCAAAGAAGGTTATGCCTGCGATACCTGAGGAATATGACCATAACTTACTAAAAGCCGGCTTAGCCGCCGCAGGCGTTGGTCTGAGTTATTATATATGGCGATGAACAACCCCTACGTAGCTGGAGTAGATTGTGTTTATACGACTTACACAGGCGAGAAAAAATACACCCAGGCATCTTGGGTTGATGTCACGGGCATGTCCGTGAATTTGAACTACTCGGGAAAGAAGTTAATCCTTTGTAGTATTTGCATTGGCACGAGTAGTCACGCCAACGTGGGCTTTAGGTTCCTGGATGAGAATGGCGTACTGCAGCCTATGAGAAATAAGACAAACAACAGGGAGCCTGCGCATTTCTCCGTAGAGCCCAACCCAGCCAGCGCCGAAAACATCTCTGTTTGGACTTTCCACATGGTCGCCGATTGCCATGGGAAGGTAAAGCTGCAAATGCGCGTAGATGACACCGGGAGCGTTTGCATAAATAGTATAGAAAATCAGAGAGATACGGTTTATAATCACAAGACCATTAGCACTTTAACGGTGATTAGTCTTTAGGAGGATCTTTGATTCTTGAAATATATGAACCCACACGCGAAGGAAGATTGGTTTCTACATTTTTTGGAGGAGAAGGACTACTTAGAACAGCATTGGCATGACACCGGGCTGTGGGTGAAGGTTGGGGGCCTGGGATTGATCATGTGTACCATTAGCATTTCGACGGGGTATTCGTGTAATGTCGGGTTTAGGATTGTCGATGAGGATAACCACCCATTACTACCCTACAGAAAAAAAGATAATAATAGGAACCCAGCTCATTTCTCGTCGGAGCCCCCACCGTTAAGCACAGAAGACTTAACGCCGGTAACTTTTCACATGATAGCCAATTGTCAATATGCGAAGCTTCAGGTTCTTCCCAACGACGTTGCCTACCTTCGGATAAATGCCGCCCCGTCAAAAGATCCTCCAACGGATGCTACTTGGAATCATAAGCCCATTAGCACCATGAGCGTGCTGCCGCTAGTTCCGCATTATCAAGGCGGCGTGAATACTATCTTTACTTATCCCCAGTCGAGGACGCCTCGGATGCCTGACGACGATAAGCCACCAGTAATACACAAGGATAAGATCAACCCTTCATCTTCTTCAGGAGTACCACTCCAATAGCGACGACCAAGATCCAAATGTTGTTGCCCACGAACTATAACAGTTCGCCGCCGGCCCTAAGTGCCAAGGAAACGACCGAACCCAGCAGCCCAGGAAGACCGGCTGCCATCTTTTTTCCCAAGTCCGTTAGCCCACTGCCTAATTTCTTTACGCCCGCGCCCGTAGCCTTAAGCGTGGATAGGATAACTCCTACTACGGTGCTAATAGCGACCGCAAATGCCAGTGGAACGCCATACTTCAAAAGGGCTCTTTTTACCTTTTCCTTGGTGGTAAGCCCCAGCTCCTTTTCCAGGTTTTCCTTTTGCGCCCGTAATTCCGCAAGGCGCACCTCTAGATCTTCTGTTTCCCTTTGGGCAGCCTCCCTTTCCTCTTCGGTACGAGTTTGGTCAGCAATTATTTCCTGCTGCCGCTCTATTTGCTCCTCCAGGTCTTCAATAGCCTGATCTCTTTGCCGGATTTGTTCCTCCATGGTATTGATTTCGGCAACCAACCGCCGCCGTTCCACCAAAGAGCCGGCTATGGTAGTTTGTAAGTCATTAGCATCTTCGCTTCTTAAGTCCAACTCTTGCAGGGCAAGGTTAAGGGCCTTTTGTGCTTGATTCCTTTCACGCCGAATTCGGGTTCTTTGGTCTACCAGCTCACTTATTTCTTGATTTTTAAATTCGACTTCCCTCCTATGTGCGTCGGCGAGTCGTTGGTTTTGCTTCATGTATTCCTCCTCCCTTTCTTCCAACGTTTCCCGCAGCGCTTCCACTGAGGCGCCAGAGCTTTTGGCCTCCTCCAGGTCCCTTTGCGCTTTATCCCTATCGCGCAGGGCTTTATCCAACTGGTTTCTCATTTCCATCATTCTTTCGTTACCGAACTTTTTTTCAGCATCGACAATTAGCTGAGTTTGCTTTGCGTATTCTTCCTCCCTTTCTTTTAACGTTTTTTGCAGTTCGATAGCGCGTTTTTCTAGCGCGACCCTTTCATTTAAGGTCTCCAGCCGCTCTAAAGCGCTCCGGGTAGCCACTTGGAAGCCCCTTAATCTTGCCACGTTGACCTTAACTGAGCCAGTATCATCGAAAAGTAGCTGTGGGTTTGTCCAACGGTCCTTGTCGGGATACCTCAAGTCTCTAACGCTTATTAGTACTTTGTTTCCGCGCTCTGTGAGCTTTATGTCATCAGCATCAAGGTGGGAATAACGCATCCTTAGTTCTTCCATTGCCCACTCTATGGTTTCCCGTGTGGTTGCCTCCGGCTGCTCCACGTTTTGAAGCTCTAAGTATTCGGGGATGGGTTTGCTTGGGTTTTTCGACTGCCACATGCGCCTTAGAGCGTTCTTAGCACTTTCCCATCTACCACCATACTTATTCTCTAGGGCTGCGTCGTAAACTAGGGGGTCGGTATCCGCGCCTTGAGTCCATGCGTCGAATTCATCGTCGTTAATATCGACTTGACCTTCTTCGGTAAGGGGATCGAAATCCGTTCCTTCTACTTCCATTATATATGATAAGCTCAAAGTTAAATCCCAACGTATTACCTAAGCAGGTTGGCGGACTGAAAGCAGAACGCACCTTTCACCGGGTCACATTCACGCCTTCTAGCGCGAAACCAGGAGAGACGCTGTATGTAGGCGTACCCCGCCTAACGGATAACCTAGTCTTAGTTCCTGGCACCTTGGCGTTAAGGTTCGACCTAGCGGTGCAGTCAAGCCCCACAGACGAAAGGATTATCGTTAACAACGTGGGTCGCAACATTGTTTCTAAGATGCGCGTAAAGTTCGCCGGGGAATCCTTGCTGGACTTAAATAGGTACGATCTGTATACCACGTACAAAGACTTATGGTTAACAGCATTTGACCGCGCGCAAAGGATAGAACAAGGAATTGGTAGTGTCATTCTACGTAAGGTCCGCACACCTACGAAAACGCAACCTACTGACGGCAGCGGAGAAACCGCAGTGGCAGACGCAAAGCGAATAAAGACAGCCTATGGTAGTAAGTATGTCATACCACTGGACTTTGAAGTAATCACGAATCACGGCGCGTATTACCCAAGACAGTTATCCGAGCTACAGTTTGAAGTAACTTTAGCAGATGCTAATAACATCATTGGTGGGCTAAGCACTGCACTTACCACAACAACCCCATACTCTATTACCAACTTAGAGCTGCAGTATGAGACCGTGTACAGCGAAGAGCTGGCCCGTAGCGCTGGCATGGAATACAGTGCAGGGAAGGCATTCCTTTACGACCACGTAGTGATGTATAAGACATTTAGCTTCTTGGATAAGACGGATGAGGTTATCAACCAAAGTATTAACCTCCCCCGAAGAAGTCTCACGGGGTTGATGTTGGTGTTTGCTAAGCCCTACGAGGCCGGTAAGCGTGACTCCGAAGACTTTCACAACCCCAACATTACTAACGTCGGCGTGAATATCAACGGAGTCCCAAACAAGGTTTACTCCCAGGGAATAAAGCCCGCAGACGTGTACAGAGGCCATGCGCAAGTTTGGCGACCAAATTAGCCCCGAGGAATTCTTTAAGGATAAGTATGCGTTATGGATTGACATGCGCACCATTAACGACGAAGACCTACATGGTCAGGGTTTACGTCTAGTGAATACGCAGGATGGCATAACATTGGAGATCAAACGCACCAAAAACACCAGTGCGAGCGACGGTGATAAGATAAACTGCTACGTCTTCGTCGTGTCTGACGCGCAACTGAGCGTGGAAATGAATCAGCTAAAGAGCGTCGCCTACTAGTTTCGTGAACGAAGTGAACGAAAAATTAAAATATTCCTTACGTATAATATGCTTCGCGTATTTCAAAACAACGAAACCAAACTGCAATGCATAGTGCAAGGCGACAAACTGTATTTTAAAGCAAAGGAGGTGGCTTTGGCGTTGGGCTATGAGCGCCCTAGAGATGCAATTAGAGCACACGTATCTGAGAAATACCAGAAAAGATGGGTCGATCTACAAGGGGCTTCAAATCGCCGCTCCCCTACTACGCAACCACATTCCGTGTTTATATCCGAACCTGGTTTGTACGAACTGATATTTAGCTCCAAACTACCCAAAGCTGTGGAGTTTCGTGATTGGGTCTTTGAGGAAGTCCTACCCGCGCTGCGTAAGACGGGTAAATATGCAATAGACAAGCGCTTCGACGGTCCAAACAAGTTGGTATTTAAGATCGAAAATGAATTCGACCTGCATAAAAAGGTAGTGGACTACATCCGCAGTTTTTACCCCCAAATGCTCGTGACCCCTGGTCTAGGCGAACTGCAGGACGGCGACGGTAAACGCATAAAGTGCTGGCAGAAAGGATATCAGCGAGGGCAACCCGACCTGCTCATCCTGAATGCGCACACCCATTACCGCGGCTTCTGCATCGAGCTGAAGACTCCAAAAGGCAACGGGGTATTATCCGAGGATCAACGCCGCCTCTTACAGAGGTATGAAGAAAACGGTTATAAGGTAATGATTAGCAGCGACTACGATGTCATTTGCAGGGAGATCACGGAGTATGCACAAGGAATTTGCCTGCCATGTAGGTGGTGCTGCAAGCGCTTTAAAAGCGCGCAGACTCTGGCAACGCATTTGAGAATATTCCATAGGTATAATGAACAAGGATAAATTTAACGAGTTAAAGTTCATACAAACGCACTGGAGGGATTTAACCGTGGGGGAGATTTACGAGATAAAGAATTACGTGGTCTTTGAAGACTTGGACCGCCTGCGTTTGGTCTTAAAGAATAAAAAAAGAACATACACCCTTTGGGCGCCCGATAGGATAAGGTACGCCATCGAAGGGCAGGACGTTACCCATGTCATGAGTCATGGTAAAAAAGATGGTAAATGGGTATTCGACGTAGTCAAGTATGAGCCCGAGAGTCCTCTGCATTCGTAAGGACGTCTAATAGGGTCCGCTGCGCTTTAGGATCCGCGGAGCACCAATGCCCCACAAAGGATTCTTCAAGGAATGCACTGCCACAATGAAGGCAGGTGTATTTTTTACGGGGTTTGGGTATCGGCGGCTTACAAGGGGTAATGCAGTCTGCAGGTAGTTCGCACGTAATACAGTCCATATATTGAAAGGGCGATCAGGAATCCTCCCACAAATGCCACGAAGTAGGCCAGCATATACTTAGGGCTCTGCAGGGCGCTTTAAAAGGGGTCCTTATTTTTCTTGTTGTTTTGTTGAGGTATTGTTGATCCCTAACAAACAACAAGAAAAATAAAGTCGTATCTTGAGACTCTTTGCGCAAGTCGTACTTTACTACCTTTCTGCAGACCTTCTTCTAAAGGGGTCCTTATTTTTATTGTTGATTTGTTGAGGTATTGTTGATCCCTAACAAACAACAAGAAAAATAAGATCAGGATTTGAGACTCTTTGCACAAACCCTGCTTTACTATTAAAGGCCCCAAGAAATGCTATTGCGTATCATATATTTCAAAGAGTGTCTCAGAATGTTGACGTTTAGGTTAAATCTTTGTTAAGACAGTTGAAGATATGTTCCTCTTCTCTAACACAACCACAACGATCGCACTCCTGCCTCCAATACTCCCTTTTAGTCCACGGAACGCTTTCGGCGCGTTCAATAGAGGGGAAAGTACGGACTATCTTCTTATGGTAATCTATGCGATTCCTTAAGTAATCTTCTTTATGCGGGCAGCGACACATCAAATCCGCACATTGGTAGCAATCCACGCCTTCCAAGTCATAAGCGCGGGAGAGAAACCTATAATTCACTTCATGCGTTCTCCGGTGCGTCTGTAAACGTTGACGACTACTAAGTATCTTATTACAGAAACTACACTGTCTGGTTCGATTACAGACGCCCCTTTTCAGATGCTGCTGCATTTCGAAGGGGTTGTGGAATTCCTTATTACAGTCCTTACAAAGCCCACAAATGCGTTTATCCTGATGTTGTTGCATCTTTTGAACGGTGCTGAATTCCTTACCGCAATCCTTACAAGCGCGGCTAAGGGGTTTCTTTGTACAAACGCCGCGACGAACGTGGTATTGAAGTCTTTGTTTGGTGCTGAACACCTCCTTACACAACAAGCAGTCCATATATACTTAACAATATCTTAGCCTCCATTTAACATCCTTAACAAAGATTTAACCTAAACGTCAACATTCTGAGACACTCTTTGAAATAGTTTCCAGGCATCCTTAACAAAGATTTAACCTAAACGTCAACATTCTACAGGGGATATCGCATGAAGTCCTTAACGGACTCCTTAGCCCACGTTGCCATCGTTATCAGCGCACCAAACCTTTCCGCGCGCTTCAGACCGCACATTTCATCGTACAACTCCTGCACGCGCTCTTTTAACCGGCCTATCTCCTCCCTTTGCATTTCTATGGTGTCTCTTTTATCTTTTGCGTCGGCGACAATTCTTTGCACTGCTTCCACTGGCTCCATATGTGTCAGGGAACAAGTTCCCTTCGAAAGAAGGGATATAATGAACCCAGATCACAAGCCTTGTAACGCTCTGATAGTAGGACCCACCGGCTGCGGAAAGACCCAGTTCGTGGTAGAGCAGCTATTAGGACCCTTTAGATACCGTTTCGACTACATCGTGCTATTATGTCCCACCTACGTGAATAACCGCACCTGGACGGGCATAGGAGTGAAAGACGACGACTTCTTCGTAGATATCTTAGACCCTAACGAGTTATCCAGCCATCTTAAGTTCTGGCACAAGCAATTCCCTAAAGATACACAGACTTTACTCATACTGGATGACATTGCCTGCAGGGACGACGTAAAAAAGCGCATCTCCGAATTAGTGAAGCTCGCCTTCAGCGGCAGACACGACAATATTAGCGTTTGGTTGCTCTCGCAGCAGCTTACCAGTGTCTCCAAGCCTTTTAGGGAAAACATAGGCTCCCTGGTGGTATTTTATACTCCGAGCAAGTCAGACCTGGAAACCATCTTAAGCGACTACGGCGGCGAGATAAGCAAGGAACAGTTGCATGAATACATGCGGCATTTAAAGACGCACCAACATTCCAAGATGATCTTCTCTTTGAGGTTTCCGTATTCCATTAACATATATGGAGATTGAGCAGCTCTTAGATGAAGTCCCCACGCAGTTACACGAAAGTAACCTCAAGGAACAACTTAACATCCTTGTGTCTTCTGGGAAGTGCAAGGAAATGATAGGCAAGGAACTTACCCATGAGCAGGTAAATAAGTTGTCAGAGGAGGAAGTTAAAAAGTTCCATAAGAGGTACGAGGCCGCCCTTGCAAGTAAGACCACGGACGCCGTCGCAGACTCTGCTATCCGATTTGCAACTAAATTGCTTGGACTTGCACTGCCCATAGACGACGTGGAGCAACTGCGGAAGGACATAAGCGAGGACTATGTCATATCCCAAGAACTTAAGATAACCTGCGGGTGGTTGTCTTTGAAGTGCGGTAAGTTAATGGCAGTCGCCTCTGCGGCACTTCACGTAGCTCAGCACGTCGACTTGAAGGAGGTACTAGGTTCCTTCGGAACATCTTGGAAGGACTTCAAGAAGGACAAAGAAGTCGAAAAGGTCTTCCAGGCGGCACTTGCTGAGGTACCTGATCAAGTCGCCTCAAGTACTTAGTTAAGTCATCCCTAAGTACTTGGTCAGGTCGCGCCCAGGTTATTTCCAAGTCGTCCTTAAGTCATTCTCAAGTACTTATCAAGTCCTTCAAGTCCTTAGATATAAATGGAAGCAGAGCAACCCCAAGAGGAGCAAAAGATTACCAAGGCTAAATCTCCAGGCAGAGTCGCTGCCGGAAAGAAGCTCGCGGAGATGAACAGGAAGAACAAAGCAAAGAAAGAAGAAAAGGTGGAGGAAAAAGAAGAGGAATCCTTTATTAATCCTGGGTACGTCATCGGCGCGTTAGGAGTCGCTATAGCAGCAGGCAGCCTCTACTTACGATGGCGGGCTACGAAGCCAAAAGTAGAACCCGTGCATGTGCCGCCAACATATCACGCACCCGTGCAGGAGCCCCCTAAGAGAAGCAAAATACCCGTGATGGAGTAATAACCTTCTCGCTTTGTAATATAATGTCAACCGCGTTATTGAAAACTGTTGAAGAAGCAGCTATTATTACTTCTATTGTTGCAGGTATTGGTTGGGTAGGTAAGAAAGTGCTCAAAGAAGACTTTACTGAAGACCCAAGCAAGAGCTTCGCTAATTTTGCTAAGATGACCGCTGCCGTAGGCGGGGCTATCATGGTAAAGGATTACCTACGGAAGGAAAAGTACCTGCCTACGGTGTAATATATATGGCTAGCGTGGTCGCAGGTGGAGTTATTGCAGCTTTAGCATTCACTGGAGCTAATTATGGTGGTCAGTATTTAGATAGATTAGTTAGAGGCGACAAAAGCGGAGATTTAGCCGCCGAAAGGAAGAGGCACGACTTAGCACTGGAGAAATATCAGCGAGACGTGGCGGCTTGGAATGAAAAAAGACAAGCTTACAGGGATTGGTTGGATAAGAACTACCAAGACAAGATGCAGGCAGACAAGAACTTCGAAAATACAGACTACGCCTTTAAGCTTTATGCGCAAGCACACCCCGACTTTAGAATGAGAAAGCCTCAGTTTAAGAATTACTACCAGCCTTCTAAGAACAAAAAGACAATGAGCTGGTCTTCGTAGGAGTCGCAGGGCTGGCAGGAGGCGTAGCTTTGGCGTATTTAGTCTAATATATGATCGTCTTTTTGGAAAGCGACAAGAATGACTTTACCACTTATTTAAATCCTCCCATTAAAGCCCATAAAGTTCGGCTCATAAGTTGCTCTTTGTACAATTCTTGGTATAACCTGATTAGGGGCATAGTCACTGAGCATACAGGAGGATCTAACTATCAAGCCGTATTGCTGCCCGATGGACATTACACACCAATCACACTGGCCAAGGAATTAGCAAAACACGGTTATACTCTTACCACAGGGTTGCCGCACGAAATGACCCTCAAACATAATATGCCAAACTATTCAGTAACTTTTGGAAAGTTTGACCCATTGGGATCTTTATTATGTGCCTCAGGCAAGACAATTACCGACACAGCCATACCTGTGAAATGGAAAGTCGCATCCTCTTACGAAGTCTATTGCGACTTGGTACATAGTTACAACAATGGAGAAAAGTCTTCTCTTATGTCCAAGTTTCTACCCAAAGGTAATCCATTTGACCCAGTAGAATACACTCCCATTTCTTTAAGCTATGACTTGTCTAATTTAGTAGAAAGCATAAACATCACCATTAAAGTGGACGGAAAGACGGTGGATTTCAACGGACGCAAGATCAATCTTGTTTTGGAATTTATATAATGGGCCGCGTAGAGGACAAACTCAAGAGGATTTACTATGGGCCTGAGGGCTATTGGAAAGGAGCGTCGGCCATCAAGAAACTCGCGACCGCGGCCAGGGTATCAGAAGAAACGGTTAAGAACTGGCTAAGAAAACAAACCCTCTGGCAGGTCTATCTTCCCGTGCCTAAGTACATTCCCAGGCCCAGCTTTACCGTAAATGTCCCCAATGAGGTTCATCAGGCGGATTTGCTTTTCTTACCGCACGACAAGGTGAGAAGAAAGACCTATAGATATGCTATGACCGTAGTTGATATCGCAAGCAGATACAAGGACGCCGAACCCATAACCAGCAAGGATTCTGGGGAAGTCGCAGAAGCCCTAGGTAGGGTTTATAAGCGCGTCTTGAAATGGCCTAAGCTGCTGCAAGTGGATGCGGGGACAGAGTTCATGGGCGCGGTTACTAAGACCGTGAAAGACCACGACACTAAGATTAGGAGAGCCGAAGCAGAGTACCACAGGGGTCAGAGCATTGTCGAAAGATTCAATAAGACCCTGGCCGAGCGCCTCTTTGGGTACCAGTATTGGAAAGAGCTGGAAGATCCCTCCAAACGCAACAGGGAATGGACCCAGAGGCTCCCCCAGGTCATCGCGGCTTTGAACAACGAGGCGGCCAGGGCTACGGGAATGAAACCCAAGGATGCCATAAAAAAGAAACCCGTGGAACACAAGTTCTACGTCAGAAGTTCGAGGGCGGTCGGACTGAAGGAAAAAAAGCTACCCCGCAACATAGTGGTCAGATACCTCTATCAGCCGGGGGAACTCGAAGGTGGCAGTAAGAGAGCCACGGATCCTAACTGGTCCCTGGAAACGTATGAGATTTCGAAGTCCGTCACCAAGGAAGGGCAGCCCGTGTTGTATTACCTAGATGGCCCAAGTCGTGGATTCGTCAAGGAAGAGCTGCTCATAGTTCCCAAAGACTCAAAGTAGTGCTGCTCCACGCGCCCGATTACACTCTAGGCATGTCAACCTTACGTTGCCTCTACAATGGCCGCGTTTATTATTTATGCGATCCACGGAGAACTGCTGATCGTCATTTGGGTCAACCTCCATAGTAGAGGTATGTTACATTTGGCACACCTTGCCCCTTTCTTATAGACGTCGTCCACGCATAGGTCGAACGTCATATTTTTTTCTTCGTCGTGCCGCTTGTAGCGAAGGAGTTTCTTGGCAATATTCTCTTTGGCTACGTCCTCTGGCGTCTTATCGTATCGCAATTGCGGACCCCAGGCTCTTTTTAACTGCTTGGCATATTCTACGCGGCTTACGGCGGTGTAGATAAGGTTGCTCCAACACAGCCGCTGGTCTATGATCCATAAGGTTTCTTTTATGGTAAGCCCTTGCGCGCTGTGGACTGTCATGCAATAGCCTAAGCGCCAATCTGGATGGGAGGTTATTTTTTCCGCCTTTTCTATGGGTACCCAGGCTTTGTCATGCGTTACCGCGTTCTGCAGTTGGATGTCGGTACCAGGTACCCAGACGTCTCTTTTTTGCATGCGGGTGTCGTGGGGTTTGTAGCAAACAGGTACGAGATGCGTAGGGAAGCGCTCTCGGTGTATATTTAGCAAATCCTTTTGTATGCGCGACTGTGCTGCGCGCTTACTGCTTAACACCAAATCCTTAGGATGCCAAGAATACAGGAAGTCTTCGTAAGACTTTGCTCGTACCCTCTTACGTAACACCTTAGATTGTTCGGCGTCGCTAAGGCCCCTTAATTCTGCCTTTAATTTCCTCACTTGATCCTTGCTACGGTAGTCTGTGTTAATTTCTTCATGATAGTCTACCATTTCTTTTAACCATTCATGGGGCATTTCTCCGGCTATAGGAGGTGGTTGACATGGATCCCCGGCAAATACAACTTGGCATTTTCCACGGAGGAAGTCTACGAACTCCTGCAGGATTTCTAAAGGAACGGTGCAAATCTCATCCCAAAGTATTACCGGTGGTATGTCGTGGATAGCTTCCGGTACCCACTTTTGGCCATTCCAACGAAAGAAGCTGTGGTACGTTTGAGCGTCGTGGCCCATTTCGCAGAGTTCTCTTTCCAAACGGTGCGTTGGCGTTAGCACCTTTATCTTAGGAAAGAGTTCTAACACGCGCGTCGTCTTACCGCTGCCTCCCGTACCGTACAGATAGGAAAAGCGTTGGTAGGAAATAGGATCGGCAACGGAAGGCAGCGGCTCCACAGTGGGCGTTATGGTGCCCCGGGTGTGTTCTCCATGATATTCCACGCGCGCTCTCCAGGCTTTTATTTCTTCATCTTTGACGCGCCATTGGCCACTTTCTGCGAGTTCATCGGCAGTGTAGAATTCCTTCATCTTTTCCAACACGTGCGGTTTCACGTATAGGGAATCCGTGGCTACGCGTGGAATGTCTTCTTTGTCAAACCGCAGGAGCATCGCGAGAAGGTTAATGTGCGCATATGCAAGCATACTGGCAGGCAGATGGTAATACTGCGGTCGATGGTCCTGGTAATAACACAGCGCATTCCATTCGTGCAGTTCATCGTCGACAAGGTAGTCCCATTTCTCTACAGACACCATCGTTCCTTTGTCATGCGCGCGCTTGATGAGGAAGCTTAACTCGCCTTCGTCCGTTATCAGGCGCCGCTGCATATGTTTTTCACCTTCCTTAGCGCCCTGCGTGAATTTACCTATGACCACACGCGCTGTGGGGTTATGCTCCGGTAACCATTGCGTGAAGGCGCTGTGACAAAGTATGGCTTCATGCGCTGCGTATTTTAAAAGTTTGTGCTCTTCAAAGAACTTCAATAGGGGCACCGGTATCCATTCTTTCTCCTGCAGGTGCTTCCCATACCACGCATAGATTATGGGGTGCAGACCCGCTGCTAATTTCCAGGTGGTCAACCGTACAAACCCCGTTGCTGGGGCGTCGTAGTGACCATCCAACGCAACACGAAAGAACTGTGAATCTGGATGTCCGTAACGGTCGTAATATTCCTTACAATCTCCTAGGCCTTTGAAGCTTGCGGGGTAACAATGTTTCATATCCAGCGACACGTATTCGTCTTCATCGTACTCCATGTTCCACAGACCACCGTGACCGTGTTCTACACAAGCTTTAGCTATATCTTTGAACTCCTCCGGTGTGGATTTCCACCCGTTTCTTTTCTTTGCGGCTAAGAAGTCCAAACTGCGACTGCTAAGCACTTCGTCAGAGAAGTCTTCTCCTAAAGTCTCACAGGCGCTTTGAATGCGCAGCTGTTCCACTTCAGGACGATACAAAGTGCCGTCTTGGGTCATAAATTGACTTCCCTCCGCATCCATTAACCAAATGGAATTCTCGTGCATTAGTTCTGCAAGCGGTGACTCCTTGTAAACGCATGTTTCTTTCTTCTTAGGGAACCTTAACTCCCTCCACGCATGTGCGTTATGCTGGTAAATTACGATAGGCGCACCCCGGCCCCCATACTTGTGCGTCCCGGAGTAAATAAAGCCGTCGGTGATGTCTTTCACGTGTATGCGCCTTTCTAAAGCAACCTCTAACTTCTTGATGTTGTCTATCGTTGCTCCAGCCCTACGCGTATCTTTTTCCCATTTCCTGATGGCTTCTCTTCTCTTTAAAGTTAACTTACCGCCACGAGAGGAATCCTCAAAGAACTCTCTAACCAGCTTTCCTACGCAGTTACCAGGATGGCGCATTGGTTTAAGTTTTTTAACATCTGGCTTCTTGATCTCGTAAGCAGCATAAATAACTACGGTAACTGGATATGCAACTTCGTAGAACAGCATGTCGATGCCCACCAGCGCTCCAGGTCTCGTATCCTTGCTTAAAACAAACAGGTTCTGCTTACCAGACGCCCGTATTGGATTACGCCCCTTTTCTATTATCCACTCACCGTCTAAATACTTTATAAACGTCAACTCCAAACGGTAGTCGCCTTCAGGCATTAAGTCGATTATCCTTCCTGCTCTTTCCTCGTCCATCGTCTCGTCTGTATCTCCCTCCATAAACGTTGTGAAGGCAAAGTCCGCATCCAGGCGATCCAACACCTGAGTCCTGAGCTTGCGCACAGTCTTGTTTCGAATGCTTTTGATGGCGTCCATCTATATCTAAGGAATATCTTAACCTCCGTTTGCGGTACCCAACACAGCAGCAGTAAGGGGCTTCTCGCGAAAGCAAACAGTGTAACGCACCTACTTCACACGGGTTATTTCCATGCCGCCAAAAAGTTTCCCATAGGCGCTAACGCGAGTAATTCCCGTGAAAATGACATAGGTTCCTGGGGACTTCGCGAGTCCCCCTTACTGCTGCTCTATCTCTTTGGCAATATTGACGAAAAAAAAATTTAAAAACATTGCTAGAAGATGAATTGAAAGACTCAAGCATGTTTAATATTTTCTAATCATTTAGTTTTCGAAATCACAGATAGAGCGCATGCAGTAAAACCAAATCCTCTTTCGCAAACAAACGTTTTTAAGGTCGTCTCGCAACGCTTCTCTCACCACCAACCAGAGCAGCGTTGCGTCTGCTAAGCCGAGACTAGTCAAAAACATGAAATAAAAACAAAGTTAATAGACCGGCAAATAGCGCTATTTAGCAACTAATAGTTGCTATCATTCAACCAGAGCATAATTACAGCTCCTAATAATAAAGTTTTTTCAAGTAAACTTTGAAAAGGTCCCTGCGTAGGAGCCTTTACAGAATTCGTGTCCGTGCCGTATCGACTCTAAAAACGCTTCGTAAACCCGATACAGCACGGCCACTCATTCTGTAAACTTCACCTATTTATCAGTATAAACTTGGTTTTTATTTCTAGTTGTTACGCACGACAGAGTGATTTCCATAAACCCGTGAAATAAATGTTAGAAAAATAATCATTAATACAAACTAGTACGACTCTAAAGCCTGGTTCACACGAGCAACGCAAACGCAAACGCAAGAAAACTACGTGTGAACTACAGTAACACAAACGCAAACGCAAGGAATGGAAAATTTTCCATTTTCTTGTGCTTGCGTTTGCGTTTGCGTTGCTCTTGTGAACCAGGCTTAAACAATGAAATAATAAAATATAGTCAATAACTGCTAAAATCACTCTAACATCGACCAATCGCCAGAAGTTTTCCAAAGTGACGGTCTTAACTTGTTTGATGAACTAAACCCCCTACGAAGCTTTATTCATATTTATTCAAATTTGAGTCTGAAACAATTCAATAAATTTAAGTTTTGAATGCCACTGTTTAAATATTAATAAATTACGTTTAGCTTGAAGATCATATCCAGGACTCATTAAACATTTAGGCCCTGGCTAAACGAGGAAACATGTTTCCAGAAACATGTTTTCTTAAATGTTTCCAAAGGTGGCAAAACTGTCAGGGAACATCAGGAAACATGTTTATTCAATATCGGTTAGCGTATGCGCACTTTCAAGATAGAGCTAGCGTTGCTAAGTAACGAACTTTTAGAATGTTGACTTTCGTGGCTGAACGAGGAAACATTAGTTAACATTGTTTTCATGCGTCTTGGAAGCAAAATTTGTTGCACATAGCAATGTTTCGCATGTGGCTAAACTTGGAATCATCGGGGAACATGCGCGCGGGAAACATGTTTCCTCGTTTAGCCAGGGCCTTAAGCCTAGGGCAAACGTCGAACTTTCCATGCACCAAACTTAATTACATCAAAGAATGCCGCCTCATTATCACCTGATATCCATTGTTTTTAATGAGTTCGGTGCATGGAAAGTTCGACGTTTGCCCTAGGCCTTAGACCCTTATATGCAATACCTCAAAAATTTCGCGTACTTACGATATTTTGTTATAAAGGTAGAGCGCATGCAGTAAAACCATGAAATAAAAACAAAGTTGATACTGACAAATAGTAGCTATTTAGTGACTAATAGTTGCTATCACTCAACCAGAACATTTATTAAACAAAAGACACAAATGGTCTCTTGCGTATTTGTCTATATATGAATGTTTTGGTTGTTTTGGTTCATTTCATTTCCTTGAATAGTTTTTATAGACTTTCAATACATAAGACTCGAATTCTATTGTTTTCGGTTGGAGCTGGAATTTTGGAGGGTTCTAAAGTGGGGATCCTAATCCAATTTCCGAATCCCAATATTGATCAAATTCAGACAGGAGCGACAGAATTTTACCACTGGGTTCCCGTGATGTTCTTTGTTAGTGTGATTAAAAAAAGAAAGAAAAAAAAACAAACAATAACAATGTTTTTGAGCTACACAGCATGCTTTGCACGTTTCCATTTGATATGCTTTTCCTCTCTCTTTTTCTTTTTTTTTTTTACATCATTATTATGTTAATTTCTTTAACAGTGCTTTCCCCATGAATGAGGATCTTAGTATAAAACTTTATTTCTTTAACATTGCTTTTCCCATAGATGTTTTAGTTTGAAGTAGAACAGTTTTCGTGAAATTTTCTCGACAAGAAAAACGTCATAGAACACCGGTAGACCAAACTTCGATAGTTTTTAATCGCATCTCGTTGAGCGCACGCAGTAACAATGACAGGACTGGGGTCGAAAGTGACCGTTACACTTTTTGTGACACACGCAACACAGGGAGCCCAAGCCTTTTTGGTTATAACGAATCTTGTTTGGACACAGGTAGCCCAAGCTTGGTTTCTATGGTGTCATGTTATAAGGAAATGTATGGGGATTCATCAACAATTTCAATAAAATCATTTAAACATGAAACAAAGCCTCGAAATTTTACCCGATCATTGAGAAATAACACTTCTTTCACTCTGTGTGGTTACTTTTTGAAAAACGGGCTAAATTCAAAAAATAACCAATGAATCCACATACATTTCCTTATAACATGACACCACAGAAATCAAGCTTGGGCTACCTGTGGTTTGGAAAATTTTAGTATGGAATTTTTTTAAATATTAATATAACGTACCTTTGTTTTTTCCTGGCTCTTTTCATTCTTTTCTGTAACGATTTGTTGATTTCTTCTTCCGTGGTAATTCTAAACAACTCTAGTTGGGAATCATTTCCCTTAAGATAAAAAAACGCAGAACGTCATTTAATGATGGTGATATTTTTACCTCATACTGCTCTCCCACTAAACCTCCATTTCCCCCATTCCCTTCTCTCCATTTGAAGTCTCCCTTTCAATAGACCCCTTGGAGCTTAATTTGGAGGAGAAAAGAAAAGAATTTCAATCTCCTGAGAACTGGAAACCTATTGTAACGTCCTCAATTGAGCTGCATTTCGACGTGATGCAAAGGGTTTATAGCCAACTTTCGATACTCTGGTCGAGGGATGAAGCACGACACAATCAAGACTCCAGAGAAAAAGAATAATCATGATTACATTGATTGGTTTCCCTGGAGCCTGGGGGGGTGGGGGGTACCAAACATGGTATGGTTTTCAGCGATTCTACTCTAGAACAGGGTATATAAAGTCGCGCTCGCTCGAGGACAGGGTATGTGAAATCACGCTCTCTCCTCTCTGGAACAGGGTATCCATTTTCGCAATACCGGAACAGGGTATGAATTTCAGCGATTTTACTCTAGAACAGGGTTAGGGTTCAGTGGGCTCAGCGGCACATCCCTACCATAAACGGGCAAGAGTACCCCCTCCCAGGCCCTGGGTCCTCAATTCTAAATGTTTTGTGTTTGATCACTCAACCAGAATATGCAAAGTTGGCTATTTTCCAACTCTTCCACTTCTTTGTGCATACAAAAAGTCCCTGTGAAAACCCAGTATTAAGTATCAAGGGTTTTCCGGGTTCTCCAGGTCCTCCACTTCTAAATTCCAATTGGAATCCAGGGGAAGAAGAACCACTCTGTGGAATCCATTGTAATCCGATTATCATTTTTATTTTTTTATTTCAACAGGTCTTTGCCAGTACCTGCCACGTAAATCAATAAAATCATTTTATAAAAAAGTTAATGCATCTTTATTTATCACGGGTTTCTTCAGCTAGTTCCTGTGTCCTCCTTAACCCCACCCCTCCCCCACAGAGTGTCAGATTGTTTTTAGTCTTTATAACTCACCAAACAACCAAGTATTTGACCTGACTTGGAAGAATGTAATGAGGTGACTCTAGCTCGACTCTGGCGAATTACTGAGCCAAGAAGTTCACATGTAACTGGCTGACTCTCCTGAAACAAATGCAAACAATCACTTCAAGTAAGGGATGAATTCAAAAGATTATTCTATGGGTTGCTTGTGGTGTGGGGATCAAGGGTCTCTGAGGGACTTTTTCTTACCTGTTTATCACTCTGCAAAACATCTGACTCATTTTCCAAGTCAGCATCAATTGCTGATCGCTTAGCACCAAGTTCTGATGCTGGAGCATCCTGTGTGTTGGCAGGGTAACTGATCTTCCACACCCTTAACTCGCTGTCCCCACAACCAGTAATCAGTCTTGATTCATTACTTGCAATGACAAATCCCCATACCTTGAAAAATAATGCATAGATTATATAATTTGAACCCATAGACTTTTCTCATAAATGGCTGCCAAATGAGGTTGGGACTAGGGACAATTGAATGGAAGCAAGGTCAGAAAGGCCTCATTAGTAAACAAAGTCTACTCAGTACAATATTTTGTGTCAAAGTCATTCATGTCACCAATTCGAGTTCTTTTAAGTGTCTCTTGAAGTAAGGGTGAATGACTTTGACACGAAAGAAATTGATTCCATTTTGTTGAAAGATTAGTGCTTTTTATAGTTTGTACGCATACAATTTTACTAAACTCTATCCCATATTTTCAAGGAATGGTCAATGCTTTATGTACGTACATCCAGTTCTGGATGCATACAGGAGGTTGCTAAGCACGAAAGTAGTGTAAGAGTAGCACAAGGCGTAGCCGAGTACATATCTAGCTTCTTGCATACTTCAGCAACCTCCAAAGTGCATCCAGAACTGGATATATGCACACTGACTATTGCATTTATAACATAGCAAAACCATTTAAAATATCTATCAAAAAAAAATTAAGATTTTGTTCTAACGAAATCCTCTTTACATAGCAAGCGCTACTCAATCATGTCAGCATGCACCAACAATTTCTGGATGCACGATTGAGCATGCTTATTAACCAATTAGAGCATGCATTAATTTTTTTTTACCAAATGTATTTAAATTAATTGAATTCTGAAACAATCTCTGGTCCGTTTACATAACAGTACCTCACTTCTGTGACCAACCAATGTCAAGAAACAGTGTTGAGTATCAAGATCCCACATCTTTACCAACATGTCCTTTGAACTACAATGAATACGTATAGTTTTTGAGAGGAATACATAATATGAATACACCAAAGTGAAACTATGTCAACCAATTTGAATAACTATTGTAAGTACTGGAACGACTAGCCCCTCATTCATGCAAAAACGTTTTTGTGTTTCCACATTTATAGTACACTCAACAAAATTACTCGACTCTGATTGGTCGAGAGGAGTACAATTATAGCGTTAATTGTACTCCGTAGGAGTACCGAATTAAGTCGCTATGGCAACATGGCCAAAACAATGTCAAAACAATTATTTTCTATCATTTTGTACTTAAAAAACATAAATAAAATTTTTAAGCCGTAAGAACTAATCTTTTTTATGCATTTCAGTTGTGCGATGGACTGAAAATCGGCCGCCAAATAGACAAAGATGAACGGCGTCGCTTCGCATTTTTTACTGAAATTTTGTTGAGTGAACTATAAACAAAAAATCGCACGATCTTCTCGTACAATTTGGAATTAATAGACACTCGTAATGTTTTGAAAGTTCATTAATTGCACTCACCTAAAAGCTCGTGCAATTACAAGAACTTTCAAAACATTACTTGTGTCTATTAATTTCCAAATTGTACTCGAGATCGTGCGATTTCCTATACAAATACAAGGCTATAGTCAGTCAGTCCAGATCAACAGCAATTCAAGCTGGATGCCATAATTTCCATTCGTTGCTTAGAAGCACTAATTATTGTTCATTAGGGGTAAGGGCATAGGGGTGCTATTCAAGTTTCTAATTGGGTCTAATTTCTGAGAAGGTCAGAGACGGGATTAGAATTTCAAAATGTGAAGTACAAGAAAAATATCATACTTCACCCTCAAGGAGGAGGGGGTGGGGGGGGGGGGGGGGGGGGGGGGAAGAGTTGGAGATTTCAAAGGGTAGTGAGGGTCTTAGTAGGGTATAATCTTAGACTATTGTTATTCCAACCTCGTCACAAGAACATTTTTCTTCTTTAGAAAGCGGCATTGAGTTACCATGCCCTTATGACCATGCAGTCTGCAACACATTAAACAAGAAAAAAATGAATTATCGATGGAAAGACAAATACATAAAATATATATTTAATATAGTGTAGTTCCAGGAACTACAATACAATACAATACAATTTTATTTGGCACCTTATACTAATAGTACATGAGTGTTTGATTCCAAATATATTATAGGTATATATATATACTATGTATTAGGTAATTTTCTTAATTCATTTTCACGTATCAGCATACATTGATGAATGTATGCTGATATGGCTCTTTGTAGAGACGCTGATTTTGAATTGATTAAGAACATAAAACGACTGTCAGCGCTCATATTGTTGAAATTAATGCTGGTGTTTTTTTCTATGAACTCTCTTAAGTCGTTTCTATGAGAGTCATATAGTGGACACCAAACTAGAAAGTGTTTTTCGTTTTCTACTCCCGACTTACACACTGGGCAAATCCTTTCATCGTAAATGAGATAAGGCCTCTTATACCTCCCCGTTTCTACTTCAAGCTTATGGTTACTAATTCTTAATTTTGTAAGCGCCACTCTGTGCTTAATATTGGTGACTTGACTTAAATATTCTTCAAAGTTATAATCCGTTTTGAACTGACGAAAGACTCTGAGTTTATTTTTATGTCTGTCGTCTTTCCTTTCATCATCGTGGAGATTACTCCATAAAATTTGCCTCTCAATGTCATATATTCTTTGGGTTATTATTTTTCCATATTCATACCATCTTGGAGAAAGTTCATTTTGTTTCATCCAAATTATCCCCAATCCGAGTTGTTCTAAAGTAGTTTTAATTTTTATGCTCCAAAAGGCTTTTTTAGTTTCATTTTTAATATCTTGGTAGACTTCGGCTGAAAGTTTTTTTGGGTGTAGTTCCGACTTTATAATTTTATGCCAGAATTTAAAGCTTCTACTGCATGCTTTGCATTTTAGCGGAAACCTTCCTAACTCAGCTCTGCATGCAAGGTTACTAGCATTCTTTGTCACCTTGAGGAGCATTTTGCAAAATTTCAAATGAACAAGTTCCATGGGCTCTTGGTCTTTGGTGCTTAATGTTTCGATACCCCATATCTCACTTGCGTATAGAAGTATTGGTGTAACAAGCGAGTCAAACAGTTTTATAGTTAATTTGATATTGGATGTGAAAAATTCACCCATTTGTTTTTTCATCTGAAATAGTGCCTTTAATGCAGCTTTTTTTAATTCTTGTTTTGCAAACGTAAAGTTTCCAAAGGTTGTAAAATTTAATCCTAAATATTTATATGATTTAACGTTTTCTAGTTTAGATTTGTTCAAATAGAATTGGAAGTTATTCATTGTCTTCCCTGTATTATTGAAAACCATCACTTTTGTCTTTGTTATATTAACTGTTAAGCCTGATTGTTCACAAAATGCCTCTAGCTTGTCGAGATATTTCTGAAGCCCTTCAGCAGATTTAGAGAACAGAACCAGGTCATCTGCATATAAAAGAGTACTAATCGGTTTGCCATTCAACATTACATCATTGTTGTTACACGAATTTAATGAGTCAGGCAGATCGTGAAGATATAAATTAAATAACGTAGGGCTCAGCATACAGCCTTGTTTAACACCCATATAACAGGAACTATCCATATGCCCCCAAACCCCCCCCCCCCCCCCGACCCCACCCCATGAAGTAATTTAAGACACCCCCTACCCCAGCTGGACATTCCAATTTTCTTTCATACAAACTCTGTAATTTTTTTCTTACTCTGACTCCCCCACCGCCACCCCTCGGAAATTCCAAATTCCTCTGTGGGGGACTTGGATAATTTCTGGAACTACACATTATATATAAATTCATAGAAATAAACTTAATTTACTTTCATTTAATATTTACCTGTATAAACCTGATTCATTAATAACATCCCATAATATAACATCGGTATCCTAAGAGAAATCATATTATCCATCAATATTTATTATTGCTTACAGAATTTTTGTCCTTTTTGCATTCCTTCACCAAGGAAGTGAAGTGGGGGATTAGCTTTGACTTTTGTTATTACCATTGTTTTTACGATATTATACAGTCAATTCAAAAAATGTTGTCATCAACCAACTCAAGCCTACGCAACTGGACCAAAAGGAACTCTGGGTAATAATCATTGAAGCCGAGTTGACTCCATAATTTTATCTGACTAGTTATGCCTGGTTTACAGCATGAACCTTCAGCCACTTCAGTGATTTTTACCCATATTCCTTTCGGTCCAGTCGTGTAGGCTCAAGCCGGTCGACGACAACGTTTTTTGAATTGACTGTATGTTTTTTTCTTTAACAGATCAAAAACAGTTTTCCATGTTTGATACTCTGATCAAAACACATGGGATGTTGAGAGAACACGAGAGGAGCGTAGGAAACCATGATGCGTAGCGGATCGTATGACTATAGTACGATTACAAATTTGCCAATATTGATTCCCACGCAATATACAAAAACCACTCTATAGCTTACCCTTCCTCCTGATGCTAACAGCCCACAAGAATGGTCAAACTGTAAAACAGAAACAGCTGATCTATGTCCACTGAAATGTAAAGACAATAAGAGAATTTAAACACTCATTTAAAAAAAACAATTTTAACCCTCTGAGAGCATCTAAGACAGGAAAGGACTAAATCACAGATCAAACCCTTAAGACAACCTCTTGGTCGATCTAAGTCAGGGCATGACTAACTCACAGATTGAACCCTTAAACAACCTCTGGGCTGATCTAAGTCAGGGCAAGGCTAATTCACAGATCAAACCCTGAAACAACCTATGGGCTGATCTAAGTCAGGGCATGGCTAACTCACAGATCAAACCCTGAAACAACCTCTGAGCTGATCTAACTCAGGGCAAGGCTAACTCACAGATCTAGCCCTAAAGTAACCTCTGAGCTGATCTAACTCAGGACATGGCTCACAGACTGTACACTGAAGACACTGTTTAATTACAGCTACTATAACATTATTAGTTTGTTACTCAAATTCACATAACATCTTTGTCCTAGTGCTCTTGGTTTGATTGATTGGTTTATCAATCGTTATATTATGTTTATCATACAGATGGAGAGATTCCAATAAATAAATCATTTGTTACAGACCTCAAAGTAACCTGTGAAGTTCCATCTGAAAGTTTCCAAATTTTTATACTACCATCTTCATACCTGTAAAATAATATATAATACAATAAAATATATAATAATAATAATAATAAATAATAATAATAAATTTGTATACATCTTTGTAAAATCAGTCATGCAGATATTTGCTTAGACTATTCATGCCCGCAATATTCTGTATTCATGTAGCAGAAATGTCTGAAGTTGAAATAAACATATAATAATAATAATGATGATGATGATGATAACAATAATATGTAAATTAATAACTGAAACAAGAAAGAAAAGAATACAAATGCACATGTATGACAATGCCATAGACGTCTTATAGTCATTCCATACTATAGCATGCATGGAATTATTGTCGCAACAAAGTAGGTTTTAGTGGATATCAATCGAGGCATATATATAGCCAAGGCTAGTCAGTCACTAGTGCCAAACAATAATCATTCAAATTAATAACCATATTTCAATTCCATGTTTAAAAACAGCCTTTTCTTGATCAGTATCATAGCACTTAGGAAAGGCCAAAAGCACTCATGCTTATACAACCTAGGTGCTGTATTTCTGAACTGTACATGGACATAGCTGTTTTTTATTTGTTTATGTAAACTCTGGTTTAAGAATGAATAATAATTCAATCAATCTACTCCTTACCCAACTGCTAGGCTCTGTTGGTCAGCACTGATAGCCATTGCTGTAACTTCCCATTTGCTTCCTTTCAAAACTCTAACCTAAAATAAATACATGTAAACAAAAAGAAATGAGCTTATAAGATAAGCTTAAGTTTTAACAAAGTTTATTTGTAAGGCAATAATATTTTCTATTGCCTCCGTTCTCGGTAATTAACTCTTACAAAAAGATCTTTCATAGCTGAATACTGAATTTGGCGATATCAAATTTAAGAATCGTCAAAACAACCAATATATTGATTGATCTAAAATATAAATATATGCATATTAATACGAGCTGTAAAAACGTAAAATAAAAAGATCCTTTTACCTTTTCTTCTTTCTTTGTGTCCCAAATAAACACATCTTCAAGTGCAGGGACAACTGCAAGTTGAACGCTTGATTTCAAGCCTAAAACTTTCCCTTCCACAAACAAAACATTAGCCTTAAGGCTCCCAACAAGACCAAAACAGCCTGTGGGCTCGTATCGCAGGTAAGATTTAGTCAAAACCATTTTAAATTATCACAAAGATTTAGTAAATTTAGTGAAGTTTGTCCGCCATGTTGGCACGTGCAACTACAACACCACAGGTAGACCAAACCTCAAAGCAAAGTTATACACAGGTAGCCCAAATATATGAGAGTACTTCGTTGAGCTTTAACTTCACTTGGAAATTTTCCCCACTTTTTGTTTGTGGCAGGTTTTATTGACCAAAGCTAAGATTGTTTAGATAGAGTTTAAATCATTTTAAAGAGATTTTTCATTTTATTTTAGCGGTTTTTGTGAGTAATTGGACCCGTAAACACGTCACGAAAGCTCTGAGACTTCTGTTCTCATTTCGAGGTTTTAAAGACCTTTAAAATAATTTGTTTGTATTTTGTGTATTATTTGTTTGCTTTTATCAAACATTTTAAAAGCCTTTTGTAGTTACGTTCGTAAATGTGGTTTACCCGTTGGGCTTCCTTTGGCCCTGGCGCGGCCGCGTCTTGAACCTGAAAATTGGCGGGAAAATCAAAAATTTCTCGCAACATTTTTAAATGTGCAAAAAACATAAACTTGTCGTCAAAATTTAAATTTTTCCCTCATTTTTGAGATTTTTTTGGTTTAATCTAATTTAAATTTAGGTCAATATGAGTCGTTAGTTTTCGAAATGTGATTTTTTAAAAGTTCTGAATCAATTTATTTCCATAAATTTCGTCTTCAAAAAGGACAACCTATTGGTCTTGTTGTTGTTCAATCTAAATGGAGAAGAAAACCATACATGAACGAGTATTTGAATGGCTTTGTATCTGTAATGGTTTAGAAGATCTCAAGAAACAGTGCCAGGAGCATCTAAAAGATTATCCAAAGGTTTGTCAAACTCCATTTTCAAAAATTGTACAGTACTGAAACCAATTAAGTAAAATCAACGATGTACGATACCTTGCCTTTTAACTCTGGATCTTTTTTTCAGGGAAAATTGGTTTACCGATTTGTTTTATCGATTGATCTCGCAGAATTCATAAATTTTGATGGTAAGACAATTGTACAAATACATGGTGGAAATAAATTAAGCTTAATTAAACTTAATAGACTGATATGGATTCAATGAGGACCATTTTGTCAGAATTTTTATTTATTCATTTATTTTGTTTGTTTTGTGTTGTTGTTAGTTTGATTTTCTTTCCATGTAGCATTCCTTGGTAATCTCGCACTGCACAGTCCTTTGAAACTAGGATCTTTGTTTCAGGAGGTGAGTTTCAAGTCAAGATAATAAATAAACAAATCAAAACAAATAAACAATCGCAAATGTTATGACTATTTCCGCCATGTTGGAGGACAAGTGCACTTAAACATACATAATGGCATGCTTCTATATTTACTTCTAATCTATACTTGTTAAAGTGTAGATAATATGGATATAATACTACCAAGTTCTATTTTGAAATATCACACGAGATGTCATTCATGATATTTTCATAGGTTTGCTATATCACGATTAACACTCTGAATTGGATTCCGGAAGTTACATCTTCTGCGCAAGTCCTTGTCGTCCTCAGATTCTCAACTGTCCCACAGTTGCCAGAGTAAGTAAGGAAATAAAATTTCTATAAAAATAAATTTCAAAAAGTCCAGTTAACGAGTTCTTAAAGTTCTGATGGTAGTGTTATTTACCTGACAGATATACATCGACTGACCGTAGGAGTTTGATGAACAATACTCGTATTCATACTGGGACGTTTAGCATTGTGGGCGTGGTATGTGCTATGACTGGCGTCACCCAATACACGTGAGTACTGCTCCACGAATCATCTAACTTTTCAAAGTCTATGCTTTTTGTTAACGAGCTTTAAAGAAAACGAAATTAACGCCATAGTTGTGATTTCATACCGATTGCGCGTGATATAAATATCCGCCATGGCTAGTTTCTCAAAACGCGTCCCACATGGAAAAGAGTGACTATGGATGTTAAGATATCAGCGAAAAAAATCAAGATATTGGGTATGCTGGTCATAGCAAGGGGTTAATCATCTACGGACTAGGGGCCGACTAACCTCTCCCTTAGGCTTCGGCCGAGCTTCCTGATCAGTCTGTAAATCCAGGGATAGCGGTGTCGGGGCCGAAATCTCCGGCGTAGCCGTAAATGCTTCGCGCTGCCATACGACGGTTCAGCACTCGATGTCTGGAAGTATGGTCCTCAATAACCAATCAATGTAAAAGAAAATCAAACAAAAACAATCAAACAGCACTCGATGTCTGGAAGTATGGTCCTCAATAACCAATCAATGTAAAAGAAAATCAAACAAAAACAAACAAACAAACAAAAATAATGTCAAAAACAATTGTTCCTAGGGATCCGTAGTGCGCACGCGTGTTGTATTCGAAAGAGGCAACATCCACTGCACAGCCCACTGTACTAAACGTTTTAAAATGTTGATGATTAATAACATATTCTCTTGTTGATAATAATGATTCTTGAAAGATCATGTTATTTATTCCATATTACAGACAAAGTGCACGATTCTATTGCCCCATCTCAACTTGCTTTGGATCATCTCGTTGTTGTTACATACGAGTTCACCTTGCTGGTAGTACTGAAGCACTTACTACAGGGTAAGGATCGACCATTTCTTTTATAACAGCTAAAAGTAATATTATTAAAAGTCTGTGACTGATCTAGAAGGAGAATGGGTGCACATGTATGTCCCCCTTTCCCCCTGATCAGCTATTGTAACTAATCCTATGTTTTATGCTCTCTTTGTTACCTCCCAGGAAGATTTTTACTTGTAAATACTGTGGAAGTACTTTGGAGGAAGACGCAACCTGCCGCACTCTGTCAGGTACTCTAATTTGTTTAGTGGCTAAAATTTCGCACCCCTTAAGACCAGACCGACGTCAATCCACTGAAAACTTATATAACTAAGTGTTCAATTGTTGTGTTTTAAATCCAGATAAATGCATCATACATGTAATAAGTCCAGAGAGCCTTATCAGTAAGACCTGGATCGGAAACTATCAATTATGGACTCGCCATCAGGCGGTGCCTATTTATGTCAGAGGTATGTATATGCTGGTTAAACCTTCGAAATCTATATAAAAACGAACCAAAAAGGAAGTATTGTTAAATACAACTTTTTCTTTTTACTTTTTGCATTGATCTTAGATGAAATGACCAAACAGTTGGAGCTGGGAGGGTTGTATAAAATCACCCTCTTCCATTTTTTGGATGGTTGTAATGGATCTGAGGAGATCTCTTCATCTACACCAGTATTTGAGGTATTGATTAAATGATTTCGAATTTAACCTGCCTAGACTAGCTTTAGCTATATGCAGGTTATATAGTTTTTTTTTTTTGTATTCTTTTATTCATCAATAAAGTTTAAAGTTTTCTTCTCCTTTGCAAGCGCGCTGTCTATTTAGCGTATCACGTAATCCCTAGATCTTTGTATCACCATGCAAAAGGCCTGCTTCAAGTCCACTCTTTAAAAATTCTGATATTAATGCTTAATCTTTTGCATTTTGAAACCAACAGGCAAATAATGTAGAAAAGGTATGTACCACATTACAGGGGCGTGTGTAAGGGGACACTTACAGGTGCGTGTCCAACGGGTCCTAAATCGATGACTTCCTACCAATGCCCCCTACCAATGGCAGAACAAATGCTTTACCTGCATATGATTTGGGAGAAGGGTGGAAAAGACGGATGATGTGTCCCACTCACCCCCTCCCCCTGGTAAATTCTGACCCAGCCCTATGAGATCATATGCATAGTCCTTCTCCAGCCTTATTAACGTTATACGTTTCCGTTTTAGATCACTATTTCTCTGCCTACTGGTAAATATATGTATTCAAGTCTTCCAGATTCTATCATTACTCTATACGAAGGTAGGCCGGTCCATTTCCAGTCTCTAAGATGTCACCAAAGTTTATTCGGTTCTTGTCCCTTGTTTTCATAAACTCACTTTATTGCTCATAAAATACGAAATCTATTTTTCACAGATAGGAAACAATCTCCATGGAGTTTTGCCTCTAGCATTGCCTACTGTTTTGGAAGTAAGTGAATGAAATCCACGCTATAAAATTATGGAAGGGAGGGTCTTTAACACCTTTAAACGTATAGTTGTCAAAGGGAGCGCATGTAACATCGTTTCCGCTCTTTATAATAAACATTGCAAAGAATATTAATACCAGCCTATCTCATTTTAAATTATAAACATTTACTTTTGCTATTGCTTTTCGCCTATCGCTTATTGTCTATCGCCTTTGGCGATGACAACCTTTTTTGAAATACGTATATATCGCCAATTCTGTTGCCTGGAAGCTGTTTGAGTGTCATCAACTTATCCCAATTCTGCTCTGATCAGTGCCCATAGCACATCCAGGCTCTTTCCTGCATCTCAAGATGGGTCTATTAATGAGCTTGGTTCTAGCAGAACAAATAGACAATGATACTATCAGAGGAATCGACATCATGGTGATAGGTCATGACCTTCTGACCATTCAAAGACTATTGATGTACGGGGCTTCATTTGCTAGAAGATTGGTCATGCATTCTTCAGTCTGTGATCTGGTTGCACCTGTGACTCGTGATCCCTCTGGTACAGGAACGTTCCTCATCAATGGTAAAGTACAATACTGATAGTAAAGAATATTACATGAGAGAGGAGAGGAGGGTATGCGGAAGAGACTCGGATTTAAGCAACCATTGCATAAAAAAGAGCTTTGGGCGTAGGGGTTGGGGGCAACTTACACATGCATGTTCCACCTAATCTACAACACCCTACCCCCTCCCCCTCCCACGCACACACGTATTCTTCCTACTCGCTAGCTTAACTTTATTTGGTTTTACGACTATAGCTGGCTGCATGCTGCTTGCAAGTAATGGACTATGCCTGATGACAAATTTAAATGCGCTGAGAAAAGAACAGAAAGAAAAATTAAGAAGAGGTATGTCGCTATAGCATGTGCTTAAAAAAACTAGAGAGATGACTGTTAAGTCCTGTGGATACATCAATGTAACACTTGCAACTCAATCTCTTTCTTTCCACATCTAGTGATGGAAAACAGAGGAGAGACGATAGAAATCCCTAAAAAGTTTACCGAATGCACCCAGCACCTTCGAGTTCCCATAAAGACCACTGCATGGGCGTGTTCTGAACCCCTACAGACAGCACCTAAATGGGGTGTTACAGAGCTCTGGGATCAGTCCCTAACACTGGAACCAAAACAGGTGCTGGATTTCAGTTGTGTAACCAACTTTGACCTGGTGATTTGTTTTTGTACCTAAATTCAGAATTATCGAGAAATGCACCTCTTACTCATAACATCAACTCTCTCTACTGAGATTTTGGAAGCGCAAATTTGACAAGACAATGATTACCGCATAGTAACCTACTTCGGTTTATTTTCTCCAGAGTGCAGGCGCAGCTTTGCAAGGTTTAACAAAGTAAGTAAACATCTAAGGCTGAATGTACTGTGACGCAATCCTTGGCAAATTAATATTTATCGAGATCATCTAAATTAAATTTAGTTATCGATTTATAATAACTATATTGCTTTTCATCAGCCGATTTGCGCTAGTATTTAGCTTAGCAGATGGTGAAGCTGAAAATCAAAACTACAACGACAATTTAGCCTTGCAACGGGCTATGGATGACAATGAAGAAAGTGGTTATATATCCGAAGACGATATGAAACAGGTATGTTGTGATATTCTGTACCTCAAAGGTATGTCCTAGACAGAAGGAATTATGTATAGCTCAGACAGGCATGTATCAATCCCCTCCCACGAGAATGGAAGGACAAGTGACATGGCCGCCATATTGGATGATATGACATGACATGACCCCTAGACCAAATCTTTTGTTGAAGCCAACTAACATGTCGACTATGACGTCTCATACATGTGGCAAGACATGTATGCCATATTGCATAACATGAAAAAAGACACCTAGTTCAAATCTTTCGTCAAAGTCAACCAGCATGGCAGCACATGTGCAGGGACAAAAGACATGGCCGCCATGTTGGATGACCATGTGGGGGAAAAACACCTAGCACAAATCTTTCTTTGTAGCGATGCAATCTTTATTGTCCTTTATTTTTTTTGTGGTAGTTTCTTCAGTTTGTGTCCCAAAGGCCCATCAAGTTTGGAGAATCACCTCAAAAGCTCATTCAAAGTTTTTATCTGGCGGGAAGACGAGCCCGGAATTCACAAGGAGATTTTCCTTTGTCTTCACTACAAACCACGTAAGAACAATAACCTGCAGGACAGTTTGTGATATCTATCTGTAACAATGTATCATCAACATCACCCCTATTATCATTATCACAACCATTATCATCATCACCACCATCAACACAATCACCATCATTATCAATGCCACCATCATCATCCAGAGCTTTCAATATTTTTTAGACATCACCACCATCACCTGCATTATCATCACCGTTATCATTCAACACTACCATCATCATCACCACCACCAATTACACGAGGGAATATATTTCATTTTTATGCACATTCCCTAATTCTTTATATTATTTTTCATGCTTTAACAGTACTTCAATGGCAGCTGCCCATGGCAAACTAAGTTTACGTGACCAGGTAGTTCTGCATTTACAAATACTAGTAAATCTTCATAATCTTGTAATCCAATCATTCTATACAATGCCTTGATTTTGTGTCTATTGAAATGTAGGTCATTGATGAAGATGTGGTTGTTGCAGTTTTGATGTTTGATAACTCCTTACGCATCTCACATGGTATGACTGTTTCCTTTGTTCAATTATAACCCCCATCCAATTCAATGTTTTCTTTCTTGTCATCGCTTATCACCACTGCAAAGTACAGCAGTGGTAGACCTTAACAGGGTCAAACTCAAAAAACATATGAAGGCATCTCTGGGAGCCACTTTACAGTCCATGTATGATCCTGGAGCACAGCTCTAACCAGTTTGAACTAGTTAGGGTTGATTTGAGAGGATGTAGAAAAACCTGGAGGGCCAGAAAAACTATTGGAGTCAGGCCCATGTTCAATCCTGTGCTTCTAACCTTTAAGCTTGCAGAGGGGAAAAGATTGTTTCTGTTAACAGTATCAATAACAACTTGACTTTATGATACCTTAGGTTACTCGCTGCTTGGGTTACAGCAAGATTTTTTAAATGCTCAGAGTATAATGTCTGTAGAGGTAAGTCCTTCAAAAATATCTCTTCTTGTGTCACTTACAAAGTGGCCTCATAAAATAACTTTACTAGCCTTACAACTGATATGAAATTTGTTTTCTGTACTTCCAGAATGATATCAAGATGAAAGAATATCAGAAAATTCTCTATAACTTCTGTTCCAATTACAAATCTTACAGCAGCCCCTTTACTAGCAACAGACGTGAAGAATAAAATAATCTCTGGCATTTTCAAGCATGAAATTTTTAAAGTTTATTATTTCAGCAAGGTTATGAATTAAATGTAAAAAATATTCATGGTGGGTAAGTGAAAGAGTGATTAAGCATTTTAAATAATTACACTTAAATTTTTAAGGTGGTTTCGTTTCATTTAGCTTTTTTTCAAATACTTTTCTTGTATGGGTAAAACCTTGCTTGCCTTTGTTGAAGGAGTTGGGTCCAGCAGATGTTGGCGTATCTCTAAGATGTGACAAAACAATCATTTTACTAACAAAGTCCATTGATAAAAAATCAAAACGTCTGGTTATGATTAATTAAAAATTTTGATAATATGTATCATGATTGCAAATTCAAGATATTTATAGTAAACAATCATATCAAAAGATAAAAAAGGAGTTAAAGAATTTATTTTTTTCTCTCACCCTCCTTCTTATCCCCTCTCCTTCCTCCCTTCTATTTCCTTTCTTACATTTTACAGTATTTGTTTTATTCTTTTTTGGTCATGGGTGGGGGAAGGGGGGGGGGGGAAGGGGTTGGGTACTTTTGAAATCATGAACCCTGAATAAATCTATAAGATAATTAGGAGAGATATTGAATCAAAAAGATGCTTAGCAGAAGCCAGACTACATACTTTCCAATATTACGCATTCTCATTTTCGCTTCAGGTGGAATCTCTTCCTCTTCATCACTCTGCCATACAAACAAAATAGTCAGTTTACATTTACGATCTTAAGCACCCATTTCACACCTAGTATGGAATGAGTAAGTTGGGTTCCCTGTGCCCTGATCATGAGTCTAAAGCTAGTCTTCCACACACAGTTCAAGATCACATGGGTTAGAAAAGACAAACAATTTGATTGGTGGACATAAATTCTGGTGCTTTTTGATTGGTTCTCAGAAGCCAATTCAAAATTCCATACCTCGTCATTTCCAAAAGCTGCTGCTACACTGCCTGCCTTTTTTTGTATAACCGGTTCTGCTTTCTTCTTTTTTGCAGGAGCCTTTAAATTGAAAATACCAAAGACTTTAGAGTTGTTAAAACTGTTTACCCTGTGTCTTTTAATTAAGACAATCAACCCTGAGGGGAGGGAGTTGGCAGTACAAAACATGTTACATTAGTCTGGTAATGGACGTGGAAATTTACCTATCAATGTTATGACAATGTTATGAGGTTTGGGGGGGGGGAGCACGGGATTTAAAGTATGCCTTTGATTTAAAAGTTCTCAACCAGGTACAGGAAGTACTCCCTCCACCACACATACACCCCACTACCCCACCCTGCTAGGGCTGATACAAGTGTCCCTTGCCCATCCCCCCTTGAGAACAGCATTGATTAGCATATTTATCACATTACAGTAAATGAATATTTTGAAATTCAAAAACTCACGTTCAACTTTATGGTAATTCCACCGCCACCCTTTGATCCAGACAACTCCAAAGGTTTAATAGTTTCTATTGGACCTGATTTTCGCTTTCCCATCCAGGTAAAACTGCTAGGTTTGTTGTTCATCCTTCCTCCATCCTGGTTATTCTTCTCTGTCGATGCTTCGCCAGAAACTCCTTTATAAACAGACAAAGCACTGTATTTTGTGAGATTTAAACATACTTTGCTGGTATACCATGCTTCAAAGTTAGCTGATCTTTATAAAGTATGTAGCATTGAGACCTTTAAGCGGTTTATCCTCTTCCTTTTTGCACGAATCTTTCGAAGAGTTTTCAACTTTGTTGATCGCGTTGTCCGCCATCTTGAATCATAAAAAATTATGGTCTATTCCACAGGGAACCCACCTTTAACAAAGACCTGATAAACTTGTCCATTCCAGTTGTAAACGTCGATTGATCTTTTCCTTCTAAAATGGCCAAAAGAAAGTTCATTATTGATTGTGATGCTGGAGTAGACGACGCCTTTGCTCTTATATTAGCTCTAAACCAACCAGATGTGGACGTTTTGGCCGTGACTTGTGTTGGAGGGAACACAGAACTAAACGATGTCTGTATAAATGTTATGAAGGTGTTGGAAGTCTGTAAGAGAACAGATGTACCAGTCTTCAAAGGAGCTTCTACCTCTTTAATTGGTAAGAATATTTGTTATTAAGCAAGAGATTAGATTTTTTGTTATTTTTGGGTAACTTTTAACTTGATCGTACTCGGTAATTCCTATAAATTTGTAGAAATGTTTGTAATTTTATAATATAAACACGTATATGGTAATATGTATCTTCTGTTTTTCTAATATTACTTCCGGTATAAGATAATATTACCAATTATATTAAATTGATAATATATTAATATTGAATTTGTTGAAGGTGTGACCACTAAACGAGCGTCCCATTTTCATGGCAAGGATGGTTTGGGAGATGCAACAGGCATTCCTGATCCAGACATGAGCAGACTGAAAGAAGAGCATGCCGTCAATGCCATCCTCAGACTAACGAGGCAGCATCCTGGAGAGATAACTCTAGTGGCATTAGCTCCACTGACTAACATAGCACTGGCATGCCGTCTGGACCCAATGTTGCCACAGAATCTAAAGAATGTTGTAATAATGGGAGGAAACTGCGAAGCAAAAGGAAATGATGATAGAGTCTGTGCTGAGTTTAACTTCCACACCGATGTTGAAGCAGCATCTGTTTGCCTCAATGAGCTCACTTGCCCAGTTGCCATAGTAACATGGGAGACTTGTCTGCAACATTGTTTGTCGTGGGAGTTCTATGACGAACTCACAAGCCTGGGTACTAACAAGTCTAATTTCTTTAAGAAAATCACTAAAACATCATCTGAATTTTACAGGCAAAAAAAGGAAGGTTATGGAACTTTTTATACTTGCTGTGATTTGTTCGCCATGGCAGTCGCCGTTAGCCCTGACATCGTTGAGGAAGAAACCCATGTTCACGCTACTGTGGAGCTGAGTGGAAAACACACCAGGGGTCAAATGGTTGTAGATTGGAGAGGTTCACTCAAGAAACAGCCAAACCTGATGCTTGTACGAAGGTGTAATATTGAGAAATATAAAGTACTTGCTCTCAACTCTCTTAAATAGATTCCCAGAACACTGAAGGACTTGTTAATGGCATAAGCAGTCAAGGATTTGCAGGATTATTATTTAAAAGCCATCTTGATTTGAGCATATAAATACTTCTCTATCAATGGGACACCATCTTGCCTGGTTTCCACTTAAAGTATACATCAAGAGAAAAAAATGTATTTTCAAAATCACCTATATATATGTGAACAGTGCAGTGGTATGGTTGCAGTAGTTTTGTATGAGGTCTTCTCTTTTTAGAGATATAAACATTTGAAATATCAATATGCAAATAAGATGACGTAAATTCAAGAATGGCTTACATTATCCTCATATATACTCCACATTATGACCTCATTGTGCGATCCTCTAACGCGCATGTAATTTACAATAGTGTTTTGAAGTGAAATAACCTAAAAGTGTACAAGACCCTATATTTCAGTTATAAGGATAATTTGCAAATGAAAAAACAACAGTACTTCCCACAACAGCATTGTTGTATAATAATAAATTAGACTTAGTTATATCATCTCATTTGCATATTATTGATATTTCGAATCTTTATATTTCCAAAAGAAAATTCCACATACAAAAATACTGCAACCATGCTACTACACTGTTCACATATAAAAATTGTGGAATAAAAATTTTTGCCTTGATATACACTTTAAAGGTTTCCACTCAAGAGAGGTTTGTTTTACAGTCAATACGGGAAGAAAGTTTCAGGATGGTGCAACTAGTTGTTCTTTTAAAAGGGTGTTAGCTTAATAGAGGCTATTATTGTTAAAACTGCTTGCTTTCAGCTATCTTCAATAGAGATTAGATCATCTTTAGTTAACGATAAGGAATGAACACCAAGAAACCAACACCAAGTGATTAAAATCCTAGGGTTGTTGGGTAAATAGTTGGCTTGAAATTCTTGGGGATTAATCCAGTTAAAAGACACTCAAATATATCTGCCTGGGAAGTAAGTAAAGAGGGTACCCACATTCTCTGTCTCAAAAAGATGATAACAGTGTAAAGCTAAATACAGTAAAGGGGCAGCTAGTGCAGATGTGGGGCTTAGGTAATGTCCACTCGATTATCAAGTCTTGGCTCCCTTAACTTTTAGTCATATGTACTACAGCTGTCTGCTATATTTTGAAATTTAAGGCTTTCCCACTGGTGCTTTGCAGTCCATAAATAATCTAACCCAACCTGGAAAATACCAGTTTGTTGCAAAATAGCTTTTCCCATATACATGATCAAAATTGTATGTAATTTCCTAACAGGACAAAGTAGGGCTTTTATAGATGTCAATGGAAGTGTTTCGATGACTGTCGGAAACAAAACGTTTTCCAGGCCTTAAGCCTATGGAACATTATGGAAAGCTACCTCACCTCAACTGCAAATTGGACAATTTTCAAAATGTGATAGGGAAACACTTTAATTTGTGTGAGAATTTCTGATGATATGCTAAGAAGGGTTGGGGAAATTAAGGTAGACAAATTTTGCAACTAGTTTGATTTTGCTAGACTTGTATTGTACGATTTATTTTGCATTTAAAATTACAATTGATTCTTTGCTAATTTTCACCATCACGTTTATTTCCGTAAAAAGTCAATTGCTTTTTTTTATTTGAACTCTTACTTTTCAAGTAACGTTTTCCTATTTCATTTAATTTGTCATTCTCTTGAGTGTTATTTCGTTTTTTACTAGTACCAATTTAATTGATGAATTAATGAACAGGTTTTGGTAGGAGTGAGATATCAACACTCAAATGGGTTCCACTCTAAACCAATCGCAAACAAGAATAGAGACACTATCCAATCACAATGCTTGAATAATTATGGAAACCATTTAAGAGTCATAGAAAATTTTTATACTTCTATTTGTATAGAGAATTTTGATTCCCAAGACAAATGAAATGGAAAAGCATTACTCTGCAGAGTAATAGGGACCGTCTATAATTGCCCTTATTTAGGCATTCTTTCTACTGATGCGAGCAGGCGGCGCATGTGTCGAAGATCCACAACTCCAGCAAATTCAAAGTGTTTTTGTTTCAAGAAAGGCATGTTTGCCATGTCGTCATATTCTACTTCCCCTAGGTTGTCTAAGTACATTGGAAGACCTAAGGAAACCAACCATTCTTTAACCGAACCTAGTTTGCCGAGGTGGTCTGGTTCTTGCGGATATAATGAGGAGTCGCATGGGATCTGCAGAATAAAAAATTAACGTGAGACATTGAAGTATAAATTGAGTCAACCCCTGTCTCCATTCCCCTAAGGAGTTTGACATTCTTTTTCTCCATAGGAACGAAGAAAATTACTTTTGAGCTTTGGCATATATATTTTTTCCATTTCAAACCATGTATCATTCCCTAGAGTATGATTTCCTTGCTTAACAGTTGTGCATGAGAAGACACATGAACACATGGATACATTTCAAATGAAGAATCTTGGTGTGCTAGTCTGAGGGGAAAGTTCTCAAATGGTACTCGTAAATTCTTAAGAAAGAGGGAGTATTAGAGTATTACTCACTGCTGGCCGATGTTGTTCCTTAAGCTTTAAGCATCGTATTCTATCCATAATTTCAACCACTTCTTTTTGTGACCTTCTCATTTCTTCTGTGTATCTGTCAATGAGATTGACAGGAACATCCCATTTTCCATCCTGCATAAACAACAAGAACAGAGACCATTTACATCACTTCAGTTTGGGAGTCATCATCTTGTTTTTTATACTCTAGTTAACTTGAGAATCCTTATTTTTTGGGTTCCTTTTTTTCTAACAAAGTGACTAAACTTACTTGAGAAGAATACGGCAGTTCAGTTAAATCAATCTGTTCAATACGCAATCGTCTTTCAATCAAATCAGACAGTGAGTGAGATGGACGTTTCCGTGGTACTTGCACAACATTTAGATTTGAGTGATGATCAACGCCCCGTGTGGTCGATTCCTGTTTCTCCTCACCATCTTCTTCAGCTTTCTTTAAAGCACCACCTGGTGTTAGCTTAGGGGGTTTGGGTGGCAGCTGAGGCTTACGCTTCACGGCAGGTTTTGGTTTTGTCACGGGTGGACCTGGGTGCCCTGCTTGCCCTAGGGACCCAGTGTGCCCTAGGGACCCAGTGTGCCCTAGGGACCCAGTGTGCCCGGGGGACCCAGTGTGTCCGGGGGACCCAGTGTGCCTGGGGTACCCATTGTGTCCCGGTGACCCTCTTTGTGCTGGCGATCCTGTTTGTGCTGACGACCCTGTTCGTGCTGGCGATGCATCTTGTTCCTTTGATACCGTTTCTTCTGGTTTTCTTGCTTCTGAATGAGCCTTCTCTTTAATAATATTTCTTTGTTTTAATACAACTGTTAGTTCACTTGTCTCATTGTTCGAACGTGAGGTGTCACCTTTTAATAGTGATGGCCGAGGAGGCTTGATAATGTGTTTACTATCTCCTCCAGTCCTGCTGACAGGTTTTAGTGACGTCAACAAGTGTTCCGGAGGCGGAGGTGGGAACACATCATCTTCTAAAGACATTCGGTTCGATTTAGTTTCTGACCCAGCTGATGTTCCTGAGTCTTCTTGTTTGCTTGATGGACAAGGCGCTGGGGGTAACGGAGGAGATAAACACCTCTGTTCACTCATTAATTTAGCATCAGCTTTTTCTGTTTTAGAATTTTCTCCCAAGGACTTTCTACGTGGTGGACATTTTGGTGGCTTTGGTGTTGTTGTCTTGTCTAGTTCACTCTTTGTATCAATATCAGGAGAACTTCCTTGCAACCCAATCAAAGGCACAGTTGATTGTCTTGGGAGAGGTCTTGGAGGAGGGGGAGGTGCTTTTCTCAAGGCATGAATGGGTGGAACAGGTTTTGCAGGAGTTATCGGCAATGAGCTTTTCCTTGTTAAAGAAGTTTGTGTGGGTTTGATGTTTCTTGGGAGAGTACTGGCATGGATAGGAGAGGTGCCCGGAGATGGGAGAACACCTGTTAAGAGATTAACTTAGATTAATCTTGAGTTTTCAATGTCAAAATATTTGAATATTTCTATCTTTTAAAAGAGTTATAAAAGCAACAACAGCAGCAGCATCAACAACAACAACAGTAGCAGCAACAGCAGCAGCAACAACAGTAGCAGTAACAACAGTAGCAGCAACAACAGCAACAGCAGCCACACTAGGAAGAACAGCAGCAACAACAGCAGCAGCATCAATAACAACAACAGTAGCAACAACAGCAGCAGCAACAACAACAGGAGCAGAAGCAACAACAGCAGCAGCAACAGCAACAACAACAGGAGCAGCAACAACAGCATCAACAGCAGCAGCAACAACAACAGCAACAACAGCAGCAGCAACAACAACAACAGTAGCAGCAGCAACAACAGCAGCAGTAACAGCAGCAACAACAGCAAAAACAACAGCAGCAACAAAGAAGATAGAAAGCACAATCAACAATATACTATTTTACCTTTGATGTAAATATGTTTCCCCATTTAAAAAAAAGTATCATTCCCTAGAGCAAAGACGCTTACACTCAAGAGAATGACATGTGGTCTGAAATGGGGAAACATTATGTTAAATCTAAAATATTACGGTACCTTTTTCTTTTGTTGTTTCCTCTTGTTCTCTTTGAGACAAGATATTTTTCATTTCATCCACTATTCTTTTCTTAGGAGATTGTTGACTACCTCTTCTCGGCGTGCTGTCCTGGCTCTCCAGGTCTTCTATCGTCCCAAGTCTATCAACAGCATCAGAACTGCTTGATGAACTGTGTAACGACGATGTGGAGTGAATCTGTGGAAACCAAATACAGTATCAGTCAGGGGGCTTGAGGATAGGCTTTGATTTGTGATTTTTAGCTCAGTTCTTGAACAAACGGTTCAACTGACCTGTTTAGCATTTCTTATCAGATTGTGCATGACCTTACGATGTCCTGCAGGAGAGTGGTCTGGTGATGAGTCTGACCGCCAGTTGTTATCATCCTCTGAACAGCCTTCGGAACTGGTATTCACTGCACCTTCTGTTCAAAATCATGAAATAAAAGACTGTTACTCAATCATTGATTCTTCCTCTCCTTCATTGTGTTGTTTGTTTGTTCATTTATTTATTCATTCATTTATTTCACATTTATTATCTTTATGAATTCGACCTGCAAATGGAATTTGTCCCTTTACGTTTTTTCACTTTTATTCATTCATTCATTTTATCCTTCCATCAAGTTTTTTATTTATAGCATTCTTTTATTCTATTTAATCTTTTATGACAGTTATTCATTTGTTAATTCATCCACTAATCCATCCACCCACCCATTTATTCAACCATTCATCCATCCCACTCACCCACCCTTCAACCCATTCATTCTTTCGTTTGTTCATTAATTCATCCATCTATCCATCGACCAATCAACCTACTCACCCACCCACCCACCCACCCATTCATCCATCCATCCATCCACCCATTCATCCATCCCTTCATGCATTCACTCATCTCTTACCTGTAGGAGTATAGAACACAGCAGTTTTTTCCTCCTTATGGTGTCCACTTTTCACGGCAGATGCAAATGCACCAGACACTCTCTTGATACTTAGTCTTGAGAAAGAATGAGGTGACTTGGGAGAAAACTTGTGCTTGTTGCCTTTACTCTGAAAAAGAAACAAATTACAATTACGCTTCTTGTCTTGGGGGAAATTTCCCCCATTTCATACCATGTGTCATTCATTCCCTATAGTATTATTTCATTATTTCATGGATGTGCATGAGAAGACATAAAAATAATAAATATGGATACAACCAAAAAACTTCAATATCATAGAATGAAGTTAATAAACTGTGCAAGGTATAAAGAGATCTATTTAGTGAGCTGAGGGTGATGCAGCAATAGTACACTTGCCTCTCTCCTCTGGGGTCTCAGGTTGAGTTTCTGGACTCTGCATCACATGTGAGTAGAGTTTGTTGGGTGTCTCCCATGATTCTGTTGTTTTTTTTCCAGTTTGCCCTGACTTTAGTCACCCCAGAGGTCATTTAAAAAAATATTTACTACGGATCTCACTGAACTGTGGCAACCCGTCAAAAATTTGTCTCGCTACCACACCCTAATTCGTCTACTGACACGCCTACTTTTGTCACTGTCTTGGATCTAGTACATTGCCAGTAAGGTATTGACTGTAATACATGTAACAAAAGTAGGCGTGTCAGTAGACGAATAAGGGTGTGGTAGCGAGACAAATTTTTGACATGACATGTGAGATCCTTAGTAAAAAAACTAAAAATGGATTTCATTCCAAAATGAGCATTAAAATAAAATTGTTGAAAAACTCTTTTCTTGTTACCAACCTTATGGCTAGGAGATTCTTCTTCAAAACTGTAATTCAAAACGCACAAAAAAACATTCATTATTATTACATAAGAAACATGGCCTTCAATCTTAAAAAATATGCTATGCAACCTTTTTTACCTCACTAATTTCTGAATAGCTTCCTCTATGGTTATTTCATGATCTCGCACAGCTTTCATCAAGTTTATTCTGTCTTCTTCACTCATTGTCATGTCGAAGGCAGATATCTCAGACGCTGGTCTGCTGGAGGATTTCTTCTTTGTGCTTCTTCCAAAGATATTTCGTTTTAATTTGTGTGGTTTTGCGTTGGAAGAATCCTCTTCACTGCATGAACCACTCTGAGATATAATTGCAGTAGTTTTAGGTAATTATAGATTATAGGAAAATTAGTGGTGTTACAGTGCTAATTGGAAAAACATGGGCACTAGAAATATTACAGGAATGTTCTGTCATTCTTCAGCCAATCAAAATTGACTTTCTAACCACAAGATAACAGAAAGATAACAATAACGTTTCTGATTGGTTAAGAAACATTCTTGAAATATTTCTAGGTGCCCATGGTTTTTCGATTAGTGCTGTAGGTGTGTTGTTGTGTCTTACTCTTCTCATTTCTTTCTTTGCAGCTTGGTTTTCTTTATTCTCCTTTTCATACCTGAAGTGGATAACCACAAGTCATTACCATCACCTACCTCCCCCACAGAGGGGTGGGGAGGGTCTGAGGAGGGTATATTGTGTAGTTCCAAAAAATATCCATACCTCCCCCACAGAGTGGGATTGGAATTACCAAGGGGTGGGGAGGGTCTGAGGAGAGTATATTTCATAATTGCAGAAAATATCCATACCTCCCCCACAGAGGGGAACGGGATTTCCAAGGGGTTGGGAGGGTCTGAGGAGGGTATATTGTGTAGTTTCATAAAATATCCATACCTCCCCCATAGGGAGGGATTTGAATTTCCAAGGGGTAGGGAGGGTCTGAGGAGGGTATATTGTGTAGTTCCAAAAAATATCCATACCTCCCCCACAGAGGGGAATTGGAATTTCCAAGGGGTGGGGAGGGTCTGAGGAGGGTACATTGTGTAGTTCCAAAAAATATCCATACCTCCCCCACAGAGGGGGATTGGAATTTCCAAGGGGTGGGGAGGGTCTGAGGAGGGTATATTAATTAGTTCCAGAAAATATTCATACCTCCCCCACAGAGGGGGATTGGAAATTATTGTACCTTTCCAGTTGCTCGACGGCTTCTTCAACAGTGAGTTCCCCCTGCTTTACCATTAACATCAGCGTCACTCGATCTTCTTCACCCATCGTGATATTACTAGCAGGTAGGTCACTTCCCGCTATCGGCTTGGTTACATACATATCATTATTAAGGCTTTTAGTGTCATGAGATTTGTCTTCATGACCTGGACTTTTTCTTTTGCTGCTTCGAAATAATCCAAATATTGATGAAGTATGTTTGGGTTTTGTCGTCTGTTGATCTTTGTCTTTTGTCTTTAGCTCCGCTGAGTTAACTGAAGAAACATTTTTATCAGAGGATAAGGGGTATAGAGATGGTTGGGAGTGTACATGGAGATGTAATGGAAATAGAAAATTGAGTGGGAATTGAATAGGATTGAATAGGAGAAGGAAAGGGAGCAGAATTAAAAGGCTGCTAGAGCAATGAGAGTGAAGGGAAACTAGAGCGAGTAAAAGGACAACATTTTAGGGAAGTAGGAAAAAATGGAAAAAATGAGTATGAATGAATGGAAGTGATACGAGAGGAAGTGGAAGTGAAGAAATGGAAAAGGATAATAAAAGGAATGGGAGAAAAGGGAAAGGATATTATAAAGAGTAGGAGTGAGTTAAAGCAAAGGGATACTAAAGGGAGTAAAAAGAATATTAAGTGGAAAGATGGGAGTGGACGGAATATTATATGGTATACACTGGGTAAGCCACGTATGACAGATGATTGACATGTTCCCATTTCTACACACCATGAAGTTCCTTAAGTGAATCCAAACTTCTTGATAGCTTAGAATTTCTTTCCACTGGTCGTCTTCTCTTGCCGTTCTTGTGAGGAGATGACGGACTGTCAACATCAAGATAATCGGCAGGTATTCCTCCCTTAAAAAATAACAAGAGAAATATTGAAATGATTGAATAATATTCTCCAACAAATTTCCCAGGTATATTTTGGGAAAAGAGTGCTGTTGGATAAGACAGAAAGTGACTGATCTCGTTCTCGCTAGTGTGAGACGTCGGTGTTTCTAATGAAACAGTAATGATAAAAAGGTAAATTATGCACCGTGAAAAGATGAAAAAACTGATGTTTCCGACGCTAGTCCTTCGTTTGAGATTACTATATGCCAATGGAAACCACAGCATTCCATTAATCTTACCTTAGCATTTAAACTAGAAGATGAGATATGCCACTTATGATTCTCCTTGGTATGAGCATGTAGAGGACTTGTGTTGCTTCTCTTGTGTTTATGGTTTTTTGATGGTTTCGATTCGACCTTATCATACGATTCATCACCTTCCTAAAAACACAAAAGAAAAACACCTTGGTGCTCAGCTAATTGAAAATTTTCAAATTCAAATTGGGAGCCCCCTCTTGTATACATGAGACATTTTTAGATCCCCCCTTGATATCCTCATCACAAAAAAATTTGGTACCCCCTCCACATATCTTCATCACCCCCTCCCCCTCGACATATTAAATGAACTTTCCCTTAGATATAAAATTTCTTACCTCCTGATTACCCTCTATTTGTGATTTCAAATCTCCAACCTGACGCACTCGTATATTCTCCAATGCCTCCAGCACATCTTGTTCATATGTATAAAACTTATCTGCATATAATGTAACTAGACTATCTAGATTCCCACAAGCGCCATTCTGAAAAATATATAGGGAATACAGTTGATTCCTGATACATTGAATCTCTTGACTGGGCACATTGACTGGTCACATGGACTAGTCACATGGACTGGTCACATGGACTGGTCACATGGACTGGGCACATTGACTGGTCACATGGACTGGTCACATGGACTGGGCACATTGACTGGTCACATGGACTGGGCACATGGACTGGTCATATGGACTGGTCACATGGACTGGTCACATGGATTGGGCACATTGACTGGGCACATTGACTGGTCACATGGACTGGTCACATGGACTGGTCACATGGACTGGTCACATGGACTGGTCACATGGACTGGTCACATTGACTGGTCACATTGGTGGGTCACATGTTAAGCAGTCTGATGTAGCCAGTCATCATGTCTGGTTACCGAGAATCTGTTATTTGCAGCACTAAACTTGGAACCATATTTTTTAGATCAGACTGTGAACAACACTGAGGAGGGATGTTTTTTTCATGTGCAAATTTGTAACAAGAGTGTTAATGGCAATAGGACACACAATCAATCAAAAAGAAAACTGGTAAAATCAAGTGCTATATATCATGGTATGACATATCAGACAATTAACTTAAGGAAGGAAATAAATGAAGTATATAGCAGAGGGTGTTAAAGTTAATATACACTTATATACTTGAAGACTTTTGAAGAAATGGCCTATAGCATTAAAAATGATGAGCAGGTGAACTTACTGTTCAGATGATGAATTGTTATCCTTTTTTTATTACCATTACATGATATTCTGTTAGGGAATTGAATGCTCGACATTCTTTTTAGTTTTATAAAAGAGAATCCAATGAGTTTATTGCTTGATCTAAATTCTGACCCAGAGGCTTGTGTCTAAGCTTTCGAGCTCTTGGGTGGTCTACCTCGTAGGGAACTTAGTGTTCTTTTGTAAATTACCTGCCTTTGGCAAATCTTCAAATAAATTCAAATAATAAAGAAATAAAAACCGAATCGAGTTGAATTTAGAAGATGAGTTAAACAGGGGGAGGAAAATCAGGGAACCTGGAGAAAACTACCATGAAATTAACCCTCAAACAAAGAAGAGAATCGATATATAACAAGATATATATATAACTGTAATGAATAACCTCCCGAAGAATGCAGTAAAACAATTCCTGAGGCTTATCAACTCCTTCATAAAACAAATCAGAATTACAAAGAAATTTCAATCTATTTAGGAAATAAATGATGCCTTAATTTTAACTTTAGATATTTCTACAATAAATGCTTAATTACAAATGGACAAAACAAAATTATTATTATTGAGATATCGGTTTGAAAATAGATTGGATGCATTTTTTGGTGTTGGGTATCCATGGAAAAAGTATTCGAAAATTGTACATTTTACAGTATTAATGAATAAGTTGTGTGATAAGTTTGGCTTCAGTTCTACACCTTGAAAAGTATGTTTATATACATATATAATTGGCACCTCCCTTCAGCCATGTATAGTGAATAAAAATGTCCAATAACCCATCACATGAATTTAAAATATTATTGAAATAAAAAGAAAATAATATCAAATGAAATTACATAAAATGAAGCATATCTCACGATCGGAAACGGTGAAAATTCAAATCATTCCTAGTTAATTTTCACCTATTTATCAGTAGCGTCAGCATGCTAGCTATAACCTGATATATATGCGTCAAAATGTACTTTTAGTTTGTCATTGTTTTCTTGAAAATTAATAATTTTTTGACTACTTTGCGTCTATAGCATCAGCTTGCGGGTACCATAAAGCTTGAACTCCTATTCATATTTAATGCAGCATTTATCCTTCTCTAGTGTTAATCCTAGAATCAAAAAATCTTTATACAACATAGTTGATTATGTAGCCACAAATTTTCATGTTAGCCTATTTCACGCCCAAAAACAAAAACATTACGATAACCACAAAAACATATGGTTATATACTTATTAACATATATAATGCACACATGTTCCTATTCATTGATCCATCATACACACACAGACAAACAACAACAATCCACTAAATGAGTCAATAATAGAATGAAAAAATATGTGAATTATTTGAAACAAGAAAAAACTTTCAAAAAGGGCAAAACAAATAGCTAAAGCTTGGATGTGTGCTAGAGTAAATATTAGCAGTCAAAAAATTGCTGGACGATCTGCAATTCGTGTTGTAATAACTCAATGAATAAATGTAAAAATATATGGAGTTTTAACGTCTAATTCAAATAAGGTTCTAAAGTTCATCTCTCCAATAGACCATGTATCTGTTTCAGCATCGTAAAACAATAACATCCCTAATCAAACCCACAAAATATTTTGGATTTGGCAATTAATTATGAGAAATATCTCATCTAAAAAGAAAGAATTATGGTAAGCCTATATATTTTTAGCCAAAACAGTTTCTCATTTTGGGAGATGCTGTCATCGCCTTCAAAACACGTTTACTTTTTCGCTTCAAATATACATTCTAATTGATTTTTAGTGTACATAAGAGTACAAAATAAAGAAAATAACTAATCTATGGAGAAATATAAGCCCTCATTTAAGGCTTTGTAAGGGAAAAAAGGAATAAACCCTTGGTAATGAAACAAAGGCTGAGTCACTAGTGATCTTAACTCCAAAGTTGGCAATCATTCTAAGCTTGTAAAAATATAATCACCAAAACTAAGACGTCAATTACTTACCGACAGAGTATATGGCTCCTTCGTTAGATCTATATTATCTTCAGTTAAATTATACCGGAGCAACAGTTTTAGTTTTAAGGGTATAAGGTTCTCTCTTTTTTGTGTTGGAACTGTTGTTTGAGAGTTTTCTTCCAGCACAAAGTACACCGCAGTACCGCTCTGTTTTAACCGACGAACAGCGCCTAGAATATCTACACGATCCTTATCGTTTTTCACTCCAATTGCATCTAAATCTTCCTCTCCAATCTCTTTACAAATGTCCAGTTCATCGTAGCCATTGTCCAAGAAGGCTTGAGTATATTGTATAAGACCTAATGACCGAAGCCAGTCTTCAACTGTGCTGCTCATTATTCAATGATTCAACACCAATGGAGCTTTTAACCGAGTTATCCTCATGTCTTGAGTATTCCACCATCTGTTTGGGTGTCTTTTGTAATCCTAAGAGGAGATCTCGACGCGTAGAGAAGGTTTTTTTGAGGCATATTTTCACATTGTTTTGTCTTATGTCAGCCTTCTTGTCTCATGTTGTTTTATTCCGTGCGGCCTGGCTACCTAGTACTACCTCCGCCTGTATTTCGGAATATCCTCGAGAAATCTTCGGTAAATTTAGAAAAATACGACAAAACAGCGAACAGCTGGCGAAAGTAATAAGTACAAAAAGCTTACATCGGGTACAACAAAGAATAAAATAAAATGACGAGAAATAATATATATAGTGTAGATATTGCAAATACAGAATGTTAACTTCCTTTGCTATTTTTTTGAAAAACGAAAAACCACATCATGGCGTTTGTTCATGCTTGGGTACTTCAACTTCCGGTGTCTTTATCTTTTCGCTTCCGGTACTACTTTGCACAGCAGAAATCCCATTGCCAACTCTACCACTATCCCCACATCTCTCTTTTTCTTTCATCTCATTTCCTACCTTGGGGGAGGGGGGGGAGGTGGTTTCCGTGACCAGACTTTTATGTTACTTAAACATGTTTTTTTTGGGAAGTCTGCTTGTCCTACGTTCCCGGAGGTGTAAGTCGTTGTCTGTGAATTAATGTAAAAAATATAATTTATGGCGACACGAAAGGAAAAATTATGTTTGGATATTCAGTCCTTTTGGCCTCTAGCCTTCCACATATGTAGGTTTGGCAGATGTGAGTTAAAAATAGACACCAAAACAAAACTGAACAAGACAAAACAAAACAAGACAAAAACAAAACCGTGAAAACAGAATCAACCAAAAAAGAAATGAAATAAGTAAAAGTACTTCCAAGAATACCGTATCCTTGAGAGATTTTTGAGTCAATCTAAGAAATGAGACGTCATATGCACCTCAGATCTATCAAGCCATTATCGCCTTTATGTGGACTTAAACGTGGTAACACCTGGTGATGATGAAGGTCTGCCTGTAGGCGACAAGTTTCAACCTCCCTCCGGCACGGAAAAAAAGGTGCAATCAGTCTATAGTCCATGCGCGCATCCGGTCCCTTACCTCGGTGCTGACCAATCAGAATGCGGGCTTTAGAGAATGCGATTGCGCTCGCACCGTTAAAGGTCGTTAAACCAGAGAAAATAAATACAGATTCGCTCGTTCCACCTTTGGCTTTTTTTCGTTAGCGAATACCAAAAGATACTAATAGAACAAAAAGCATTATGGCCAATTTCAAAGACTACTGTCACGTGACCAGTATTGCGGACAATTGCAGATACGATCATACCAAGTACATGACCTGAACATACTTTTATTTTCACACAAGCCAGATTTTAACTAAACAAAATAAAATTGCATATATATTTGCCAGGAGCTAAGAGGGAAGGTATTGAGTTAAAGTTATTATAGTCTTTTACCACGGCCATGTGGAATGTGTATCATTATTGAGTGAACGAAAAACACCTAAAAAGTCGTAAACATCGCCTAAATGAATATCACTTCCATTCCAAAATAAATCGACGGAATCTATCCGAAATGTGCGACCAGCAATAAAACAAACGCCTCTTCTCTACGACAAGATAGGGCGCGCACTAAGAACGCCTCAGCCGAAGGTGAGTTTTTGGAGCAAATTATGTCTTTCTGAAAAACTCGTGATACAGACGCGACGTTCCGTGGATTTTCAGTGAATTTTACGCGCTGTGATTGGTTGCAAGAATCCAATTTCTACCAAGACTGTGAAGTGCGCAGTGCTGTTTATATTCTCTAAGATACCTGCGCGGACGTCCGCTACCGTGCAATGATAGCTCAGTGTTGGTAGATCAGTTGCTGCAGTTCTCGCGCTTCGTGATTGGTTTTATTCTCCAATTTCTACCGTGAACGTTTAGTGCGCAGTGGTGTTTCATAGTCATACAAAATCTACCCTATACACCTGTATACTAAATCTCTACCCACGTGACTGTCAGACTTGTTCTAATTGGTTAAAATTACAATTGATCCGGACTATTGATAGGTCCTCGGCAGACAGGACATCGGGCAAGCTTACCAAAAAATCTACTCTATATTAACCTGTATTCTAAATCTCTACCCACGTGACTGTCAGGCTTGTTCTAATTGGTTAAGATTACAATTGATCTGACTATTGATAGGTCCTCGGCAGACAGGACATCGGGCAGGCTTACCATCAGCATGTAGCTTGGCTATACACGTCTGACAGTATAACAGGTGTGAGCAGGGCATCAAGATGCAGTCACGATAGCGCTCGAAACATATCTGGCACAACAGATCGGATTTTTTTCCCTCGAGTTCTGTTTCGATCTGATTGATTTTGTCTTCAAGATCTTTGATCTTTTTGTCATGCCTTAAAAAGGAAAGATGATTCCGATAAGAAAAATAAAATGAAACTGAAATATTTGTTTGTTTGTTTGTTTGTTCGTTCGTTCGTTCGTTCGTTCGTTCGTTCGTTCGTTCGTTCGTTCGTTCGTTCGTTCGTTCGTTCGTTCGTTCGTTCGTTCGTTCGTTCGTTCGTTCGTTCGTTCGTTCGTTCGTTCGTTCGTTCGTTCGTTCGTTCATTCGTGAGTCCTCCGCAAAATCCTATATTCAACAATGCCACACTTTCGTGAATGAATTCAGGGATCAAGGGAAACAAAAAAAAAATCCCTTGTCTCGATCCTCAGTATATGGCCATGGTTCCCTTGTATTCTTATCTTGGTCAATCAAACTGAAATCTATTAAGCAGAGAGAGTTGCTTGACGTTTCTCTACGAAATTCATACGAAAAGAAAAGAAAAGGAAAGGAAAGAAAAGGAAAGGAAAGGAAAGGAAAGAAAAGGAAAGAAAAGGAGAGGAGAGGAGAGGAGAGGAGAGGAGAGAAGAGAAGAGAAGAGGAAAGGAAAGGAAAGAGGAAAGGAAAGAAAAGAGGAAAGGAAAGGAAAGGAAAGGAAAGGAAAGGAAAGGAAAGGAAAGGAAAGGAAAGGAAAGGAAAGGAAAGGAAAGGAAAGGAAAGGAAAGAAAAGAAAAGTTATCCTGATAAAGTGGGAGTTCGACTTAAGGCCATCTAAAAAAAATTCAAAAAAACGATTCTACTTTGCCATACCCCCGAGACATCCGCAGAGCTGAGGCGGCGTATGGACTTCGGACTTGACGGCAATTAAATCCTTCTGCCCTTGGGTGTACGAATTACGCAAGAAAATGTTCTAGCCGAAGCATCAGGGGAGAGACCAGCCGGCCCCCAGACCATATCGGCTAATCCCTTGCATCTCTGCCACGCACGGAATCGGTTGAAAATATAATGTTAAAAAGTCTAGTCTATTTGGTGCATTGTTTTCATGGCTATTGTTATGCTGATTTGCCTGGAAACGTGGTCCAGTGGATAAAAGCTCGGGCTCCCAAAACACTGAGTCAAGCCCGGTTGATCGAGAGTAGTACCTGGATGGGTGACTTAGACATCGTACCCACTCAAATTTTTGATCTTTTTTTTTTTTTTTTTTTCGTTTTTTTTCCGACTTTAAAATAATAGAATAGATTTATACAATAATGAAATAATGGAATATTTCATTATTTCAACAGAATTGATCTGTATTTCTTCAAGTTTCTCTTCAAAGATAGACAGATCTCTTTGAATGTTTACGACTCACGTTAGTTGAAATAACATCGAAAATTCAAAAACCGCTGGGCCTTTAACGGGCATTTTGTATTTTTATGAGTACCAAGGAGAGAGCTGTTTGTATTCTATGCAGAGCAAAGACAAACATGTCGCCAAATTAAAATGTATCCATCCATCCATCCATCCCATCCCATCCATCCATCCTTCCATCCCATTCCATCCATCTATCCATCCATCCTTCCCTTCCCATCCCATCCATCCATCCATCCCACCCACCCATCCATTCATCCATCCCATCCATCTCATCCATCCATCCCATCCATCCCATCCATCCATCCATCCCACCCATCCCACCCATCCATCCCATCCATTCATCCATCCCATCCATCCATCCATCCCATCCATCCCATCCATTCATCCATCCATCCCATCCAACCATCCCATTCTATCCATCCATCCAACCATCCATCCCATCCATCCATCCCATCCATCCATCCATCCCATCCATCCCATCTCATCCCATCCATTCATCCATCCATTCATCCCATCTCATCCCATCCGATCCATCTGATCCATCCATCTATCCATCCATTCATCCCTTCCCTTCCCTTCCCATCCCATCCATCCATCCATCCCACCCATCCCATTCATTCATCCATCCATTTTCATTTTCTACTCGGTTTTTTATCTCTACCTATTCTTATCCTTACCTTTCATTCATTTCTTGCAAATCCACCTGGTATTTGTCAAGAACTTTTTTCTTATATTTCCGAAGAAGTTCAGCAAACCTAACCCGCATCTCTTTTACCTTCGCCTGCATTGCCCGCTTAGAGTTTTCTGCTTCAGTTTGTTGCACCTTCATCTTCAGTTCTGACTGTACCAATCTATTTTTATCTTCTTCCAGCGTTTGATACTTCAGCCTCAGAATGCTGTACTCTCTCATGACTTCGTTCAAGGGAGAAATCTTTTTTGTTTCTTCTGTTGATCCTAAAACTTTCATAACTGTAGACAAGAGAGAATAAAGGTTTTGAAATTATAAAATTTAAATCCGCGTTTATTTTACTGGAGTATATAGGTTCGTAGAAATCGTCAACTTCTAAGTTCACAAATAATATATTGTACAGCTGAAAACCTCTGTTGAACGACCACCATATAAGCGACCAATCTCTTTCTAGTGGAAGTCGTTTAAGTCCAAACAGACTAAGAGGAAGTTTACTACAATAGTTTATACCTCTATTAAGCGGCCTGTTGTCAAATTCCCCAAATTTAATAGGAGGAGGCATATATTTTCCGATGGTGGCCGCACGATAGAGTTTTGGTTCTACTTTAGTAATACCTTGTCCATTCTGGTATTCTCTATACTCCACGGCGCCATTAGGCCACGTGAACATGCCACACCCACTAGGTTCATCCTCGTCCCATAATCCCTCTAGTACTGAGCCGTCTGGTGAATGCATAGCACCTACTCCTGACATGAGGTCATACTGCCATTCACCTTCGTACACAGTACACGAGGCGAACACTAGACGTCCGTGACCGTGCCTGGAATTAATATTTAACTTTCATCAATTTTTATTTTTGTGTTTGTGTGTGTGTGTGGGTGTATGTGTGTGTGTGTGTGTGTGTGTGTGTTTTTTTTTGAAGGGTACAGTTTCGTTCTCAATTCCGGCTCGCTGTTATGCAGTTCTAGAAAACTTTTTGGAATTTCCTCTAAAGATTATTATGGGAAGCCATTTCAATGTTACATATAGAACCCTTGCATGTGCAAAGCAGTTCGAAGAATTCTAATCTTTTGATAATTGAAACATTCAGCTGCATTCCGATGTGCTGTAAGGGTTCTATTAGGAAAACGATTTAAACGATTTACGTGACATCGAAATGGCTTTCAAATGAAAATCATTTAGCGATGTAGCCGATAAGAACAATTCTTCTGGAAGGCATTTCAGTGTTACATACGAAAGCTAGTAAATGAACAAATAACATCAAAATGGCTTCCACTTGGAACCCATTTCAGTGTTCTAAGAAAAAATGTCCATAGTAAGCCATTTAAATGTTAAAGGATACGACACGGTGTACGCAATCACGACCATTATCATGGGAAGCCATTTCAAAGATGTACATACGATAATTATTTTAATGACTAATGCAACATCGAAATGCCTTCAACTTGAGGCCCATTTCAATTCTTGCCCATGACAAACAATTCTTATGGGAAGCCATTTCAGTGTGACAGCATGTCATACCGTGTACACGATCGCAAATATTGTCATAACTATTGCTAAACATACCTCATGTTATTCCACCATTGTCCTTCGTAAATTCCATATTGTTTTTTGCTGGCACTCAGTTCGTGTCCGGAGAAAATGAAAGCCTTCCCATGACCCCACCTCTTACCTATGAAAGAATGGATAAAATTATGAATGGGAAACATACTGTGGGCTTTCGTCCGCCTAAGCCAATCAAAAACGAGAAGAAAAGGCATATTAACCAATCATAATACAGTTTTGTAACCCGACTGTTGGAATCAAATGGTTTCCGTATCCAAGCATTTTGAATGACTGGTGTGCATTATTGTGCGTTCTGATTGGTTTAAGCATTTCGGAAGCCATTACACAGCCAATAAATTAGTAAACTTGTCCAAGTCGTCTTCTCTAGTTTACAGAGAGAAGAAAATAGAAAAAATATCGATAAAAAAATTGCCCGCGTGCTATAATAAGCTAGCAAAGCGCGCAAATTCGACAGAAAACTTTTCGAAAGTCTAATAAGTTGGCCGCAGCGCGTTTTCAACTAATAAAAAAACTGTTTTACCGCTTGCCTTTCTTCCACTGTCCTTCGTATATCAAATTCCCATCAAGACTAACCAGCTTTCCCTCTCCGTGCGGAACATAAAAGTTAGACGTCTGAAAAAGCGATTCATAGCTAAAAATACGGTCCTCGCCACATGCGTATCTCAGGTTTGAGGAGTAGGGATTGGACAGGTGAAGACAGACCAGTGACTGTGCAAACTTTGTGTGGTTCATGAGAGAACGGCTTTCGATCAGGAGCTCATCCTTGTCGTAGATCATATGGCCGACATTTTCTGAACGAGAAGAAAAGAATAGACAAAGTTGAAGAAAAGAATTGTAAATGTAAAATTCATATGTTTTTACTCCCGGTCAAGCAGAAAACGATTGCTCTTTACCACACACACCCCCGTAGATTGAAGCGCGTTTGCGTGAGCTGTGAAAAATTGAAGGAACATGCAAGTATGCTGTGCTGTGACTTCGAGCATTTTGATTGGTTAAGGAATATTATTGCGCACTGTGATTGGTTCCTAGGGATATCGTCAACAATTCTTTACCGTAACTGTACCACTTTACAGTAATACAAAATCTATGTTATTTGATATGCAAGAATGTGTAAGCTAAACAATACCAATGTTTTGCACAGACTTTTGATGGTGTCTGTGAATAGCTGATAATAAATGAGGCTAAGCCTGTGCAAATGATTCTGTCTTCTTCAAAAACAGCGGTATGCATGGAATGTAGTTTTACCTTTGTAGCTGTATCCAGGGTCTTGTCCATCTTCTTCTAATCTACCTGCCTCGCTATCCAAAGCCACATCCAAGCTGTGATGGAGTCCTAACTGTATATCTGAACACCTCAATAATGTTTCAAGAGGAAGCAACAATGATTGGAGATCGTCAGATTCTGCATCGCTTGACAACTGGTTGGATGCGTGAAGCAGCTCTGACTTTGATTCTTTGCTGCGCAGCTTTGTGACCAGAATGACGTACAACGAGTGCTGGATCTGAAAGCACTTTAACTGTGCTTCTAGGAGTTCTTTCGGTAAAGAATTCGAATTCTCTTTTTTTCGAGCCTCCCGCCTCGCTTTACCACGTCTAGTATGATTATCTCCTTCATCCTTTTCGAATTCTCTCACTTTTTTCATCGTGGTGACATTTTTCCTGTCATTTTCCTGACCACTTTTTACGTTTAAATCATGATTGTCCTCTAGACTTGAAGGAAATGGCAACTTAGAATAAGCTCCAACATTATCTTTAGGAACTCTCTCTTTAGCGGCGGCCTCTGGCTGGTCTTGTGCCTCCCAAAATGATAAAGGCGAAGAATTATCAGTCTTCTTCTGGGAACCAGTATTCCAAATATTACCTATGACAGGCAAAGCATTGTTGAGCAGTCCAAAAGACGTAGCTGATTTTGCATCTGGTGAAGTTTTGGGCCCATTTTTCTGGATAGTTGTAGATGCAAATGGGATCTCTGTCGAGGACGACTTACCAGCGCCATTACCCCCAACAAGAACATTTTTGAAAGGCTTGGAAAATGCAGACGATGTAGTGCTTAAGTTGAATGACGGGAGACTCTTTGTGCTTTGAGTTTTGGGTGCTGAAGTTTTAGAAAACGTCGAGGTTGTGGTAGAACTGTCTGTCGTGCTCGTTGAAGTTCCCGGCTTGAACGGCTTGGAAAAAGCAGACGGTGTAGTGCTTAAATTGAATGACGGGAGACTCTTTGTGCTTTGAGTTTTGGGTGCTGAAGTCTTAGAAAACGTCCAGGTTGTGGTCGAACTGTCTGTCGTACTCGATGAAGTTCCCTCAGCTGCACTGGCAATTGTTGTAATGCTGGTTGTACATGTACCAGTTGTGCTTGATGAATTGAAGTGAAGATCCGCATCTTTCAAGGCAGAAAATATATTCAAACAAGCAGCTGTTTTCTGATCTTTCTTAGGGCTGCTGCGAGTTTGGGTACGACGTCTTGGAAGGTAATGGCATGGTGTTGTTCTTGCAGCTAGTAAAGAAAAGAATTTGATTTTTTTATTGCACTTTGACGTCACAGCTTCTTCCTCTTTTTTGTTTTGTTTTGTTTTTCTTAAGTCTCGGCATAGGGGCCCGGCAATTTCTAATTTTCGGCGATTTCTCACCCAAAACAACTGTTAGGCCTAGGGCAAATGTCGAACTTTCCATGCACCGAACTTAATTACATCAAAGAATGCCGCCTCATTATCACCTGATATCCATTGTTTTAATGAGTTCGGTGCATGGAAAGTTCGACGTTTGCCCTTGGCCTTAATCGATTTAAATAATATATGTATATATAAAGTTATATAAATAAAGAAAAATTATATTCTATTAGGATACTGTTAAAAAAGTATTCTAGTCGAATGGGAAAAAGAAATGCGAACATAAATACATATGAGTATTGAAATAAAAATGACATTGGTTCGACTATATGAGGAAAACGTTAAACTCGAGAAAACATTGTCTTCACCGCACCCAATAGACCTAGGAGTTTGCCTGTTGATGGATGGCCAATACTTTAATTTTTTTACCAGTATGGTTTTTCTAAATTTTTTTGAAATCTTTCAGCATAAAAACACTAGCTATGAACATTAAACTGAAAATTGTAGAATAAAAGCTGCAAAATCGGCATTTTTAATTTTTCGATCCGACATCCGCTGTCCAGTCCAGTCCAACTACGCCCGGTTCCTGATTTTCCAAAATTAAAAAATGCCTCAAAATTCAGAATTTAGAAGAATAAATCAAATTCCAGAGGTTGGATATGTTTTTACTATACATCTAGATCAACTACATCCTTTTAAAGGCCGAAAATTTTTAGATTTTTTTTACGATCCAAGATGCAAGTCAGTTGAAGTCCAGACCGTGAGTCAAAAAAATAGACAGTCCTTGTAATTTAATTTTTTTCCATCCAATTATTTACAAATTGGACAGCATGTATAGTTTACTATCTGTTATTTAAGCGTCTGGACCCAATGTCTAGTTACACAGAGAATAGCCTGGCTTGTGCCCGGCAATGGCTGCCTCTATGATCATGTCAGTAGGGAACTGAGACTAGAATTATTGCATATTTTGAAATATCCATGTTCGTGGTCTATCTAGTTATATAAATTACCATTCTTAAGTTCATCTTTGATTAGTAAGAGCTGTCCAGTGTAAAGCATCGTTTCTCCTTGGTAATTCAACCAGACTCTCATACTATCGCACTCATAGCGCTGACCATCACCAGAACCATCTTCATCAATAAGTCTTATATTTGGAGACATAGCTTTGGACTCCTAAAAGACAAACGAAGAAATTCAAAATTACGCTCAGTTCAGACAGAAAGGGCAGGGAAAGATGAAAATAGAATATTTGTTTACAGTTTACAAATAAGGTCAAATAATTTATAGGGAGTGTTTCTGTAAGTAAGGTATTATGTGAAAAAATGTAGTATTAAACGCGTAAACTTTGCAGAGATTTTCAATCAAATACTACGCGAAATTTATTCCAGGAATACTGAAAACCTGATAAAAAATGCAGATTTGTAGATAAGGACTCAAATAAATTCGCAAAAGGGATACAAATTAAGAGATAATTAAGAAAACAATAATGCAATAGCTAGATTTTCCAGGAAAATATCTCAGTTGGATCTCAGCCGTTTTTCTTCTTTCGTGAAAAACATCCAAGTAAACTCCACAAATGAACAATGAATTCTACCAGCTGAAAGACAATACCCTAGGTACTTAATCCTAGTGCTTTTTTACTTACCATTTTGTAAAAATAATAAGGTTTTTAGATCGAAAAAAGTGATTTTTTCCAGTCTACATTTTTGAGTTCAAAAAAAAAACCCGGAAGTGACGCTAAGAACCGTGAGGGATTGAGACTACACTAGTATCCAATCCCTCTCCACTGTGTTTACAAAATGGCGGCTCTTGAGTTTGATTGAGAGATTGAGGTATTTTTTTGAGGAAAAATGTTCGTTTATTCAGTCCGATTTTTAAAAAATTAACATTTCTGTATTAATGGGGCTCAGAGTTTATTCTTAGATTCTGAGATCTAGTATTTTTTTATCATTTTGAGGTGGATTTTATTCATTCGAGTTTAGATCACTTTACCACATGGGATGGGAAATGCGTCATGTTCTTTTCCACTTTCTGAATACATCTATTCCTTACACTTAATTTTTAACTCAAATAGAGTTGAAAATACCTGAGAAAGTACTTTGAAAGTTAATTTATAGATGTAATTTCATCTGTGCCTTTGTAAATAATAACAAAAGCTTTCGCTGAGTAAGCAGTTTTACGAGACAAAACATTGAAGTGTTATAGAGTCTATATCGATATTTAAGAGAAAAACAATGCTTCGTTCTTCAAGTCTTTATTTGGTTATCTTCTTCTGGATTCTGGTTTTTATCATTAATGCTTTACTCAAGGTTTGTGGAAATCATTCTTGTGTGTGTGCGTTTTTGATGTAAATAACAATAAAACATCCATCATGTTGTTTGATCTGACAAGTTAAGCTATTGAAGAAATCCTTTGTTATCATCAACCAACATAGTGGCTTATGGCTTAGTTAATGGAGAACTGTTTGACAGTATTATGACAGAGTGAGGATGAAGGAGAGAGAAGAAAATGGAGCAGGAAAGCAAAAATTAAAGGGAATAGAAGGGATGAAAGAAGTAGATATTTCTTTTAATCCCAACCTTTCATTTCCTTTCATTCTATTAATTTCCAGGTATACCCTGAAGTTAAATCATTGTGTCAATAATTGAACTTCAGGGTGCACTATAATATATATTAATGATGATGATGGATACTATCCTAAATAATATTTAATATTTTTGAATAATATTAAAAATAATATTTTAAGTTATTACAGTAGCATCGTTGTTTTTATTTTAGAATTATAGAAGGTATTCTCGCAAATACAAAGAACTTTTAGAAGAAAATGGCATCTCGTTATCGCCATGTCAGATTCGTTGGTACACAACACGATTCAACAGATGGTTTATCAAGCTCGGCAAATTCCATTCATATTTTCTACATATTTGGTTCACAATCGGCACATGGGTTGGTGTGTTTATGATGTTTGTGTCTGTTGGAGTACTGTCGTTAACGCTTTATAAAGCATTCACTAAAGAAGCACCTGAACAGATCTTAACACCAGTGGTAAGATGTTCAATTATAGCGCAAAGCTTTGGAAACAGTATATGATTCCTTCCTACAGTAAACTCTTTGCTTGCGGACACCCCGATATTACCAACAACTCACTATTGTGGACCGAAGCAAAATCCTGATGAAAAATACTGACAAAGGAAAGACTGTAATTAACTCTCGCTATTGCGGACGCTCCCTATTACGATATGATTTGTGAGTTAGCCATGCCTTGACTCTAATCAGCCTTAAGGTTGTCTCAGGATTGACTTTAGCCTGGAGATTGCTTCATGATCAGCAAGTATCAATAAAAGTTCAAGGATTTTCATGTCAATATACGGTATTCCAAGAATCAACAATTCAATGTCCATAATAATTTAAGATTATCATAATTATTTTATTTGATCTTAATTGGACTTTCAGATGCCTGGAGTCAACCTACCCTGGAGTCAAATTCTATATTATTTGATAACCCTTGCTATTAGTGGGATATACCATGAAATAGGCCATGCCATAGCTGCCGTTAGGTGAGCATATCAAACAATAGAAGTTTTTGCAACATTCATGATGTCAGCCATGACAGGAGGCGCAGCAATAGTCTCTTTTTCCCAAGGAAATCTGAATTCTTTCTCATGTAAACCAGATTCAAGACCAGATTCAATTGTTCCTGCCTCCTGTCATGGCTGACATCATGTGATGGTGGAAAGCCTCTATTAACCCATCCTGTTGGCAAAGACACCTCACCTATCTCTATTCAGTGCCTCTGTTTATCAATACTGCAACCAAATCAAGACATTTTTAACCTTTCCATCCCACCCCTCCCCCTAAAAAATTGTCAAACTCCTTTGCATATGCTGTTTTATTATTTTTTTAGAGAGCAAGTTCGTGTCAATGGTTTTGGCCTATTTTTCATGGCCATCTACCCTGGTGCTTATGTCGACCTTCATACAGACCATCTCAAGCTGGTATCATCTCTTCGGCAGCTAAGAATATATTGTGCAGGGGTCTGGCATAACATTGTTCTAGCCCTCTTAGGGTTACTGTTGCTATGGCTACTTCCATATATTATTGTACCTCTGTATATGACTGGTCAAGGTGCAGTAGTGAAGCAGGTTATGAAGGTACTTCTGTTATGTTCATCATTTGATAGTAATAGCTAGCAGTGGACTGGAGTGGGGGAAAAAGGGGGGTATAGGTTGGTGTGTGATGTGTGCTGCTAATATGTGTCCTGTTTCAACACTCTGGTCTTCCTTGGTTTCATCCTTGGGCCTGCCTGTATGCATAAGGAGAATTGCTTGAATTGCTTGTGGTCATTCATGGAAGTGTGTAGTGGCTACCAGAGGCACCTTCTTAACTTTTTTTTTTCATTCAACCCTGTTGAGCTACTCCACTGCTGTACTTCATTTGTAGTGGTGATTAGTAATAACAAGGCTTTTGTGTTGGTTCTCTACTTTGATTCAGAGGTTTTCTCCTCATTTTGTATTTTTTCTCCCCTCATCTAAATATCAATACGATCTTTCGGCAACCTGTGCCTTCACCTCCAGAGATGAGAACCTAATTTATTGTCCCACATTGCAAAACTGAAAACAAATAAATAAATAATGTTTGACCTTCTCACTTATGATCATGTAAATGCTGTTTTGCCATAGAATTCTCCAGTGTATGGTAGCATTAAGAGGGGGGATACCATACTTTCAGTATACGGATGTCAAGTGTATAATAAAGATGACTGGTTTCACTGTGTGTCCAAGACTCTCCTCAAGCCACAGCACGGATACTGCAGTGATATGATCACCATTACCAGGAAGAATTCGTCTACTGGTTAGTAATTTTTGATATTCCTTTCTATTCTAATGATACTGATAGGTTCCTATTTAGTTCCTAACAAGAGTGTTGGGAACCAAGTAGGCACCTTAATTTGTCCAAAGATGCCCCAGGATGGCCCACTCTTCTCCAGGATGGCCCACTCTGTCCAGTTCTGTCCAAGGGTGTCCCATTCTGCCCCAGGGTAGTCCACTCTGCCCCAGATGTCCCAGGGTATCCCAGTTGTCCCAGTGTGAAACAGGGTATCCCAGTTGTCCCAGTGTGAAACAGGGTATCCCAGATGTCCCAGATGCAACCTTTGGCTTCCCAATACTGTCCCATTCCCATTCTGTCGATCCTACCCAAGGGATTTCTATTAATGTTTCTTTTTACCATTTGATAGGAGGGGTATATGTTGATGGAGTGTTTGATTGCTGTAGGAATGCCACATCTTCAAGATTTTGTTTCACATACCAGTCAATTAGCCAAGCTAAGGTAAATTAAGCCAAACTAAGCCAATATTAAAACAGAAGAAAATTACTTGAAAACTGAAATCATCAAGAAATGAGGAATGGCTATAAGCTAGTAAAAAAACACAGAACAGTTAATTTTCAGAAATTATTGGAAGCATTTTTTTTTGTGTGTGTGTGAAATTTCTTTCCCTTCCATCTATCAATCTATTCCATTCATTCACTTTTGCATTTCACTAGGGATATGCATGTCTCCCTGCTCGTACCACAATGCAGACTAAAAAATTTTGCAACCAACCAGAAGATTGTGCAGGACCAGGTATGACCAGAGAGAAATACCTTTCCACACTTTAATATATTTTTATTTTAAGTTAGTAGGAAAAAGAAGAATAAAAAATACCTAAAAAATCAAACAGTCACAAATATTTTTCCCAAAGAAATTCATCAAAATCTATAATATTTTTACTGATAAAAGTATATTTTAGAATAGAATCAGCTGTTCAAATAATTATTAATAATAATAATTATTATTTATTATTATTTATTATTATTATTTATTATTATTATTTATTATTATTATTAACTATTATTATTAATTACTGTTATTAATAATTATTGATAAGTATTGTTTAAATTCTGGTCTAAAGGTGACAAAGCATGTGTGCACCCATCACTGGACAATTCCAGTCGTCTACTTAGAATAATAAGAAGTGGTGACTTGGATGTATTGTATGTAGGAGATCCAAGATTACTTACATATACAGGTATAAATCAACCTTACTATCCCTTCTACTATCTCTTGCATGTACCTAAATTCCATTTTCCTCAGGGGCTGCAGAGCACCATAAAAAGTGTGTGTGTGTATGGTTTTGTTTTTTGGGGGGGGGCTAAGGCCTAAGGCAAATGTCAAACTTTCCATGCACCGAACTCAGTGCATGGAAAGTTCGACGTTTGCCTTAGGCCTAAGATTGGGAAATATAAGCGACTAGTATGGAAAAAGGGAAAAGGGGGAGCTGTAGCCCCCTCCCCTACCCCACCCCCTCTGAGCCCCCTATTCCTACCTATCTACCAGAGACATAAACCTTACAGGAAATTGATATTTTACAGAAGTGGAGCCAGGGTGATTTTAAGGGGATGTCATTTGGATGTCACCTAGAAATCCAATATTTAATTTTTTTCTTTTATTTAGTAGTCATGTTAATTCTTTTCACAGTTGTAGTCACAGACTTTAGTCCCAGAAGTCCACTTCTTCCTCTCGAACTTCCCACCATCATACAGACATTTCTCATGTATCCTTTTTATGTTTAAATTGATCACTCAAGTGAATTTGGAAAGGTGTATTAAATATGATTGCAAAGTTCCTTATTTTGTGACCATTAATTTGTGAATGTGTCAATCGTATGGGGAAAAAAACGACCTGTGCATCCAAAACAAAAAGCAGTCTTATTTTTTCTTTGTAACATGATTTGTTGTCCAAAGTTCTAATTATTTTTATATACTTCACTTTATTTTAGCATTTTTGTGAGCAGTTGAACCCAGAATTATATCAGTGCCTAACAAAATCTATTAATGTAAATACTTCAAGTCACATTTGCCCTTAACATCCTATAAGATATCTTGTGTCATTGTCGGGAGCTTTGGCACTTCTCAATATGGTACCTTGTTACTCTCTGGATGGTCAATGGGCTCTTTTTGCCCTGATAGAATATTCACTAGTAGATCTTATCCCAAATGAAGATCAAAGAAACACTTTATGTAATGTTATATTGACATTGGGTACTCTTCTCTTGGCAGCTAACATCACTCTTGCATTATGGACTCTCGGAAATGTATAATGAGTATAATATATACAATTATAATCTCATATCATTTTTACGGTGATTTATATAGTATTTATATTTAACTTATTTCTAATAAAGGTCAGTTGATGTGAATATTGTCAGTGTATATTTTTTAATCTTTTTTCTAAATTCTTGCATTCCTTTCTTTTGTCAACTGGTCATTTCAATATGTCAGTTTCAATACAGGTAAATACGATGGACAGTTTGCAGGAAGCCCAAGTTCCAGCTTGATTTGGCATGTTGCCGTTACACAGCAAATTAGTCACAGATAACAAGTTGTAACTCCCTGTCATTGCCGCGAATCAATAGAATTAACGACAATATGTTCATTTGTTTATTTCTAAAAAATACCAGCAAAGAACAAACACAACAAAACAGTGACATATCAATGTCTTTATAAAAAAGTCATAAATTGTATTAAGTCTGTACACAGTATTTCCTGCTTTATACTAAGTAAGAATGAGGTGCTGGTCAAATTGCATAGCAAAGGATATATGGATGTTCTATATATGTGTGTGCAGGATATATATATGTTATATGTATTTTATTGAATTCTACCCAGTAACAGGTATTCTCAAGAGGTAAAAAAATTTTTAGCCATCCACTAGTAAATACAAATATATATTCACTCCAGTATTTTTTAAGATTCTTCTGGTTCAGGGTTTTCATCTGCCAGGGGTTCAGCGCCGAGTTCCTCACTTGGTTCTTCAGGTGCAGCAGTTTCTTCGCTGGGTATGTCTGTCGTTGGTTCAGGTGATGTCGTTTCTTTGATTATTTTTCTCTGTGCCGCAGCCTTGGCCATGGCTTCTTTTTCCTGTGCTTGACGAATTTCTTCGTCTAATTTTCCGTAAACACTTTGTCTCTTTGAAACAACTTCTCTTATGATAACTGCAACACAAGTAAAGAAATATTGAAGGTTAAAACACTGTTTCTCACAGAACCTACATTCTGAGGGGTTATGAGAATCAAACGCTTACCATCTAATAATGTTCTGGCCAACATAGATTGATCCAAGTTTTCATCAACTCTTTCCATGAGCCACGGCATGAAGTATGTTTCCACATCTATAAAATGAATAAAAGATTAATAAGTACAGAAGGGTATATGTGGCTCTAGAGAGTCTACTGAGGCGGACTGGTCTAGCTTGGATACACACAACACCATATAAGACATGAGTAACACCCTACTTATCTCAACACACCCTCCCTTCTCTGCCAACATACAGACTCCTAGTGCACCCTTAATCCTCTCTAAATTATTTCATTGGCACCATGAGTAAAAAGATACCATTTCAAACAGTTCCTACCTCTTTCGACTGGGTCGTAGAAATAGCCATTCTCATTAAGTGAGCCAAATACAGATGGTACCAAATCAGCGAGATAACTCTATAAAAAAATGCAAAACAAATCAGTTGACTTGCTTTAAACTGGATAACACAGAAATGATTATTAGTTCTTACTTGAGCAAATGCACGAGCTGCGATCTTATCTCCGGTCTCTTTTTCTTTGCGCAGAACCTCAGCTTGTTGTCTCATGCGTCTTTCCTTTTCCTCTCTGTGTCGTCTTTCTTGTTCTTCTAATCTCTGGGTTTCTACGAGTTCTGCATTGCGGAGTTCTTCGAATTGTCTCTGCTGTGCTCTGAGGTTGGCTAGCTCTTCTTCTTCCATTACTTCTAAAAGAGCTTGTTCTACAGTTTTTCCAACTAACACTTCGAGTATGGGTTTGACTTCAATGTCAAAGTCAAACAGCTAGAATGAAAAAAACGAAAAGTAAGAAACAAGTAATAATAGTGCAAATAATGTAGTAAAAAATGGATATAATAAGATAACTGAGTTCTAATGCCCACTCTGATTGGTCAATACCTCTCCATCCAGGATCTGTGTTGCAACATCAACACCAGTTTTAGCAGGAATAAACAATGGGGAAGGTGGTCTGTCCAAGAAAGCATCAGTCTGTGTCTCTACTTCAGCCTCTTCAACACGGTCGCTCAGTTCTTCCAAGTAAAGTTCTGTCTGTACATCAATGTGTTTTCTGCCAGTCACTGGCTCTGGTGAACGAGGTTGGAGCTGATCTTTAGCCCTCTTTCTGGCAATGGCTCTTCTTCTCATTTCTTGTTGTCTTTGGACTTCAATTGGATCTGGCTGGGCAGACTTTTGAAAAAAATAAGATTATATGAATGAATACGGATATTTTCTGAAACTACTAGTACATATTAAATATACCCTCCTCACCCTCCCAACCCCTCAGAAATTCCAATCACCATGTGTAGTTGGAGGTATTGACATTTTCTCAAACTATGCAATTTATTCTCCTTAGGACACCACCAAATACTCTCCTCAGACCCTCTCAACCTTCAGAAATTCCAATCCCTCTCCATGGGTGAGATATGGATAGTTTTGGGAAATACACAATGATAGCAATCTTTATTTTGATTTCAGGATTTGTATTATTTATGGCAATACTTACAGCTGGTAAAGTTCTCTGCGCATATGTGTTCCCTCTAACAATTCTTTTGTCGTACATAATATTACCATATGGCATTGGGGATTCATTTCTAGAAAATAAAATAAAAATCACTTTTTAACAAAAATATATTTGAGACTATTAATCTTTTTAATGGCATACACTGACAAAATGAAATAATTATCAATATTTTTAGGTTCATTTGCAATTCATATTAAGGCTTATTTCACTTTATATAAAAATATACGAATTGAGAATGAGATTTTCTCACATACATAATTAAGGGAAAATGAACTCGATATAGAAATATCAAAAGTTAGTTGGCTTATTTCTTAGTCGAAGTAATCAAACTAGAATTTTATGAATTCTTACTTCTGGAATATTTTTCCTACGACCATCTCCATGGTTTTACATGTCTTCAAGAAAAATCATTATCGCTACGATTTTATGTATTATACCGATTAACGAGTCATATAACTGAGAAGTATTTTATTAAGATTAAAGCTTTAATACCATAGGTTAAACGAGGCATTTTACTCAAAAAAGGTTCAATATTAATAAAGAGTAAAGCGATCAAATATCGTATACAATGGAGTCAACAACAAAGCTGTCAGCAAAATCCTTCTTTGAATGCTTCAAAATGACTTCTGTTTTAGAAATCTGCGAAACTAATAGCTGCAAATATCAATGCTTATGTTAGAAGCTCTACTTACTGTTGTGTAAGAGGATCTCTGAATTTTTTTCGTTGTTGAACGGGACGAGGTTGACTCGCGAAGGTATACGTCCTGGAAGGATCACCTTTTTGCGCCAAAACTGCAGCCATATTACTCTGATTATTTTCTATGACGAAGCTAGTACTTTCTTTAGACCCTTAGGATCTTTCTGTGTCTTAATAAATTATTTTAAACGAGAAATCGTATCAAGAATAAACGTTTTCTTGAGCTATTTTGAACTGCTTTCCTGTCGACTAAAACAACATGGCGTTGCTAAAGATCTATTTACACGTCAGGGTAACTATGACAACAAACACTACAATTACCGCCAATAGTACGTTTGATGTTATTGGCTAATTATAGGTCTTATTCATCCAATTAAAATTTGTTTTATATAAAAGCTTACTTACTTACCGGGGGAGGGAGAGGAAGTTTGCTGTTTTCTTATCAATCAAAAAAATCGTAGCAAAAAATAGCAAATTGTTTCCTTTTTTGATGGAAAATGAAATTACTTTTAATGTCATTGATTTTTTAGTAATGTTTACAATTTCTTTATATTTTTATGACTTGATTGAAAAAATATACTCCTTACATACCCCTCCCTCCGTACAATATATAGTTATTGTCAACCAAGATGGCGGCGTCTGGAACAAGTTTAGAACAAAATCTTGATCATCCTGAGATTTTAGATCGAGAAAACTTAATAGAAATCCTTTGTGACCGAAGTATCCCTTTAGATGAAATCAAGGATTTGGATAAGCAAGAATTAGTGAATTTGTTTTATAAATTTGTTGCTCCTTTGCCTCAAAGGTTACACCAACTCAGACGAGGTAAACGAGAGCCACCAAAAACCACTGAAAGAACGCTTGCTAACAAGACGGCAAATTCAATCAAGGGAAGAAAACGGTAAAGATAAGAAGATACTATGTTATTTTTTATGTTGTTTAGCTTGTAGGATAAAAATATGTTACTTAACTTTGTGTAAATATTCTTAAATGATTCTAACTTGCAATTGTCAAAATTTGACAAAAATTGACCCGATTATTAAACCATAGTTAATAATCAAGGCCAAAAGAGGACGTCCCCCCCCCTCCCCATCATGAAAAGATAGGGTCATGGACACAGGTATAACTGAAGGGACAACATGCATAATAGTTTATGACCAAGTTTAAAAACTATACTAGAGGTTTGAGAGGGTTACATCAACAAGTGACCAAGTGTATGGAATGAATGTGGGAGGATTGCTTGATTTTGACCACCTGGATGAGTTGTTCAACCATTGGGTGGTGCACGCTGCTAATGTGTTGTCTTTCACAGCTGTAAGTCCAACGGATCGGGTCATGGTTTGAGCCCTGCGGATGCCACATTTGAATTGAGTTTGCTTGATGTGTTGTTCTCTCCCTTGCCAAGAGGGTTTTTCTCCAGGTACTCCATCCTCCCTCTGTAATATTGACAACACATACAGTTCAATTTAAATCCCAACCACAGGCTTGAACTACACAACAATGAGAACATTTTAGTAGGTACATATGCCTTTCCCATATGTGTTTGGGGTAATAAGAGGCACGCTATCTATAACACTGGTATCTTGATTTTCAGACTTTCAGATGTACAAAATTCAGTGGTGAATGTCAAAATACCCAAATCAGACCTTGAGCATGTTCTCATCAACAATGGCCCTTCAAAGTTAAAGCCAAAAACCCAGGAAACAGACTTGTCATCAAATACTAACCTTAAAAGACCTAGAGTGAATCAAGAAGATAAAGCAAAACCTGTGAAACTTAACAGAAAGTTTGTTAATTTAAGACTAAGTTCGCCATCAGGAAATTCCAGCTCTAAATCAGTAAATGACAAAAATGAAAAAACAGGAGCTAAAGAAAAAGACAGGGATCATGAACCAGAGGTATTTCATTCATTAATTCATTCATCCACCCTTCCTTTGTTCATTCATTCATTAGCTAGCGTGACTTTGGTACAAGTTTAATCATTCATATTTTTCCTTAATATATATATATATTCATTTGTTTATATAACCCAATTTATATTATTTCTAGGTTACCTCAGACTCCACTAGCTCTCACTCAACTGATGAAGAACTCAAGCAAAAAAATAAGAAGTTTAAGAAAATATCTTGGCCATAGGACAAAGGTTTCTAATCCTCAACAATATCCAATTGAAATGTCTATAGGAAATTTTAAGAATTTTCTTGCCTTTGTTAATGTAGCTAATTTTTTTATCAACCAATTTACTACAAAATAATTGTCATATTATTATATATAATGCTTTTTATCAAATTTTTCTGTGATGCTGACTGTTAGATTCTGTGATATTGGGAATCGGGAGGCAGTGCACTCACCTCTCACGTACCTTTGGGGTCTCGGGTTTCGCTTACCAAATCAGGCCTTTTCATAAATTGGAGGATTGTTACCACTCAAGAGACATTTTATCACTCATATTTATTAGCTTAAGACATTTAGTAAATAGTTTTATAGTTTCAAAAAGATTGAAATTAAAGAAAAGCACAAAAATAATTTGAGAAAAGGAGCCGGAAAAATAAACTGCTGTACGTATTGGATGCCGGGAAAGAACGGCTTCCCGCTCTGGCTCAAAATAAATCATATGACAGCCTATTTCAAAAAATGACTACAACAAGTTTACATACCGCAAACGAGAGACAAAGTCCATGGATAGTTTGTGTGCGCGCGTCTTTTTTTACAAAAGCTCGGTCTAGCGCGAGCACGGAAATTAAAAACTTGAATTTCAAATCTCGCGTCTGAAAGCCGTTTTTCTCGCAGAACGAGCTTGAAAACCTAACAAAATATTTTCAAACATTTTCAAGCCTTTTCGTTACGGAGATCATTTATGGATATCATAAATACCAATGTCCAAGGATCGCTGGATTACAGTCGCCACTTGACCGAAAAGAGAACTCCCAAAAATACAGAAGTGAAAATGAAAACGGCAGATCGTCTTTGGTCCGAATCAACTGTCATTAAAATTAACGATCCCGTGAAAACCCAAAGTAACTCAGATTGTCCAAAATGTAATCCAAGAAAGAGTTTCTTAAGAAGAAAGTTCCTAACGAAGATCTTCGATCGATGGACTCTCGAAGTGAAACTCCAACAATATGACATCGAGTTCATTAAAACTCGACATCCGTTAAATATTCTGAAGAAACACCTAACGTCGCTTGTGGATGTCGGGACATCAGGTACTGAGTGGAAATTTCTTACAGCTGAGCTGCGAAAGTTGACTGTAGATCAGCTTTGCAAAGTAAAAACTGCTTTACGAACTTTGATTCCTAACAAGGAAAAAGAACTTCAAGTTGAGAAAGAAGAGCATTTACTACAAATAGCTTGTCAGAAGAATTTGAAAATACAGTTGCATGAGTTAGAGGTATTGGCAAGAAACATTATGAAACCTTACATCAACTTGTACCCGTCGTGTGAAGAACTGAACAGACTTATGCTCGCATAGTAGGTCAGTTTGGGATTTCCAAGAATAGAAAAGGCTAAAATACTAAAAGAATTTCTACTTACCTGTAGCGAAAGCTTCGTGGAAAAAGAGTATTATTTATTAAAGTCAATTACTAGTCTTTTTAGGAAGTAATTTTATTTTCAGTTTTTCATTTATATTAACTCCATGTGGGAAGATTTTGTCACTTCGTAAAATCACCTATAAATTGAACCGGACGAAAAACCGTTCGATATTACGTGTGAAGTGAAAATGAATTGTTCTGATTTCATTATTTCTTTTTTTTTTCCAGTCGTCTAATTGTAGTTTTACGTCTAGCCAATCTAGTGATAGGCTGTTGTAGAGACCCCGGCCAAGAAGCCATTTCAAGACTTTGTAACTTTGCACTCTTAAATTTGCTGGTTTTATCATTTTCCCCTCACTTATACAATGTCCGCTCTCTTCACAAAGATACTCAATATGGTTTATTCATTCAATCGCTTGATTCTCGTAATTCGTGACTGCCACTAATCCTACTCGAAGTACTTGGGCACGGCAACGTCATGGTCACGGTACGTCACGGTTCGGCACAGCACGACCAATCTCCGATCGCACGAAAGTTGTTTAAAGAATCCCTCGATATTTTTACGTATACCACGCTTGTAACGATAAACAAACGGTGATGACGAAGTTTGGTTGAAGGCCAAGTTGATATTGAGTTGCAAGGTGGCTTTTAAATTCAGGCTTCCGAATCTCAACTCCTAACCAATCTGGCACAAGAAACAAAGGGCTAGTGTAGCCATCAATTACAATGCTGAAAGCCGTAAACCATTTCAGTGCCAAAAAAGTTCACACTAATTCACACGAATTTTTTTGTTTTTCATACCCAAATCCAATCTATCTTTAATGACTTAAACTTTAAAAGTCTAAAGCTTTCTCTTAGTCTTTTGTTTATTTGCCAAAAATCTAGAAATCCTGCTAGCATTTCACCTCTGGATGCCTGTATGTGATCTAGAAAGCCAAGTCAGTGTTTGTAAAATATTCGGAATTTTCAAAACAAATGGCCATTATTTGGTTCGTTGGCTAGAGTGTTCTCGAAGTTTATAGCCCTTAGCAACAATAAAACTTGAATCTTTTGAATATCGAGAATCATTATGGAAAAAAATCCATATACAAAACACACCAGCTGAATGCAATAACGACCAACAAAAGTTAGTAAAACTTTTCGTTTCAATAATAAAAATTTCACGAGTTAATATAATAATTGGAATATAAGATAAGCATATTAAAATGATTTAAAGTAGTTTTTATAATCAACTTTCCATTTGGATGCGTTTAGTGCTTTCTGGCAAGGTTCATGTGACGTCAAGTTCAATTGAATACCCTAGAAGACAAGCATGACTTCATATATAATCTAAAACACGTTAATAAATTCATTATTTTGTTATACGAGACGCGGACAAGTCAAAAAGGTTTAACTACAGAGCTGTAATACCAAACTCGTAGAAGGGAGTGGACTTAAAACCTTGTATTGCTATCCGTTGCTGGAGTTAAATAAACATATTTGAAGACATGGCAGAAGTGGAGCAAAGGCTTAACATTTGTGTGCGAGTAAGTATTACTGATAAGTTTGCAAGTTAACAAGTCTAAAATAAAAGATTTAATAGACTATCGTGAAGACCCACACTTAAAATGACCTACTTTACTTCAGACTTCACTCGACATTGCTTCTCAATATTATATCCATTGGGTTTTTTTGTCTTAGAAACACTACATTAATATTTGAAGATAAACAACTCCAAATGGAAAATGTATTCTGTATTTACAATTGAATTGTTTCTAAAAAATATTAAGCTAATAAGAAACCCCATTTAATCTTAATTTCTAAAATTCTAACTATGGATTCAAGATTCCGTTTGTCTGGAATTGTTTTTAATTTATTTAGTTAGGGTTGTTGTATTATAACAAGGTAGATATATAAAATAAAAATGGAAAATATATTCTGTATTTGCCATTGAATTGTTTCTAAAAAATATTAAGCTAATAAGAAACCCCATTTAATCTTAATTTCTAAAATTCTAACTATGGATGCAAGATTCCGTTTGTCTGGAATTATTTTTAATTTATTTAGTTAGGGTTGTTGTATTATAACAAGGTAGATATATAAAATAAAAATGGAAAATATATTCTGTATTTGCCATTGAATTGTTTCTAAAAAATATTAAGCTAATAAGAAACCCCATTTAATCTTAATTTCTAAAATTCTAACTATGGATGCAAGATTCCGTTTGTCTGGAATTATTTTTAATTTATTTAGTTGGGGTTGTTGTATTATAACAAGGTAGATATAGCCTTAAGATATTTACGACTACAGCTAGCTTAATTCAAAATCAAGTCATAATATTCATTACCTTGCACAAATCAATTCAGTTTTAAAACAGTGTTTTAAGATATGCATATAAAATAATCAATCTTAAACTCTAGTGTGAAAACGAAATTTTTCAGGATATTTACACTTAAATTTCTTTGGCATTCCTTGACATAATGGAAAATTAAGTTCTGATAGTTTACTGAACATAATATTTCAACAATATATACTCAATTGTAAAATAAAAGGCAAGGCGTGGGAATATTTTCACGGACGTTTAGACGTTAATGTGTTCTGCTTGGTTAAACAAATTGTTCACGTATCGGTCATAATATGACGACTTTATAAGCAAACTGAATCCCATTTGACAGCCAACTTGATCTTATAATCACTTAAAATTTCTACAAAGTTCTTAAACTTCATAAACAATCGGGTCGTCTCGTCATTTTGGCACGTGGTTGGAAACTAATTTCTGTGCCAAGTAAAGTGGATTCTGACATAAACATAACTGCGCATGCTCGTAAAAAGAAAACAGCAGAGGCGTTACTTCGAGGTTTTAAATACATTTTATTCTCAGGAAATTATTATCATTTAATCATTGAAAAAGTTTTAAAAACATACAATAAAAAAGATTATAATAAATGAAACAAATTTGCTGAATATAACAATTTTATTCGTATTTTACTTGAGATTTCAAGAAAGATTTCACTGGATACTGTAGTAATTTTAAAGAATGTTTCGTAGAAGGTTCAAAAAAGGTTTTTGAAAACGATTTTCCAAGGAAATTCAAATAAGTATAGTCTAAAAATAACCTAGAGAATGGAATAGAGGTTTTGCACCATCACGTGCAGGCGCCCATGATACAGCTTGGGCTGGTTAGATAGCAGAACATGAAGAATTGAATTCTTTCTCATGTAGAACGGTTGTATTGTTCCTGCCATCTAACATGGCTGCCGTCACGTGATGGTGCAAAACCCCTATATAACAGGATAAGGCCCATACAGGTCATCTAGACTCACTCGTGTTTTATTTATTCATTTATTTATTTTCCAGGCTGCTGATTATAACAAAAATGTGGCGGCGCCACTACCCTCAACCCATCAAATCCTGATGATCTGTGAACTTAAAAATATCCACCCAAACATCATCCACATTGATGCGCATCAGAAAAACATGGGAAGTTTTCTCAACTTCGTTACGTCGGGGAAGCTTCCAGCAATCATCTATGGTAATGAGGAGCCTTATCGTGCCATCGATGACGCAGAGGAAATAGTGGAATTCTTGGACGAAACATACCCCAATCCGCCACTTAAAAGTTTTTCCAAGTCAGCGTTAAGTAAGTATTCTGATAAGACTTCTCTTCAACGAGATAGATTGCGGTTGGGTTGCCTGTGTTAGACGTTTGCTGCGTGGGACGTGATTCAAAGAGCTTACCATATCGATCTCTTATTCTCGTTCCCAGACCATTCATTAGTCAAATTGTAATCGTATTAGACTACGATTTGGCTAATGCGTAGGGTCTAGGTACGAGAGTCATTTCATGCAATCAAAATGCAGCATTGAGGTACGTCAACTACAATTAGCGACATTCGTTAAGCCAATCACAGCACGCGAAATGACGGTTCAAGTGATGATGATTATTGAGCATAGCACGGTGACGGCACTACACGGTACAGCTAATTTTCAGTTTAAAATCATTTTCATGTTATATTTTGCAGACATACAACGAAAGAATTTCCTTTCAGCATTTCGTAAGATGTTGAAAAACCATGGTGGGGAAGAAAAACTACTTGAAGAGCTGCAGTGGCTGAATATTAAACTTAAAGAAAAGAAAACAAGATTCCTTGATGGAGATACCATTAAACTCCCCGATTGCTACCTACTTCCTCTGTTACACTTGATACGAGTCGCTGGAAAAGTCAACAAATTTGAGATTCCTGAAAAGTTCACTCGAGTCTGGGATTACATCCGGGCAGCTGATGAATTACCAGCATTCACCAAACACATGCCACCTGATGACCTCATAATCAAACACTGGTGCAACTAATGAGTTTATGTCACCACAGGTAGCCCAGTATAGTTTTGATAGTTGTGACGTATTCACGGTGCTATTGCTGGTTTTCAATCAATCCCATGCGAATAAAACAACAAAAGAGAACGCGGCAACGTTAAATGTTATAACAAAGGGCAATAATGACGTCTTTTTTAAACCAATATGAAGGCATGAAAACCAGTTATTGATGCCGTGAGCACTATTAAGGCTTGGGCTTCCTGCGTTAAGTCAAAATTCCTGCCAACAGATTGCCAAAGATAGTTTTTAATCTCTGACGCATTTCCGGGTCCAATTACCCGTTCATTTTTGTAAGTACTTCTTGAACGTTTTCCTTCGTTGCAAAAGACCTTTAAAAACTCATAAGTGCAAAGTTTAATTCTCCTTTATAGGTTTAAGGTAATACCCCTATTACACGTACCTAACTCTAGTTTTAACTTAGCGCGCTTTTCATATATTTTAAAACAACTCAATACGCAGCACACTTCTTCGTGCTTTGGCTTCCTTCCTTTCCTTCAAAATTACAACAATCTGAGTTAGTGAATTCTTTATTGACATGACGGAAGAAAAAACCCAGTCGTGCGAAGTTGTCAAATCTTTTCAGAATGATGTAATGCGCGAAAATCTTTAAAGACAAACTTCACATTGATAAACCATTTTTAGGGTATATTATGTATATATATATATATATATATAACATATATAGGGCATCCTAATTGACAACGTACGTACGATGTTAAATTGTTGTCATTATCCTAACTTAGCGCGCTTTCCTTGTTTCTGCGACCAAGACAACTCCTGGCGTAGGATAGTTCTTCGTGCTTTTGTTGCCGTCCATCAAATGCAAAACAGTCTGAGTTGAGCCAAGTCAGTAAATACTTGATTGATGGAAGCAAAAAGCCGAGTAGCTGCGCGAGGTTGTGGTCGTCTCAGAAAGATGAAATGCGCTTCTAATGCTCGAAAAATCCAATAAATACTTTACTGGTTAAACAATTTCATTTAGCGTTTATATACAAATCCCCGTACAACTAAGGGCATATTGACAACGTACAATGAGGTTTAAAAGTTGCCACTAACCTGAAAACAAGTCTAGAGTTGGAAAGTTCTAAACAGGTATGTTAAAAATAAATCTGATTGATTTCTGAGAACAATATTTTTAGACAACTTTATACAATAATCTTTTACGGTGCAATTTGAACGTGCTGCCCGCGTGAACAATTTCTGATCAAAGCGAGATCTATAGACACCTAACCCAATAATAAATATAATTTTCTCCTTAAGGAAATGACTAAGATATGTTGTCATCTCATTTTTTCTGCCCTTTAACATGGCTGCCCTAAAAACCCTCTGTGTCCAGAGGGAAAATTCAGTAAAAATATATAAAAGTGCAACGATAGCAATTTTTCAATTACTTCATAAATATAAAGCAAGACCTGGTTAATGCATGTCTGAAACAGTCGAGAGTAAAGGCGCAATTACACAGAGAAAATTTTCTCTGCAACTTGTCTCGCAACAGCGTTGCGACACAAGTTGCAAGAGTGTTTACACGGTGCAATGGAGTCGTAGCCGTTGCCAAAAGAAAAACCGAATTCTGCTTTTGGCAACGATTTGCTGCAACTTGTCTCGCAACATTTCTTTCAAATTGCGCTGTAGATTACACGCTGCAATGCTCCATGCAACTTGTGTCGCAACGCCATTGCGAGATAAGTTGCAGAGAAAATTTCTCCGTGTAATCGCGCCTTTAATCGTGTATATACATCATAGATCAGATCATGGATCAGAACATCGTAAACATGCACACGCGCACTTGATAAGGAAGCGTACTGGGCTAGAGAATATACTTCTAAAAACACAAAAAGTTGTTTTACAGGATGATTTCTTTGCAGAGTATCCTCTGGAATGGAGGGAGCGACGGTGGGATAGAAAGAGGGAGGAAATAAAGAAAAATTGGATGGATGCAAAAAATAAAGGTTGGGTGGATAGAGGCCTAGGGATGGATGGTTGGATGGATGGATGGATGAATGGGTAAATGGATTGATAGTAAGTGGATGAATGGATGGTAAGGTTGGAGGGAGGGAGGGAGGGAGAGAGGGAGGAAGGGATGGATGGATGAATGGATGGATGGACGGATGGATGGATGGATGGATGGACGGGTGGACGGATGGATGGATGGATGGATGGATGGATGGATGGATGGATGGATGGATGGATGGATGGATGGATGGATGGAGGGATGGATGGATGGATGGATGGTTGGATGGATGGATGGATGGATGGATGGTTGGATGGATGGATGGATAATCAGCTGATTACACCGGTGTCCCCAGCCACCATTGTGTTGTAGAGGAAGACGAAGAAGAGCACCGATGGTTTGGATTATGAACATTATAATATCCGAAGTTATCATCCCAAGACGAATAACCATCTTTAACTTCTATTACACCTCCAGAACTAGCATCAAAGTCACATCCCATGTTGGGCTTTCCATAGCCACAGTCAACATATGGATGGCGGGTAGGCAATTGTTGAAAAACTGTGGTGCATTTCCTACAGTTTATACCTCTTATGTCTATATACTGTACACGTGCACACATCGCTCCATCATAAGTTAAAATATCCATGTATTTCAGCAACCCTTTCATGTAATCCCGTTTGGATAGACCATCCGTGTCGTACTTACAAGTAGCTCTCCATAGAGTTGAATTACTTTTTAAATGCAACATAACCGACCTCGACAAACGGTAGTTGTCCCATTTTGGAGTCATGGGGTTGACAGGAAAGTCGACAGTAAATGGCTTTGTCTTGTAATCAAGATGTTTAGAAAACACGAATGATTATATCAGTGTCCACACGAAGCCCGGCTCAGTCGTAAAGTCACAGAAAACATTAATTTTGTCCCCAGAGGGTAAAGTGATGGGGTATTCTCCACTGGTACGACCTGCACCATAAGCAGCGCAAGTCATGGGATGCTCACACATTTTGCCTGTGAAATCTGAACGACACTGACATTTGAACTTTCGCTTGACGTCGTCACACTGCTCGATACAGGTTCCTCCGTTGAGACAAGGCACAAATCTACAACAGCCATTTCTACAGTGTCCCGCACAAGATGCTGGAGTATGCTGTAAGTAAAGATTCAAAATTTTAGAGAGGGCTTTGTATATGAATGTGTAACATACGGAGCGAAATTGCGATAAGGTGTGATACTTTTCGTACTATTTATCCAAAACAATTTAAACAAAATGCTTACATATATATACAATTTCCATTCCCACCTGTACAAATCCAGCTCTAGGTTGCCGCACTTATATTACGCTCAACAAAATTGCCAAATTCTGATTGGCCGAGAGCAGTATAATCAATCGTTAATTGCACTCCATATGAGTATCTATATTACTTCATTTGCTGTGGGAAACACGCATAGCGACAAATGTGAAATATAACTGACAAAACTGATGAACAACAACTGCTTTCTGTTTTCAGGAAGGTTTGGTGAAAAGATCGTATAAAATTAATAGATAATTGCCAAGCCGGCTTCGAAAGTTTTAAGTGCTTTTAATCGCCTAAAGACTTTTTCAAAACATGGTCACTCATACCTATTAAATTAAGAATTGTATTGAAGGCCATGCGATTTCCTGTACATATATTATTGTATTTCATTATTTAACAATTATTGAGTGATTATCGGGGAATATTTACCGAGACGCGAGTCTTCGAGCGGCGAGATTTAATATTCCCCAATAATCACTGAGCCTGAGGCAAATAATTGTTTTGGTATAAATACACAGGTGACTCTTTCAAAAAAAGAAAAAAAAAGAAGATAAAAGGCATTTTTTTCCGGTAACAGCGACAAAGCGGCTAGCCGCCATTTTTTGGATTTTCGCTCGAGGTGATTATAGTGTGAGTTTCTTGACCAATCAGCGCTCGAGACTTTTATAATCACCTGCGTATTTTTACTAATTGCTTGTATTACGAAGTCCATTCAAAGTCACGCGCCACGCATATATAAAGTGACAATTATTTAAATGGCTTACATGTTTTGCTCACAAGAATGGACAGGCGTGTTTTCGTGCTTAGTGAATGGCTCCGCTTAATTGCTGAATAAGCAGCGTGAATTACTGAGCCATTAGATTAATTTTCACCTGTATATTCACAGCATGATACATTGCAAATCTAGCTTGATGAAGTTATTTTTTCACCTGTTGTTTAAACTTTTGTTGAAGCTCGTAATACTGGTATCCAAGCTTTTCCTTAAAGTGTCCTGGTTCTGTTTGTCTGTCCTCGTCCATCAGCTCGCATCGTGTACCAAACAGTTGATAGGACACGCATGCGCAGTCCATCACACAGCCATTAAAACACTCCTGGATGTTGGAGGTTGTAAAATTCTTGTAAGAATGTCCAAGGAGGGCGTAGTCAGATACTTTGTCAGCAGCCCTGAAAGATCCGGTGTATCGGACGACTGGACACGTGTTTTGGGTAGCCGTTGTCATGGATACGTAGTAAACTAAGCAGAATATTGTCCAAAGGGCCACCATTATTGAACTGGATAAAAAACTCTAAAAAAAAATGATTATGGAAATTAATATCATGTGCTTTCTATTTTCTTTGTTCACCACACACGTAGCTAGTTCGATCGTGTTGAAATTCTCTCTTGTGGCAGCATTATCAAAATAAATATATGTAACTAAATCATTTCTTTTTTATGTTTTTTAGCTCTTTCAAATGGAAATTATTTGGCTTTATTTCAAGAGAAACATTAAACCTTATATCCTTAATGAATTACATAATTAAAGGCAATTGACAGAAGGCGAATTAAATTATTTATAACTGAAAAATTAACTGTTTTGGATGGCTTTTAAAACTGCAAATTAGCCAGAAAAACCTTTTTCAGTAGTTCAACATGTAAAGGATATCTTATTATCTTGACTGAATTATTATTTAAATCTGCTAAGGTAGGATAAGAGCCGTATATGAAGTATCATTGAGAAACCCTGGAACAGTGCAAATATCCTGCGATATTCGTACTCTAGGTTATTTTGTACAGTAAAAAACCGGTTTTGAAAAAACCTAGTTCAAAGAAAAAAATCGTTTTGAAGCCTTCTTTTCGAGAAAAAGTAAGCTCAATTGAAATGAATAACAAAATAACTTATTAGACATTTTTCTCGACTTCGTAGTTTGTCTAGTCTCCCCCACTGCAGCCGCTTTCGAATTCAGCGTCGTCACGCATTTTCACGCCCTAAAAGATATCTATTTAAAACAAAATGTCTAATAAGATCTATATATCCAACCTTCCAACTATCTATACATTAAGAGAGAATTCTTTTTCGTATTCAAGCAGTGAGCGCCAAAAACTATTTTCTGAGAAAGGCTGTTGTACAAGGTTAAAATCGTGTTATTCGGAAAGTTAAATTGAAATCAAATTGTTAACCCAAAGCAAAAATTTATTCGAAAATGAGCGGGTTTAGGCCTTTATTTGCTTAGTTCCCATATATTTTCTATAAAAAAAGCCTGACAAAGCAACATTCTAACTCAATTATAACAAAATATCTGTGCAATTGAAAATACCGCTTCAAACAGGCATTTTATCATAGTACATCAGTTTGTAACTGTTTAAAAAAGGTTTTGAGTGTTAACCCAAAACGAAAATTGGGATCAAAATTCATACGAAAGTCTAGTTTTTGGCGCTTTTTGCCATTATTGCTCATTATTGAAAAAAATGTCCTCTTAACAGACAACTCAAAACATGTACCTCGTAATAAATCGACTAAAGGCATCGACTATAGATAAAAGTCGGATAATTATTTTTTTAAATGATATTTTTGCTTAAAAAGAGCCTTACCTGGTTTATTCTGACGTGCAAAGGATGAAAATATGAACTAGAACTGAATTATGCAGAGAAAAAGATCACCTGGACTCCTAAAGCCTACGGCATCAGCTTCAAGAGTTCAGTTCTAATTGGTGAAGAACTGTGGGACTTAATTCAATGACATGTCACCATGGTAACACAAGATAAACATATTCTTGGGACTACAAAAACTACAAATTAACAAATTCATATAGCTCCTTTTCTAGATGCAAAAAATAAAAAACAAACAAACAAACAAACAAACGAACGAACGAACAAACAAATAGTTGTTCATAGCATTTGTGGCTTGCTCTACACATCTCTCTAAGTTGATGGAAATTGAAATTTTCACATTTTCCTCTCGCAAGGGGAACAAGGCTATTAAATAACAGTTACGATGCAATCCTACATCAGTTGAATCCCACAGAAACGTAACAATAACATTAATATGATAAAATGGTCCACACTGACAGAAAGTCTTGAGACGATATTCTTTCCTGATTCAAGAAAACAAAGCCGTAAGAGGTAAAAAGAGGTAAAAGAAAGAAAGAAAGAAAGAAAATAAATAAAAAGCAAATGCTGTAAATCCTATAAGAGAGTGGTACAAAAAAGTTGTTGTTGTTGTTGTTGTTGTTGTTGTTGAAAGAAGGAACGAAAGAAAGAAAGAAAGAAAGAAAGAAAGAAAGAAAGAAAGAAAGAAGGAAGGAAGGAAGGAAGAAAGAAAGAAAGAAAGAAGGAAGGAAGGAAGGAAGGAAGAAAGAAAGAAAGAAAGAAAGAAAGAAAGAAAGGAAGAAAGAAAGAAAGAAAGAAAGAAAGAGAGAAAGAGAGAAAGAAAGAAAGAAAGAAAGATAGATAGAAAGAAAAGAAGAGAGAAAGAGCACAGTACTTTTTTTCATATCCCGGTGTTATATCTGACAGTGTGGGAACCCTGTGTGTTCTAACCCAGTCCACCTGGTCCACCTTCCACGTTCCTGTTGCAGATAGCAACTAGTTTTTTATCTGCTTGTCTTTTCTTTCCAATCTCCTCCAAAAACCTTGAAAATATAACCATGGGTAGGAAATTCTTTGTCGGTGGTAACTGGAAGATGAATGGCAGTAAGGCTAAAATCGATGAAATCCTGAAAAATCTTCACGACAACTCGCTCTCTGCCGATACAGGTTTGAAATTATCCAATTATTGATCTTCAAAATAATGTCAAAAATCTGTTTTTAAAAGTACAAAATGTTTTGAAAATAAATCAGAAACCACGAGAAATATTTCTTTGTTAGCACATTCAATTTAATTTAAAATTTGATTTTTTAACTAAAAGATATGAATGATTTACTGCTCTTGTAAAGCTTATGTGTTTAATTATTTTCTGCTTCAGGCTCAGTTATAATTATTATTTTAAACTTATATGAAGCTTATTATTTTGATATTAACAGGCTTATAAGTTTTATAAATTCTACTCTTATATTTCTTGTATATTCTTAGAAAAATCTACCATTTGATCATTTATAAGCTTATACTTTTATCCTAAAATTTCTTTTCATTTTTGTAGTTTGCAGTTAATATATTACTGATTTTCTCTTCAGAGGTAGTGATCTCCCTTCCATCCCTCTACCTGAGCTATGTTCGAAGTTCAGCCAAGCCAGAGATTGGTGTCGCAGCACAAAACTGTTATAAGGTTGCAAGTGGTGCTTTTACGGGGGAAATAAGGTTGGTCGTATATCAACCGAGATTTCAATTTATTATGTCTCGGGGAAAGATTATAAAATAATCAATCCCAGGGGTTTCATCCTTAAAGTTTTGAAATGTTGGAAGAAGATCATGAACCAGCCAGAGAGTCTAAGTGAACGTTTTATAAATCACTAAGCTAGATATAAATGGGAGTTTAAGCTGGAGAATTTCGCTCATTTACCAGAGAGCATTCTCCAATCCCCAACCCTGTTATTTCCTGCTCCCTTTTAGCTCCCAGTTTTTCCTGTTCCTCCTATCCCTTTCTCCTAGAGCCGCAAGTGTTAACGCTATGCATTAACCATTTACAGCTATTTTCATAAACTTGCAAACGGCCTAGCATCGAGCTGCTACTGAAATTTGTTTTTTTCCTGCGATCAATCAAAACTTATTAGACAGCACCTTTCATATTTGACTGGCGGCAGTGAAAAACCAAGTTCCCAGCGAGAAAATCGTAACTACAGAGTTGGCATGTTTATGAAAATAGCAGTGTAAACAGATTTTACAGTTTGTGTCTTCTTTGGCTTGTTTCTAATTTTAGTCCAGAAATGATTAAAGATTTGAACTGTGAGTGGGTGATCCTTGGTCACTCTGAGAGACGAAACATTTTTGGAGAAAATGATGAGGTAATATGATATGCCATCCCTTTTATGGTTGGTCTATTTAAAAGGCCAACAAAAAAATAAGTGTGTTTCCCATTACATGAGAAAAATAATTGGGGCTGGTAGGTCGGATTTTTTTACTGATACAACAGTGGAAATGAGCTTACTGGGAACCCTGTGACAAAAATCAGCAAGAAAATCAGGGTCAGTCGTGGAACAGGAAACACACTTATTTTTTTGTTTTGCCTAATCAATGTTATGGCGTAGTGCTCAGTATTACGCTTGTCTCTTACTTCTGGGATCTCGGGTTGATTTGATATATTAAAGTGTTGCTTAAATTTCAAAACTTACTCATTTGATGCTATTTTAGCATGCAAAATTCAGCTTTAAGGCTACAATATTATAAATTGTATATGTTTTCAGCTGATAGGGGAGAAAGTAGCCCATGCTTTAGCTAATGATGTCAAGGTTATTGCTTGCATTGGGGAATTGCTGTCAGAAAGAGAGACAGGAAAAACCACTGAGGTTGTGTTTAGGCAAATTAAAGCTATTGCAGGTGAGTTGTGCATAAGGACTTCAAACATGTGGTAGTCATGTGACAGAATCAACATTACCAGTAGTCATGTACATCAGTCACATGAAAGTATTACTATCACCAGTGCAGTCGTGAATGTGGCAGTATCGACATTACTAATTTAATAGTCATGTGACAATATCAACTTTGCCAGTACAGTCATATGAAAGTATTATGCTGATTACCCTTGCAGTCAAATGACATTATCTAAAGCACTGAAGAATATAACAATTTCAAGATTAGCATATTTCACCAATATTATGTTGTTTTCCTCTAGACAAGGTTTCTGACTGGAGCAAAGTTGTTATTGCATATGAACCTGTCTGGGCCATAGGAACAGGAAAAACAGCTACTCCACAACAGGTTAGTACCTTTATGAGGTGAAGATAGTCAAGTCTAATAGTCTCTGTGGGTGGGACCTTGGTGGCAATGGGGATAGAGCCTCTGGGGACTTGGGTTTGATTCCCACAGTCTACATGTACTTCACACTCAAACTTATTATGTTATATCTGTGAGTTAGCTGTAGCCTCATTTTTATCAACCCAGTGCTTGCATGTTTCTGAGTTTGATCTGTGAATTATCTGTGCCCTGACTTAGATCAGCCCAGAGGTTGTTTCAGGGTTCTATCTGTGAATTATCTGTGCCCTGACTTAGATCAGCCCAGATGTTATTTCAACATATTGAAAAAAAGGTTGGGGTAGGAAGGGCAAAATGATAAAGGTTATTCTCATTCTTAATAATCTAATATTTGATGCAACAGGCACAAGAGGTACATCAACAGTTGCGTGACTGGTTCAAAAAGAACGTATCAGCAGTTGTTGCTGAAGGGATTCGCATCATCTATGGAGGTATGTCACGCAATCCTCAGATCTCAGACATGAAGTGCCAAATTTTTGTCTTTTGGTGTTATTGGTCAGGCTATTTCACGGATATGTGGTTGACACTCTATATCATGAATTTGATATATCTTGTAATATTTTTATTTCATTATATCTCTTTTATTGTAGGGCATATTTAATTTGGAGCCTTGCTCTGTTGTATGTCCCTCACCATGTTTTTTAGCTTTTTTATGTTACTATTATTTATCATGGTGAAAGTTATTAAATAAATAGATAAATAAAACTTTTCTTCACACAAATAATAATCAATACCTAAAGCAATGACTTTATTATTTATTTATATTTCATAAAAAATAGATTGAATTAATTGTTTTTAGAAAAGGTAGGACTTCACCTCAATTCACTTCAATTTTGCTAATGATTTTACTTCACCCTAATGATAATCAATAACTCAAGCAATAAAGTGTTTCATAAAGAATAGATTTTTTTGAAAGGGTAGCACTCCACCTTCCCAACTGATATAAACTTGTGACTCTCTGTCTTTGTTTAAATGTCTGCAAATGAAATGAGACTTTCATTTTAGGAAATGTCTGGGTTTTTCAATGTCATTTTGAAAAAGGATTTAACAGAACATTAAACAAAAAATGGTGTTAAAACTCATTAGGATCAAAAAATCCACAAACAAAAATCTAGGCATGGGCTTCCCGTGTTGCCTAAAGCCTAAGACAATATTTTTATTTCCCCAGGTTCTGTAAATGCTAAAAACTGCCGTGAACTGGCTTCTGAACCAGATATTGATGGCTTTCTCGTTGGTGGGGCTTCACTGAAACCAGAGTTTGTCCAGATTGTCAATGCAAGACTCTAAGAGCTAGGGCAAGAAGCTACTCTCTAATTGGCTGCTTCAGAACAAAATATTAAACATGATTTGTTAAGGTAACTGGTGTATGACTGACCCCTCCCCTCTAAGTGGATTACACACTGTATTCATATATCTGGAAGATGAATAGGAGACTGGTACAGAGAACCTTAAAATGAGGCTAGTTGTCCATAGTTGAACAGATTTTTTTCTTTTTTCTTTCTGATTATTATTTTTTATCGTTTTGTTTTTTATTGTTGTATTTTCTTTTTAATGAAAATTCTTATTTCAGGAACATTAGATTTATATTTAATTTATGATGAAGTTGGTGCTATGTTTTCACCAAATTCTGCTAGCCTCGTTTTCGTGTTCGTTGGTACTCTTTCTTGTGCATCTTCTAGAGATACGAATAGGGTTAAAAATATTGTTATAATTTATAGGATGTGTTATTGGTTAAGGAACAAGTTTTATCGATGGATTATTAGAATTGAAATTAAAAGAACAATGAATAGTTTTTTAGGTCCATGTTCTTAAACCATGCGATATAAAGACAAAACATTGATCCCTCGGGCTCCGTATTCATGTAGAAAAAAAATATTACAAAGCTTCAAAAGTTTCTTTGAATTTTACTAAAAAATTTCTGGAAATACTTGAAAAAATTCTTTACCAAAATTATTAGAACAGTTTCACACTCTCAAACTCTCTCTCTTATTCTAAAAGAGGGTAGCACTTAATAGCCTAATCTTAATAATTTTTAAAATTTCTTTTGCTTTCTCTCTCTCCATTTTTTTCCTCTTTCTTACTTTCTCATTCGTGAAACCTTTTGGTTAGTAGTCCAGCAGTAGACCAAAGTTCTTACGTATGGAATAGAATTTGTACACTATGAGGGAATTCTCCACTACCATCACAGATAGCAAACAGTCTTCTATCGTTAGTCAATGCCATGTCTGCGATACCTGAGATAGTCCCATAGTACGATACCAAGCTTCCATCTCGCTTATAGCATCGGATCACCCTAAACAGACCACTGTATGCTAGGATCGTATCAGTATGGGGATCAGACTCGATAACAAGTGGGAAACAACGATGTTCCTCTGCGTCACTTTTCAACATACTTTCACCAAAACTTCTCACGTAGTGACCTCTGGAGTCAAATACTTTAATCATACAACAATTAGACGACTTATCGCAGTCGGAAACGTAAAATTCATCATTTAGATACACAGTTTTGCTAGGGTATAGGAGTTTTCCCTCCCCTGTTGCACCAAATGCTAACGAAACGGTTCCATCGGTGTTGAAGACTTGAACGTACGACTCGTAATCTGGTGCTACGTTTTGACAAGTGATGACAATTTGCTGGGATTTAAGAGTCGATACGTGCGTAAACCAATGTGTGTTCTTGGATAATCTTGCAAGGCAACGGACGAATCTCCCGGATGTATCGAATGCTTGTAGACGCGATGGGTTCCCGAACAAGCACCCATCAGAAACAGTCATTATGTGGGGACTCAGAAATGATATTCCTGTCGGACATTCGAGTTCTCCGTCATTAGACCCTCTTGTTATTCCAACTTGTGTTAAGAATTCTCCATTGTCTTTATACAGCAACACAGAATGCGAACCTTGGTCAGAAACGGCAATATTTCCTTGTGTACTGGCTGCTATTGCGAAGGGGTGAAATTTCTTTTCCATTGCCTCGGGTACACCTAAACTTCTAAAGCGAGTCCCAGGCTTGATTATATCCAAACCAGCAGATAAGCCTTTTTCTATGCCTTGCATTTTAGAGCTCTTTGTTTTGTTCCTACGATTTACATGCCCGAATGAAGATCTACTCAAGCATTGTGAAAAATCCCGATTTTTTCTAAACTCCAAAGTCGATGTCCTTAAATCTAATCCTTGGTAAACTTGTTGCAATCTAGTTGCCGCAGATTTAGCTTCGTCTAGATGATTTAGAAAACTTTTTTGTCGTTTAACAATATTCTTAATTCATTCTGTTTTATAACATCATCGATGTTATTTACCAAAGTTTCTGTTCGTCGTATTAAGACCGTGGATGGATGGATAAATGCTTCTCTTTCAACCAATTCATCCACTTCTTGGAAGAGCTGGCTTTCTTGACTTTTGATAACCTCGATGATATTTTCTGCAGTTTCGTGGATAACTTGCTTTATTTTATTTCCCTCATGGATTAAAGCCTTCTTTATTCTTCGAGATAAATCATTAATCGACTCTAACCTTGCTTTGCAGTCTGTAATAGCTGTAGCTATCTCTGCTTTAGCTTTTTGAGCCGGAGAGTCCTTTAATAGTTTTATAATCGTTGAGTTAGTTGGTAAATTCTTTGGCCCACCGACGGGAAGACGAAAGTTTGAACGGCATAAGGGACAGCGATGAGGCCGGCTCTCTGTACCCGACTTAGCGAGATCTTCAACACACTTTAGACAAAGATTATGAAGACATGGCAATGTTTTCGGCTCACAAAACTCGTCTAAACAAATCGGGCAGAGATATTCCTCGCTAGAAAATTCTCCTCTAACTTCCACACTACCCGAGGAAGCCATTTCCCGAAGATGAGCCAAGGTCCTTATAATCTAGTTAGATATGTTTTCCTTTTGTAACCAGTTAGGCCACATGTATAATGAATATATTAAAAAAATTAACGGACCAAAACAAATATTGAATTAGCATAAGTAGTTGCTATTGTTTTTCCGTGCACTGAGCTGTGTGTAGGATATTTGGCCTTGTATTTTTTCCATGAACGTTCAATGAAGTGTAACACTTTGAAGACAAATATGATAAAATGATTAATACCCCCCCCCCCCCCAAAACAACAAATTAATGCCAAAAACATTATTCAAACCATAGCCTAAATTTTTAAAAAAATCCTATATGTCGTCCTATGTGTCGTCTTGAAAATTTCAAAACATTTCGCTCTTTTTGTCGCGTCCTTGAAAAAACTTTGGATACTATTAATTTCCTTTAGAATTGATATCAACCAACATGGCGGTCATGCGACGTCACAGCCGCCATATTGGAAACTAGAAAACGATTTGTCCTTGATTTCATCCTACATGGCTCCCATTTTATATCTATTCACAGTTGCCTAATAAAGTATTGAGCTTTTCAACAAGGTAATGAATGAATGTTATTCATAAAAAAATCATCATTATTTATCCAGTAGGGGCCGGGTATTTCCTAGCCTCCTTTGCAGCCGTTCTTAGGGTCGTCACGCAAACGTTGCGTGACGACCCTAAGAACGGCTGCGAAGGAGGCTAGGTATTTCCATAAATCAAACAAATTCTCGTTTTTTCAATGCTCTTTATTCTCTAGTTTCTATTGCCCATAGGTTGGGCCACTGCCTAAAAAGTACAAGTTCACTTATCTTGTCTCTAATCCAACAGTGTCATGTTTATCATAGACTGACCCCTTTTGATTCATCGACTCAATATTCAAACACAGAACGTCCAGTCAAGGCTGTGGGTACATTGAATCTCGAAAAGCACATGTGGATGTGCGCTGCTATATTGTGCCACCTCTCATCTCTGGGTTCGATTCCCTAGACTCACCATTATATGTGAGTAGAGTTGCTAGTTGGTTCTCTCCTGTGCTTAGAACATTTTTCTCCCTCGAAAAAAATCAATTTATAATTCCAGTTCGATCATGGAACGAGGGCCGCGAGTTTGTTTCCCGCTTATGTTATTTCAATCTTCAACCCTCTAGCCTCGATTAAATTCTTCGTGCTTGACCAATCAACCGATGTATCAAAAGTGGTCAGTCGATCTTAACTTTTCATATCCTTTAATCTTGTTGTACATTCGTTGAGAGGCCTGATTACAGTTGTCCGTGAAAACCCGGTACGTTTTCCCGCCAGTCTTGACGTAATCTCCTACCCTTGCGCCTGTCACTTTCTTGGACTTTTCAACCTTCCACTTCTTGCTCATGTTTTTGGCATCCGTGACAACTGTCTGGCTCGATTTACCGTATCCGGGTCCCTTGTGAACAAGATATCTCTTACCTACGATCAATTTTTTCTTAATTAAGCTTTTAGTTGGCCTTTTTTGACTCATTTACTCAGGGTTGGCCTCATTTCAGCGTCAAAATATTCATTGGAACACGTGAATATTTTACATAAAATTGAGGTTAACCCTGAGCAACAATTCGAAGCTGGAGTATTCGAGCGCTTCGTCCCATATACAACTCCAAACGCGGCCCTTTTTCTCGTGTCATGTTTACCTTCTGTCAATCTTTTACAAAGACCTGCGTCAGTTTTTGCAAGCTAAAAATTTTAACGCAACGTTTGTCAGATTGGTCTCCCAGTGGTTCAACATCACTTACCTGAAGCGGTAGTCACGACAACACCAGAATGTGGGACCCCAAGCTTCCCTAAGAATCCATTCAAAGGTCGCTTGACTCGCTCAACTTTGACGACTTTCGAGTTGTAAAGTCTCGTGAGCCCAGATTTTGTCTTGATGCTGTGGGGAGGTGTTGCCTTGCTGCAAAACGACAAGTAATTTGCATTATAATATTATCAAGTAGCTTTTATTTTTCGTTTTTGAATAATTGTTGAAATTGAGCAAGTAAATTGGTTTCATTTCTTACGAACCAACATGGCGGAAACGTGACGTCATAGCCGCCATATTGGATTCTTGAAAAAACGGTTCGTCTTTGATTTCATTCATCATGGCTGCTTTTTTTTTTGTTTGTTTGTTTTTTGTTTGTTGGTTTGTTGTTGTTGTTGTTTTTTTGTTTGTTTTTGTTTCTTATAACATGCAAAGCCACTTATAAATAATAATAATAGGTATTTGTCTTCAATGTTAAGAATCAAGTAGCGGATACGGTAACATATCGCTATGGTAAGTAATATCGTTAATATTTTACGGTATGAACTTACATTTTTCTTCCGGATTTGCTGAACCATCCTTTTCTAACAAACGAGAAAAAAAATACAAGCAGTTGGTTTATTGATACAATTTTTTGTTTGTTATAACATGTAGAGCCATTTATTCTCTGGAATAGGTATTAGTCTTTAATGTTAAGAATCAAGTAGCGGATACCGACGGTAACATATCGCTATGGTAAGTAATATCGTTAATATTTTACGGTATGAACTTACACTTTTCTTCCGGATTTGCTGAACCATCCTTTTCTAACAAACGAGAAAAAAATATAGGCAGTTGATTTATTGATACAATTCAATCTGCTCAATGTAATGCTGTAATACGCCATATTGGACGATAGTTTTGTCTTTTGAGTTATAGTTTTTAATGAACACGGCTAAAAATTTGTCAGTGAATATCAACCAATATGGCGGTCGTGTGACGTCATAGCCGCCATATTGGAATTTAGAAAACGATCGGTCACGGGAAAGTAAAACAAGTTTCAACAGGGTATAACAAGGTATAACACACTTATAGAGAGGATGATGGACGATTGATATCTTCCGAAATATCTTACTTTAAAAACTTCTAGTCATTCTTTTCGTTTGAGACTTTTGGCCCAAAGAAACTTTTTCTTTCACGCTTTAACTTAATTTCACGCTATCAACTTACATTTTCCTTCCTGTCCTACTCAACCATCCTTTCCTAAAAAAAAAAAAAAAGTTCGATCAGTCGATTCCTTTAAGACAATTCATTCTGTTATCCATTATTCTCTCTTACCTCTTTCTTTGGATTTTACGGATTCTGCGGATTCTTAAAAAAAAAAAAGATATAATTTTTAGCGTTTTATTATTTATGAGCGTTTCTGTGAAAACAATGAAATAAGACAAAAATAACCAGTATTCCATTTTACCTTCGGTATCGCGGACTGGTTATAAATTAATATTAATCCATTAATGAATGATAATTTATAGATAATTATCGTCTTACCTTCGGTAACGTCTCACTTTGCGAACCCTGTTAAACATGGAATATTATTACATTTGATTGGTTGAAAGTTATGAAAAAGAGTTAATGATAGTAAAAATATTAATAAATATTATTAATCAATGTACCGTCGTGTCTAAATAAATATAATCATTATAAATAATATTACCTTCGGTAACGTCTCCACCTGCGAACCCTGTTAAACATGGAATATTATTATAATTATTAGTTAAAAGTTATGAAAAAGAGTTAATGATAGTAAAAATATTAATCAATATTATTAATCAATATACCCTCTTACCTTCGGTAACGTCTCACCCTGCGAACCCTGTTAAACATGGAATATTATTATAATTATTAGTTCAAAGTTATGAAAAACAGTTAATGATATTAAAAATATTAATAAACATTATTAATTTATTAATATAACGTCTTACCTTCGGTAACGTCTCACCCTGCGAACCCTGTTAAACATGGAATATTATTATAATTATTAGTTCAAAGTTATGAAAAACAGTTAATGATGGTTGAAAATATTAATAGATAATTTATAGTCAGCAACTCTGTAAAACTTATCGTGTCTAAACAAATATAATCATTCTAAATATTATTACCTTCGGTAACGTCTCACCCTGCGAACCCTGTTTAACATGGAATATTATCATAATTTTTAGTTAAAAATTATGAAAAAAAGATAAAATGAAAATAAATAAATATTAATGAATATCATTAATTAAAATCTACCGTCTTACCTTCGGTAACGTCTCGCCCTGCGAACCCTGTTAAACATGGAAAAACATTACATTTAAAGTTATGAAAAGTTATTAAATTGTCAAAATTAAAATTAAAAAAAATGAAAATGATAACAATAATATAAGTAATAATATCTAATAGTGACAAAATAGCTAGATTTTATCATACGGCCAAGACAGAAAGTTTCAGCTTTAGTAATATAATTGGAAGTCATAACAATTCGCTAATAAGACTTTATCAACTGATCAAGAGCGGGAAAAGTGGATTATCTCAATCGCAAGTCAAGGCCGAGTTTTCAGGAACTTTCTGATTGGAATGACACATACCAAGAGAAAATAAACTAGTTCCGATATTCTCTTGCACATACCATTCGTTCAAACCGGAATTTCCGGTTTTAAGGGTAAATGGTAAGCACCCCTGTTTTCTACTTACCGGCGATAGCTGCGTCGAACTCTCCTACAAAAAAAAGTGTCATTTTAATATTTGCTTTGTGTTTTGGTTCTCATATTGAAAATCTGGAAAATAATATGTATACTTACGTTGATCGTCGGTATCCAGACCTCCTGCACGATTGGAATTAACGCATAAACAGCCAAGTAGAAAAGAAAAATACATAAATGATAATCGATGGAATATTCTTCTATAGTTTTCGTTTTTTTAAGGTCATTATCAGACGGTATTAAATTGCTTACTATCAATCACGTGACTTTTTTGGAGTTGACTGGGAGGCAAACAAGCGGTTGACTGGGGGGCAACTAGCGGATGCTAAGTCAAAACATGTCAAAATAAGTCCTCAAACTGTTGTATTTGACTATTTTCACAACATCAAACCAGAAAACAAGAGATCAAAACCAGCTCCAAGATTCTAAAAGCCATCGAAAAAGAGCTATTACCGGAAGTGACGTCTACTGATAGCAACCTATAACTGCTAGTAAGATGGTATTTTCACAGATTCAAAAATTTTAATGGTCGAGAAGAATTGGTTGAACGTGGGCCAGTTAAGTGGAAGAACTCACTCACCTTACGCGTGACCCTGATCGGCGATAGCTGTACAGAAGTAAAGAAAGGAATCATTAATGTGGAATTTAAGATTATTTACGCTACAAATAAAACAACAAACAATAGAATCTTAGATATACAGTGAAGCCATCTCCTGGCTGATTTAGGGCAGGGAAAGGTTGGCTAACTCATCACGAATCGAATCTTGAAACAACCTCTGTTCTGGGCTGATCAGAGAACAGTACTGATCTACCACTACGTACGCTACGTATTCTACGTACCTTGATCTGCTTACAGATCGACTGCGATTGCCTGATCGAGATCTTGATCTTCCGGATCCCCACCCATTGATCTCTCCCACTAGACACAGAACTACCAAGACAAGAAAAACCAGCTTCAAGTCAATCTTCATGACTGCACTGTCCCTTAAGCCTGTCGAGCTGTAGAACTGTTCAGCTTGTCCGACAAGCCAGGAATGAGTCTACACTTCGCTGGCTTCAATCTTTAAACCTTTGGTAATTTACATCTTTTTACACGAAAAAACTCGTTAAAATTTTTTCCAAATCAACCACTTGACAATGCTGTCAAATGTAAACAACCTAATGTCAAGTTCAGAGGAAATAACAGTTTAACAGGTATACAGATTCAATAAATTGTTTTCAATAAATTCCGTTTAAGGAAAATGACATTCAAAGTTAGAGTTAGTTTCCATAGTTTCACTTATAACTGATTTCTCACACTTTTTCGTTATAAAAAGCAGGTTTTTTAAGATAACTTTTTTTGAAAATCCTGTAATACTTTTTATAGGATGTCTTGCAATGGTGCACCTAACTTGACGGGTCTTTTTAAAAATGTTAGAAGCGCGCAATCAATAAAAGCCATCTTTTGCGCATAGAATTTGAGCATCCTATATAATTCATTACAGGATTTTCAAAAAAAAAAAAAAAAAAAAAAAAAAAAAAAAATCTGGCCGATTCAAAGAAATTCAAAAATAAACAAAAAGTCCGAATTTTGGTCATAATTTTGCGAGAAAAACTCTACGTAAAAAATTATTGCTCAGCTACTAAAACATTATTTCCAACCAAAATTATTTCCAAACGTTTGACGTTTCTGTGTACTTTGAAACTACGTTACTTGGTTCCACATATTTTAATGGTATTGTGTATGAAAAGTGAGCAAAATCCAGGTTATAAAATGTCCGCATTATTTTCTCAAAATCTGCGCCACAGAATTTTTTTAAACTTTGATATTTTGTAAGTCATATATCATAGTAATGATGCAATGAAGCAATTTGAAAATAAAACAAGGGAAACACACAGAATTTGTTTTTTTCCCCTTAGTTTTAATATTTCCTTATAACTTTGACTTATTTAACGCCATTTCAAAAAAAAATTAATTTTTATAAACTTCAATTATTGTCTAATATTTGATGAAAGTTTCATGGTAATTAAATAAAAGCAACATTATAAACGAAGCGAATAACAAGCTTGATGCGGTCGGCTATAAATTGTACCCAACCACCTTAAAATTATTTTGTCGTCGTGAAGTAGGATAATTTTCCTTTTTCATTTGTCTCAAATATTTTAATTTATTTACTCAGTATTTACGGTTTTTGTTTTCTATTTATCTTTAACATCGACAAGAAAAAACACGAATATAATTCAGCTACATTCTCTCCCAGTTTCGTTTAGTTTTGTCATTAAAGTTATTGATATTTCTGATATTTCCAACCATCTGTCATATATTACTCATATATTACTCATATATTACTCATATATTCATTCACTTATTCGTTTATCCATACCATTTATCTATCTTCGTATTTATTGAATCATTCATTTTTTAACCTCCTTGAAACTTAAAAAAAAAATCAAAATCCAAGGGCAAGTGGCTGTTAAAAGTCCACACTTTAGTCCAGATTAAAGTGAAAATCAATGATATATTTACACTGATTTTATCATTTACTGCGAAAGCCTAAGATGAGGAGCTTTTAATTAATGGTAAACAGTACATTATTCGTGTTTATACACGAAATAGGGGTCATTTAGTTGAATTGTGATTATAAAACAATTATCGAGACAATTAGAGAGGTTAAGCTTCTCGTTTACGGCAAACGTGAAACGTCAGTTGACCATTAAAAAATTCTTTGAAATTAGTGAAAAAGAATCGCAAAAATCTCCAAGTAGTAGATATAAAAATAAGAATATGTGTCTTTGTCGGAAAGTGAATTGTAGGGAAACGATGAAAACGTGGTCACGTTTGCCGTTTGCGGGAAGAAAAAACGGGAATCTTAATCTACCTATTATTGAGATAAACTTGTAAACATCGACTGCAATTTTAAAGGCTTACTTCAACTTCAAGATTTTAGATTTTAAAAGTGAAATAGAAATTAATGTTCACCGAGAAAGATTGAAACATTATTTAAAGCAACAACTTTATCTATCTTTTAGAATACGATTATCTATGAGCTTCAAGGTGTTCAAATTTTATATTTGAATGCTTTGTTCTTTCATTTTCGTATCACTTTATGTCCTGGAAGTATTCCTTGTTTGATTTTTAGCATTTATCTTTAACAATGATGAGAAAATTCTTTACAGATCGAGTTCAGTAAAAAGGAAAGTTGGTTATGACGATGATATGAAAAATGGAAGACAAAGAAAAAACGAACAAGGAAAAAGAAAGAAACAGAGAAAGTAAACTAAGAACAAGGAAGAAAGACAGAGAAAAAGAGAGAGAAGAAAGGAAGGAAGCAAAAGGAACGGGAAGGAGAAAAAAAGAGAGAAAATACGAAACTAAAAAAGAAATGAAAGAATGACAGGAGAGAGAGAAAGGAAGGAAGGAAGAAAGAAATATCTCTGCATTTTAAATAAATAGTAGAAACCACGTAATAGCTTTCCTCTTTTACTTCTCATTTCTTAAACTAGTGACTTCACGAAACGAGCTTTCATTAAAACCGCTGCTGTACAATATAATATTTTCTCACAATCGGCACGTAGTATCAAAGACATGTCTCTCCATTTTCTGCCACTTGAATGACTGTTTTCCCACGACTATGGCCAGCCTCTAGCTGAGCAAATGCTTCAGGGACCTCGTTGAAGGGAAACAAGCTCTGAATTACTGGACGAATCTAGGAAAACAAAACCACAGACATATAGAACATGATTTGAAACTAATGCGTTTCCATATTAGTGTGCTATGCAAATGCATCGCAGATTGATCCCTGAACTCACCATTATATTGGAGCACAGTTTCTTAATTTTCTCTCCTATCCTTTAAGGTTTGTTTTCTGGGTTCTATAGTTTTCATCCCTCCCCGAAACTTAACGAATGAAATTTCGATTCGATCTGTGAGTGCAGCCGAGAGGTTGTATCGGAGTTTTATCGGAGAATAAGCCGTGCCCTAAATTAGATAAGCCCAGAGGTTGTTTCAGGGTATCAAAAAAATCTGAAGGTATTTGAAGATATTTCAACGAATAATCTATATACCTGTCCTGTTTCTGTTAGCCTAGCCACGTGATCTAGAGCACCAGGGTTGGGGACAAAGAACGCCCATGCTGTCGAACCACCTTTAAAGAACGACTAAGAATAATTCATAAAATGAGTTAAAATGAAAAAAAAAAAAAAAAAAAAAAAAAAAAAAAAGGAACCGAAAAAAAAAACAAAAAACAAACCATTTCAAGAAAGAAACACATTCAGATTGAGTGTAATGTTTTCCAATTCCAGACTATGTGCCATTCTTGAGAATAAGATTCTTTGTTTTAGTTGTATTCTTATTCATGCACAACTGTTAAACTGACTCATTACGATGCAATACCTCTTAGAAACCGTCTCATTCCGTAAGGAAATCCCTGTTTTAGTAGAGGCTTGATTTTACTATATGTTCCATTGTAAAAAGTGAATGCAGTTCTGATTCATGTCGCAGAAATTGTTTGCCTTAGATCAATCCACCATCGTTTTGCTCGTTTCGCCATCTGTACTGTTTTCACTATTTGCTAATATCTAGATTTTGTTAGATCGTTGCATAAAGTAGAAAAGTAATATGCTTCTTTTTAAACCATACACCTCTTTTCTAAGACAGCAAATATGTTGCATTGTGGTCTATCTTGGGTAGAAACAGCTTATACTTCTCATGCCTTATATGGGGCTGCTCGTACTGAAGCTAGACCAGAATGCATCCTGTTTATCAAACTCAGATAATCCTATGCATAAAGCAATATGGTACCTTTTGAGCAAAGGATGAGAGAAAGGACTGCCCAGATGATACAATACCAAGCCCTAATCCCAGGCGATCAGTGTTGGGTAACAGGGGTGGAGCAAGGTTAACGTATACTGATCCTGTACACTGGGATAACAGCTTGGTTGACATCTGCTCAAATTTGCCTCCAAATGGATCCAAGATGACATCAAACCTGAAGACAACAATAAATGGGAAATATTGATCAAGGGATGAATAGAAAGAGTGGATAAAAGGAAGATGAGATGGATGAAATGGATAGATAGATGGAGGGATAAATGGATGCAACAGTATGGATGGGTGGATAAGATGTAATGTGATGTGAGGATGGGATGGGATGGGATTGGATGGATAGATGGATGAATGGATGGATGGGAGGGACAGACAGAATGAACAGTGGTTGGATGGATTGATAAAGGGTTGGGTGGATGGAATAGATAAATGGATAGGCAAATGGATGGCAAAGTAAACAATGGAAAAACTCAAACAAGCTGATGGTAAAATACCCTTCAGAGCCTTCAAGCTCAGCTTCAACATCGGTCATATTGTAATCAATCACATGATCAGCTCCCAGAGACATTACAAGTTCTACGGCATCTGTTCTACAGGTGGTGGTCACATCGGCTCCCCAGGCCTTTAACAACTGGAATTTTGCAATATATAACCATTAAGACTGGGGGTCAAAGAAATGGGATGGGTGGGCGAATGCATGGATGGGTGTTTATAAAAATTGACGGATAGGTAAATGGATGGAAGGACAGATTGACAGATAGCTGGAAGGATTAATGGATGGATAAATCAATGGATGAGTGGGAAGGAAATAGTAGTTGCAAAAACACAGGGTGACGATGTTGGGAAAAACTCACCTGAATGGCAAATGTTCCTATTCCACCAGATCCCCCGTAAACCAAGACCCTAGTAAAGCAACAGACAAAGATAAATATATCCAATGTCCATAGCGCAGCGCAGCCGTGACGTCATAAGAACAAAAGCAAAGGCGAAATTTAGACAAACAAACTTATAAGTTTGCTGTCAGCAGATAATTTTCACAGCCGATCGCAGTTGATCTTAGTTTACATGGGTTATTATTGTAACTAAGTAAAAATAATAAAATCGGTTCGTATAATCCTCATAGCAGTTAAACAGAATGCAATGTTTGTCCGAATCTTTAAGCTATTTTTAGAATCTGTGCGCTGCGCTATTGAGATAACATTGCATTATAATCTCATAACAAAAGCATAAAGAGTTTTAATTTATTAGCTATTCAGGGCTTATTTATTAGAGAACGGTGTGCATTCTGGTCTAGCTTGGGTATAAATCTTCTTATTCCTCATGCCTTATATGGAGTTGATTATTTAACTCTTTCCCAGGTTGTCTCTGTCTTTCTCACCACAGGAAGCCCTTGTGCTTAGCAAAGTAGATCATTCAACAATATGGACAAATGCTGTGTTGCTCACTGGAGTATGATGTCACCTTCCTCTCTACTTCACAACACTGCACCACAAGCATTGCAGGTTATCCCTGTATTTTACATCTCCTTTCCAGCCTTTCTCTTATTTCTAACCACAGGAACCCCAGGTATTTACCTTTTGCCAGGGCAATTAGTTTCATTTAGTCCTGCTCTGCTTTTCAATCCTACCCATACTGTACATGCCACATAGGGTAATGATGCTGCTTCTACATGACTTAAACAACTAGGCTTCATGGAAATCTACAGGTTGAATTGAGTAAAACAAGGTAAGCTTTACACATTGAGACCTGCTTCATGTTGAATACAAGAAAATGCCCATAAAAAATGTTTATAGAGAGATATTGCAATTCTAGATATTCATATATCCTCCACAGCGGGAAATTGGAATTTCCAAGGGGAATGTGATGGTCTGAGGACACTACTTTTTAGTATTTTCTTTAGAAAGATTTTGATCATGTAGCTATTAAGATTTACCTCATCTTGTTGTGCTATTAAATACTGAGTATGTGTTCCTCCATTTGGTACACTTGGTGTACCCCAAACCTTGAAATACAAGCAGAAAAAATTGTAAGGCAACTGAGTATCAAAGACAAGATTAACTTTATTTCAACAGGGTGGCCCATTCAGGATAGCTGGTAACCATAGGGGCCCTATGAACAGTGATGGCACTGAATGAAATGAAGAATGAGGGGCTGAAAATTAATTAGTTTTATTTTTGTCCTTAACGTTTTTTTTGTTTGTTTGGTGCCACGGTTGTTCAAGCTGCTTCAATATAGACTTTCTTTGTCATAAGTTCTTGTCCATGTACAAAGAATCCTAAAAAAGTAGGAGGCTGATCCCCCACAACTCCCCACCCGCCATATTCGTAAGTGACCCCAGCCACCCCTCCTTCACCCCTATGATTGACCTTTTGCTTAGCAGGCAGGTGGCTCAGCAAACTAACCAAGCTATGCTTGCTCCTTAAGACAAGACACTTCTTAATATTGCATTAAATCTTTAGATATTATCTCCACATTATGAGAATCAATATTGCTGCAAAACCTCACCTCATCACCAGGCTTGAATCTCCTCACTCGTCTACCAGTTTTCACCACAACACCAGAAAAATCTCTCCCCAAAATCAATGGAAATTCCTGAGTACCCTTGAGTTTTCTCCACAAATTCAATAACTTTACTCCATAACCATTACGAATTCTCAGGTCTATCGGGTTAACAGAAGCTGCATGGACTTTAACAAGAATATCCGATGGTGATTTGATTAAAGGAGTATCTACAGTGTTCAGTACGAGAGCATCAGCACCGTATCGATGCAGACTCCAGCGTTGCATTTGATCAGGAACAAAATCCTTCTTGCTTGAGAACCATCTTGTTCGTCCAAGTAAAGAACAAGTTACAGGTATTTTTTCTGTCCTGATGGTTAAATAAACCCTTTTGAACATTGTAAACAAAAAATATTATCTTCCCTTGATCTTATGCTTATGTAATGTCAAATCTCAATATCTTTCTCAATTTTTTCCCTTGCTCTGGGCTGTAATCTTTCCCCCTGTTCGTTGGTCTACGACTTAGGGCTTATAAAAAATGGCTGGAGGCAAATGATTTTGAGTGCAGTTCGATTTAGAGAGAGAATACAAAATTCAATTTACATTTTGATCGAGTCGACCGCCATTTTGGAAATAAGTGAGAGGGGAATGGTAACAAGAAAGATTGGGACATTTACTTCCGGTTCAAAAGTTTCTAAACTGTGTGTGTGTTTTTTCTTCACTTCTTTTCTCTAAGTTCTTTTTATTTTTCTTCTTCTTCTTTCCTCCTTCCTTTTCTTCTGCTTTTCTTCCTCCCTTCTATCCTTCACTTCCTATCTTTCAGTACTTCCTTTTCGTTCCTTCTTCGTTTCCAGCTATTTTTTTCTTTCTTCTTTCTTTCACTCTTCCTTTCTTCCCATTTCACAAACAAAGCCACCTCGGTGCACATGGCTTCATTACAAGTGGATTATCTGTCTGATACAGTTTGATACATGTTTTATCCATTCATTTCCCATTTCCCCCTTCCATTCTATTTCTATTTTCTCTTCTTTTACCAGGATACCAAATTTCGCGTTAGTACAGTGTACTCTTTGAATGTTTCATGCACAGTAAGTAAGTGAACTTTATTTAAAGGTTTAAGAAAGTATCTATAAAATACACCAGTTTAGCAAATCTAATCTTACACTGGGCCTCCTAAAAAATAATAAAACAAGATAAAAAAATATATAAAAAAACCAGTTTCAACCACAAGGTCTGTTCATAATAATCACACTTTATTCATAATATCCACACAATGATATGGGCTGCACATACTCTATAAATATAGAAATTGTTTCATATCACACACATTAGGTAAGTTTATACATCGTACTGTCATGCCAAATGATTGTCTCACATATTAGAGTACATTCATTATGTATGCGGGGGGGGGGGGGGTGCAGTGAAATTCTGGAATATCTGAAAATTATTTGTACGTTCAATGGGACTCAATTTTTAGTGGATTGGGGGACCAAAATTGTAGATAACATTAAAAATGAACCTCACCCCCACCCCCCTACCCCAAATACATAATCAATGCATCCTTAGGAGACAAGTACAATGCCAGTGAAGTCGAAACCTGGAGAAATTATTAAGTCATTAATACAGATTAACCTGTTATTTTAGTAGTTTAGAAGTGCTTGGATGAAAAAATTCACAGATCTTAACTATTGCAATAAGCCAACAGTGATATTGAGAGTGTCATTGGTACAAACTGTTAGAAGTGATAGCCTTGAACCTGGTAACCATAGAAACCAAAGCCTGGTAACCATAGTCACCAAAGACTTATAATAGTAGAAACAAAAAAATGTGGTAGTCATAGTAATTAAACCCTGATAACCATTGAGCCAAAATCTGGTAGCCATAGCAACCAAAATTTTTTTAACGATAGTAAGCGTGGTAACCATAGAAACCAGAGCTTAGGAACTATGATGACCGATGGCCATTGCCATTTTAAGAAATTCCAACAGCATGCATATTAAGTGATTTTTAATAAGATTCCGTTGGTGCGTCGTCTCTGTAAATACTGTTTGTAACTTTTCATTCTCTTGACGTGATTAAAAGAACTCAGACAATCAGCCGTGACCCAGGAATATAACGAGACTCTGACCAGACGTTTGATTCTCCGCAATTCTGAGGACGTCGTCCGCACTGCTTACATCGATGGTATTTGTCGCACTGTTCGTGAATCAACATTCCTGGCGACAATGAGCGCAGCTTCTCGTCTTGTTCGCGCTCTTTTTTGGTTGTCACGTGTTGGGCCCAGGACTTTTCGAGGTTACGGCGTCCCTCAAGCTGTTCTTGATGACGTATCGAACGATCGATGATTATGCTAAAGAAGAGTGGCAAAATCAGTTACTCAATTTATGAAACTCGGCATTACATGTGAGTAGGTAGAGCCAATTCGAGTGAGTTAGTCGTGCCCCGACTCAGTTGATCATCCCAGAGGTTGTTTCAGGGTTTGATCTGTGAGTTAGTCATGCCCTGACTTAGATCAGTCCAGAGGTTGCTTCAGGGTTCAATTTGTGAGTTAGCCGTGCCCTGACTTATCAGCCCAGAGGTCGAGCCCAGGGAATCGACAAAAGTTTTAGATATTACTAGTAATAGTATTTCCTAGATGTAATAGAATTGCGCCCAGGTTTCTAGCTGGTTGGTACGTACTCTTTCTTTGTGCGCTCCAACATGTCTGATTCTTCCTTCTGGTTTCGTAAATCAGTCAGTATGGCTTGGCGTTTCTTCTGTGCCACCATATCAAGCTGGTCGTGAAATAAATTCTTTGCACGTCGTCGCTGTTCATCGAGCTTATCTTCAGTGGAATCGTAAATACCGAATATTGGTCCTGTTGAATCTGGTTCGAGGGCTGGGATTGGCAGTGGTTTGAAGCGAACCTAGTATAGGAAATTAAAAATATGTCAGTTGAGAAAAAATGAAAGCAGCACAGCACAGCACAGCACAGCACAGCACAGCACAGCACAGCACAGCACAGCACAGCACAGCACAGCACAGCACAGCACAGCACAGCACAGCACAGCACAGCACAGCACAGCACAGCACAGCACAGCACAGCACAGCACAGCACAGCACAGCACAGCACAGCACAGCACAGCACAGCACAGCACAGCAGAGGAGAACAGAGCAGAGAGTGAAGGATAGCATAGCATCAAGGCAGTGCACAGCACTGCAGAGTAGAGCAGAGATCAGCATGGTCACGAATAAATAGTGTGTTGAATTTCTATAACAACATAAGAATCTTATGTTCACCTACTTAAACTATCTACACTTTCAATAAAGTACTGTCAACTATCTACAATGAATCAACGATACAACATAACTGTCTACTTATCGTTTACCCTTCTGCTTGGCTTCCTAGCAAGAAGTAGCGAGTCGTTAAAAGGATCAAATTGGGTTTTGAGGGGATGAGCAAAGGAAAGAAGCATATCGAGCACTCCCTCGACGCCTAACTGATGCCTGATCATCACCTAAACGTTAACGGGAATAAAAATATTTATCCATTGAAAACACAATAATGACTCCTTTCTCTCTACTTCTCTTTACTCTACTTCTTTTCTCTTCTCCTTACTTCTCTTTACACTACTTCTTTTCTCTTCTCTCTACTTCTTTTCTCTTCTCTCTACTTCCATTTACTCTACTTCTTTTCTCTTCTCTCTACTTCTATTTACTGTACTTCTTTTCTCTTCTCTCTACTTCCATTTACTCTACTTCTTTTCTCTTCTCTCTACTTCTATTTACTGTACTTCTTTTCTCTTCTCTCTACTTCCATTTACTCTACTTCTTTTCTCTTCTCTCTACTTCTATTTACTGTACTTCTTTTCTCTTCTCTCTACTTCCATTTACTCTACTTATTTTCTCTTCTCTCTACTTCTATTTACTGTACTTCTTTTCTCTTCTCTCTACTTCTATTTGCTGTCTCTCTTTCTTCTTTTACTCTTTTTTTATCCTTCTCCTATGTGAGATATACATCGTTAAATAACGTGGTTTATTAGCACAAACCTGTGTGTCTAGAGCCTTCTTGTAGAGGTCTCTAGCGACCTTCTTCTCTCGTAGGTATTGCTCTCTCTGTGAAGCAAGGCTGAGAAATAATAATAAAAATAAAACAGAAATTATCACAAGGTGCTTGTCTCATGCATCTTTGGTACTGGTTGAATTGTGCGTTTTTTTTCAATTGCATTGCAAGTTGCAGAGCAAATGTCGAACTATTTTGTTACCCGCATTACAGCAATATAGACATCTTTAGCTCAGGTGTAATGTTTTCCCATTCCAGGCTGTCAGTGTTATTTTCTTGAGAATAATACTCTCTGTTTGAGTTGTATCCATATTCATGTGTCTTCTCGTGTGCAACCATTAAACAAAGAAATCATACTCTAGGGAATGACACAGTCTGAAATGGGGGAGGTTTATTCATGTTAGATGTAAGACAAACTTACTCTTCAGCCAGCTGAACTTGCTCAAGTCTTTCCAAAAACTCCTGTTCCTGTGCCAAGCGACGCAACTTCTCATTCTTCGTGGTCACCTGAAAAACGAAGGAATGTTAGAGTTAACTGAGCCAATCACAGCGCACTTTGTTCAATAACGTGACGGTCACGCTACGTCATGCTTACCTGTCCATTAAGATGTTCGGAGTACTCTTTCTGTTTGATTGTCCTTGGAGGTGTGAGAGCACGGTTATGGAACAAGTACGACCTCTGCAAAACAATATTGGAAATATACTTTAGACCATAAAAATTCTAATCCGAGGAAGGCTTTAGTTGGGAAACAAGGGCTGAGTACTGATAGTGCGCATGCGCTCGCCTATCAGCATTTCTGGGGTCTCGGGTTTGATTTCTGGACTTCTCATCTTATGTGAGAAAAGATTGTCTCTCTCTTGATTCGAGGGTTTTTCTGCTGATTCTCCGTTCTTCCTCCTTCCCCCAAACCGAACACGATGAATTCCCATGCGATCTGTGAGTTAGCCATGCCCTGACTTAGATCAGCCCAGAGGTTGTTTCAGGGTTTGATCTGTGAGTTAGCCATGCCCTGACTTAGATCAGCCCAGAGGTTGTTTCAGGGTTCAACCTGTGAGTTAGCCGTGCCATGACTTAGATCAGCCCAGAGGTTGTTTCAGGGTTCAATCTGTGAGTTAGCCGTGCCATGACTTAGATCAGCCCAGAGGTTGTTTCAGGGTTTGATCTGTGAGTTAGCCATGCCCTGACTTAGATCAGCCCAGAGGTTGTTTCAGGGTTCAACCTGTGAGTTAGCCGTGCCATGACTTAGATCAGCCCAGAGGTTGTTTCAGGGTTTGATCTGTGAGTTAGCCATGCCCTGACTTAGATAAGCCCAGACGTTGTTTCAGGGTTTGATCTATGAGTTAGCCGTGACCTGACTTTGATCAGCCCAGAGGTTGTTTCAGGGCGTCGATAAAATTTGAAGGTTCTAAGGAATGGTCGCGGCGGGTGGGCAATGCATATGTGAAAACTGTGTCTGAGTAGAATGAACGTGAACTGAGTTACTGAGGTGAGTAAGAGGTAATCGAGAAATACTTACGGAAAATTCAAGTGGTCGAGCTGTTTTCTTATCCTGGTCGAAACGAAAATAGACAACAATGGTTTAGATATTATAGCAGGATGGCAGGAAGATACTGGTGGATGAATTGGTTGGAAGGATGGGATGAGATGAACAAATGGATGGAATGGAATTAGATAAATGGATGGAAAGATGGACGGACAATAAATGAACAGGACAAATAAATTGAATGGGATTGATGGAATGGAACGGGATGGATGAATGAATGAATAAATGGGATGTCATGAATGATGAGATGGACGGGCGGACGGACGGACGAACAGATGGATGGAATGAAATGGAATGCATGAGTAGAAGGATGGAATGGATGAGTAGAAGGATGGATGGATAGCTGGATTACTAACCTTGATTGCTTCAGCCACTCCAAGGTTGAAAGAAGCTACCTTCTGATTATATTTACTTTTTTCAAGATTCTTCGTCTAATTAAGAAAAAAAAAGGGAACAAATAAATAAAGCACAGATGAAAGAAAAGTATTGTTGGCATAGAAAAACGACTCGTACCTGTTCATTATAAATAGCTTCTGAGTCCTTTTGGTGCTGATATTGCTGAAGCAATATATCTTGTTCAAGCTCTTTTCGTCGTCGTTCTTCATGCATGTAGACAGGTACGTTCTTCTCTGCTCGTTGATGACAAAGATAACAAAGCTCTTGTCCTCCGCGAGCTCCATGAACAGAACATCTAAGAACAACATAAACCATTTTTAAATACGGAATTTTCGGCAATATAAATTATCCTTGTTTGCTCGTTTTACGAGGGTAGCACTCAATAGATGTTTCGCACCATCACGTGATGGCAGCCATGTGGGATGGCAGGAACAATACAATCGTTCTACGTGAAAAAGAATTCCATCCCCAAGGGCAAAGGGATTTTACGGTTCTGCCATCTAACTACAGGCAGCCCAAGCTGTATTATGGGCGTGGTCACGTGATTGCATAAAGCCTCTTTAGGCAGTGTTTTTCTGTGTTCCTCATTCCACGATCAAATTTGAATTTTGAGGTTTATTTTTTTCGGAGAGCACAACTAAAAATTAGCACAGGAGAGAACCAGCTTGAAACTCTACTTGCATGCTACGACACCGAGCGGTAAACCAAAACTGTGTTACCTTGATGAGAAGCAAGCGCTCTCACCGCTTCGCCACCCGTGCTTTCCTAAGGATTTTTATAAATTTTCATTGAACAACCTTGAAAGCCCATCTTATTGCAACTGCTTAAATATGTGTAAAAAGAAACGACCACCGAACACAGGGAACCCATAATACTGTAGACAATATATACGTTCTGTTTCAGTCATACCTGCTTTCCATACGGGAGACTGGTTTCGACAACTGTCCTTTGCTGTGACTACGAGGCAACTCGTACAAATCATTTGCACTCAACTTTATCCCAGTCTCTATCGTTTTCTCCATAGGCGTGGTTTCTTGGCGTTGATTATCCAAAGCCTCTGGAGTCTTTTTCCTTGGTGGAGTCTTGACTGAAGTCAGTTGTTCTGGGGCCCCATAACTCACTGCTGTTGCCTTAGCTGTGGGCAGAGGGGACCTGATACGAGAAGCTGATGACTGGGATTGACGTGTCGGTGGCTTTTGAGGAACTTAAAGAGAAAATACATGAGATAAATTTAAATACAATCATATAAAGTTGGTTTCATGACAACGTTGAGAGTCTCTAGTTTATACGCAGGTTGTCTTTAGACTATTTGGACGCGGTCCCTATGCGAAACCAAAAATAGATTTAAAGCCTTCATATAGCACATAAAGATTTGTCAACAAATTTGAGGAATTTTTCAAGGAATTTTGAGGATTGTACAAAATTTCGAGAAACTTCGGAGACAAATTCCTAAGAAAGCCACCTTTAGCTTCTTTCAACTTAATCTCACTTTTAAAATAAGCAGCAATTGCTCTAAGAACAGAGCCAGGATACTGCGTTGGGTTTTGGTAAGAAAGTTTCATGGTAGTAGTTGTATAGATGGATGGTAAGGTCTCTCTCTCAGCCTTTGCTGGTCTTGTACGCCCCGCCTGTCCCTCGTCTGGTGAAATAGGTGGAAGCTTGAAACTTGAAGACATATTAGCAATGAAAATACGACCTCGAAAGATTCAAAATCTGTGCCTAATGTACTCGAAGAGCTCCAGTGGTAGTCAATGACAACTAAGCTTCGGTAAAGAGTTTCAAGGCTTGCCTTTGTGTGACTTCATCGCCTTCTAAAGTCGTTATCACCTAATTAGATTTCCGTTCAAAGTCTTACGCGTAAAAGCCCATATCACAAGTATTCATTATTTTTCTACGCATAACGAAGTTCGCATTATTTATTATAGTTGCTTTCCCGTGAGAACAGTAGTAGTTTATTGCGTTTTGACTTAAAATAATCGAGGATTGATAATTAATGTTACCATGGAAATGATATCAAACATAAAATAATTATTAGAGAAAATTTACAAAATTAAAAGAGAAATAAGTAGTGAATGAAAATATTTTGCGACATGCAGTAAGATTTCTACGAAGTCTGTAAAAGGTTACGATATTTACAGATATTATACACTATAAGTAAAGACTTACTTTCTGGAAGTTTGTAAGGATCGATATCGCCATGAATGTCTCTGATAATATGAGTTTTAAAGTCACCATTCGTGTATTCCAACAGATTCAATACTCGAGAAAATGTGTTAACTTCACTCATTGTAACTGCTGAACACAAAGCCTTCAATTGCTTCGAATTTGAGAGAAATTCCTGAAGCTCGTAAAAAAAGTAGTTGGTCTGTTTGCTAGGCCCTGTTTGCTAGCAGCAATTTCTTAGCAACCCGTTTAGTCTAGTACACTTTTCCTATTACTAAATTGGTATTGAAATAAGGTCTGGAGTTTTCAATTTTTCCACGGTTCCTGAAGAGTTCTAATAATGTAGGAACCAATAATTTGGCTTTGTTTTGCTCTCAATTTTCGCCAAACAGCAGGGGAAACGGGTGAGGTGCAGTTCGTATTCCTTCCTGACAAAAAACTTCACAATAAGGATTTGAGCTGGAAACAGTACAAAGTTAAAAATAACAGTGCAAAACACACGAACTTGACTCATTTTAAACACGATTTCGCTTTAAAATACTTCTTATTCCTTTGGATTTTTTAAAAAAGGTTATATTAGCGAATTTTAACCAGAAAAAAAGCTGCTTATCTAAAAAAAAGACGTAAAAATAATATATACACACGAAATTAAATATTAAAGACATTTTAGTTATTTTTGAAATACAAATAAATTTGCGTGAGTCTTTTGAAAATTTTTCATTAAAGATTTTGTCCTGAAATTCTAAGAATTTTAATTCTTTTTTTAAGCTTAAGTAAAAGTGATAGACGGTTTTTTAGATCTGTGGTTATTATTAAATAGTATATTTTTGAAGCTACGTCGAACATTCAGTTAAAAAAACATTAATAAGTTTGTGAAAAGACAAGTTCGTTTTGGAAATAATGAAATTTAAATAATAAAACTTAAAAATATATTTATTAGGAAAAAAAGCCTTTTTCCCCTAAACTAGGCTTTGGAGTTTTCCTTTTTCCTTATATTCTCTTTTCCTTTTCATCCATTCTTTTCTTTTCTCCCGTTTTGTTTCCCTTATTGTATCATCCAATCAGAACACGTCTGTTTATCGACCAAAAGTAATGCAGGCTCTCCACAGGGTACCCAACATGATATTTTTTCTTACCTTCCTGTGTCTGCGGTTCTCCCATCAAGATTTCAACAGTTTTAACGACTTCTTTCGCACAAGGCTCCCCTGCATTTTCTTCTTTATCAGGTACGTCTTCTTCGTTTTTCTCTTCTATTTCTGCAATCGTTTCCATACCTTGTTCTTTAGCACTTTGTTTCTGGCCTGCATTCTCTAGTCCTGTCCCAGGTTGAATCCTAGTATGAAATATTATTTTAAGCTTATGTTAAGTTTTAGATCGATATGGATGGATATGGAGGTTTGAAAATAACAACCATCAGTTGGAGGGAAGGTTAAACTTTATCAGTTAAGTTGCTTTTGAGGTTCCAAAATTTGTTGTTTTTCACAGCAATTGTTTTGGATTTTCCAAGGGGTGGGGAGGGTCTGGGGAGGGTATGTTGTGTAGTTCCAGAAAATATACATACCTCCCCCACAGAGGGGGTATGAAATTTATATGGGGTGGGGAGGGCCTGAATGTTCCAGAAAATTTGTCCAAGGGAAGAAATAGGTGATGTGATGGGAAGATTTTGATAGGAACTACATTTGAACATCTAACAACCATGTTTTATGGCCTTCATAAATACCTTGGTAAAATCAGTGTGTTGCTAGTGTGAGGTCTTGGTGTAAAGAATGCTTCTGATATTACAGAATCAGCTGTACTGGGTCTCTGTCAATAATAGGATTAGAAAAATTAGTAATCACAGATTTTATATTTATAAACAAGAAATGCAGCTTGCAGAAATTAAGGACTGATAGAGAGAATTTGGTTAGATCGGATGCAATTAAACCGTGAAATAAAATCAAACTAAATACTAACTAATAGTATCTATTTAGTGACTAATAGTTGCTATCACTCAACCAGAACATTTATCATACAAAAACAAATCTTTTGTTTAATAAACATTCTGGTTGAGTGATAGCAACTATTGTCACTAAATAGATACTATTAGTTAGTATTTAGTTTGATTTTATTTCACGGTTTAATTGCATCCACTCTAGTAATATTTTATAAGTAAATTTACATTTAACTGTAAAATTTTTTGTTACTCGTGGAGGCATTTTAGTAGACGAGTGAGGGGAGGGAGGGGGGAGGGGGGTCTGCAACATTGTCACTTAGCACTTACATTACATAGTGCTTGTACAACGTTGTCAGATCCATCCATACTCTTGACAAAATCTTTATAGAACTTCATTTTAACTTTTGAATCTCTAAAAGACAGTCTTCCCATTCCACAAAAATGGAATTCCACATTTCTCTTTGCCTGGATGGATCTACTAAGTGCTTGTAAGACCTCTTTAACACAACTTTCTACATTGTCTCTGTCAAAAGGTGTTTCATTGGACAATGCTGTGAAATTCAACTGGACCACTGGTATTTGACCTGCGTAAAAGAGGTAATAGTAATGCAATATTATTAGAGGTCATCATTTTTTACCGGGGAGGGAATCTGATGAGATTGATGGGGGAGGGGCACAGGAAAGACTTTCGAGTCACACAGGAATTTTACATTGAACTAAATGGAAAAGAAATGAGGTGCCATTTTTTAGCAACAACAGAGAGAGGGGGACAGATTTTTTGTATGGGTTTAATGACGACTCTTAAAACTCCAGTGTATGCAAGCTTAGCTCACTCTTGAGGTTGGTAAACAAAAGCAGAAACTAGAATACACTGGAGTTTTTAGAGTCGCCGATTAGGGCATTATAACCGCCCACCCCACTCCCCAATAAGAGATGGACTATACCATATAGATAAGAGATATTCATCATCAGAAAATGTCCATACATGTCATTTGTAGGATGGATTGGACTTGTTATGGGGTGGTGGTTCAGAGAAGGGTATACAATCAACTCTCATTACAGCGGACATCCTCAGGACCTTCATTTGGTGTCTGTAATACTGAGCATCCGCAAATTATGGTCATTTCTTTGTCATGTTTTTTGTCGGCGAATTTTCTCCGGTCCGAAATAGCAAGTGTCCGTAATATTGGGTTGTCCACAAGGCGAGAGTTGACTGTATTGTGCTGTTCCAGAAAATATATAAGCTTATATACCTCCCCCATGGAGGGGACTGGAATTGACATTTCTCTCCCTCCCTAAGAAAGTTGTGAATATATTTTGTTGAACAACACAATATATCATTTATACTAACATAATGTCAACATATTATCGACCATTATCGCTTATAAGCCTTATATAAGACTTTTCTTTTTACTTTGTTGAACGGTAGTCAATGGAGACGGCCAGAATTTTTCTTGGCTTTCAGCCCTGAAATTATTACGCCTTACAAGAGCCAAAATTGGTTTTCTTGGCGTAATCTTTCTTATATATGTAGTTTTAATAATAAGAGTTCAGTGTTGAGGTAAAACATGCACTGTATATCAAGAGTATTTTGAACAATACCAGCTCTAGCGTGCTTGCATGACTGTGTTAACTAGCAACGATAAATAAGTGATAATAAAACAGCTGATGGTTCTTGATAACAATTTTTTTTAAACCCACGCAACCTTTTTCAACTGAATATGAACCATAGCTCTCTTGAATGATTCATCTCTTAATACGCAAAGAGAAAAATTTCTATTCAGAGGTCTAATCTAATCAAGTGTTTATGTTTATTTGCCGACGTACTCTTTCCCTACCTGTTGTGTATTGTTTTGGGCTAGACATCCCGTGCGTCATGGCAAACTTCTCAGAAAGAATGAACACTGGACGTTGAATTAATATATATTGTTATTTCCAACATCGAGTTTCCTTTGAGAGAATGTAAATATACCAAGACCGGGAATCGTGACTCCCTAAAAATACAAAAATACAGAGAGTTAGGAGAAGATGTAGAGACTTTGTTGGTAACTTGTGCGCGTGCACAGGATTTCAATCGAAAAGTTAGAATTATTATCTTGATTGCGATCGTGACTGTTATCTCACCTTCTGCAGCCTCATTTGTCTTATGATATACTGAGACACATTATCCCATACGCTTACAACATCTGTAAAAAGAAAAAGCCGTAAAATCACTAAGTCACGTCTGAAAACAAAGGACGATCAAGTTTGACATCAATTCGAACGCTCATCGATTACCTTCTTCTGTAAGCTTGGGAATCGAAGAAAAACGATTCTTCTTGGCCTCAGAGATCAATCCATACATTACTTCTGTCATTTTGACAGAGTATTCAGGCCTAGGTGTGAAAAATTAGGAAAATTTTGAAGGCAAAAACGAGGTATTGTAAGAAGCCTCAAATCATGTGTCGGCCATAAGAAGTTACACATACACAGTTGCCATGGTGATGTTCGTGCCGGGTACAATGACAAGCGGAAGTGACGTAATATTCTGATTGTAATTAACGAATTAATATTAATCACAGCGAGCTCGCAAAACATGCCAAATTAAATTTTGAAAAAAGCTGGATTCTTTTAGTCAAAATCCAACATTTTCCCACAGTAACACTTCGGGTAATTCAAGCAATCAATGGCGTGTAAAATTTAATTTAGAAAATTGATTTTCTTTACAAATTTTGTATACATGAATCCTTTATAAAACAAAGCAAAATTCCACGACTTTTATTTTGTAAATGCGATGTAATTTTAATGTCACACAGTTAAAAACTCTAACAAAACTAGTTCGCCATTTTTAAGGCGCGATTTAAACACGGAGCAATTTTCTTTGTAATTTGTTGCGACACAAGTTGCATGAAACATCGCAACTTGTAACCTACAGCGAAAAAACCGATCGTCGCCAAGAACAGTACCTATGTTTCGTTTCTAAATTCTACTTTTGGCAATGATTGAGTCTCCTTGGCACGCGTGTAAACACTCTTGTAACTTGTGTCGCAACGCTATTGTGAGACAAAATACTGAGGAAATTAAATGCTCAGTGTAATAGCGCCATAGTTTCACGTAGACTCTCCCACAGTTTCTCGCTCGGCTGTTCTGCCGTTTCTCGCCGTGCTTTGGGAACCAAAATTGACTCGTCCACAGTCTCTCTCATTTTCGCCGACAATGGAACGAGAGAGACTGAGGACGAGTATTTTGGTTCACCAAGTTTTCGGGACCCATAAGTCCTTTCGGTCATTGTACCGTTACAGTCTCTAAGCGTGGAGACGGAACGGACGAGCGAGAAACTGTGGAAGAGTCTATAGTTTCACGAGCAGTAAAACATCCCGTTTCTCGCCAAGAATGTTTCTCAAAGCTAGTTTGCACGTTAACCAGTCATAACATCACTGCCACTAATGACCGTGTCTCGACCTCGTACATGCAGCCGCATCAAGGGACTCTTTTGACGATACGGCAGCCATCTTGAATCACAAGGCATTGTGGGTGATCCAGGGTGCACCCCTGAGCGACCCATAATGCCTTGCGATTCAAGTCCAGTGACGCATGTCATACGCGCGAAATTGCCCTAGTTCACTATGACGTCACTGCTTGTTTATGTTGGGGATGGAATCGCCAAATCAAATAGAAAATTTGTGTAATATTTGCTCCTAGCGAAATAGCTTAATCTAAAATGGCCTGGTTTTCAGATATAATATGTGTTAATATGTACTAAAAAATATTCTGAGCGATTGCTGGCTATTCTACTTCTCTTCGTGGATTGATACGGCTTATAGAACAATTTTCGGTGAATTTGCGTTGATTTGACCCCCGCCGACGACCATGATCCTTTGCGTTTCAACACTAGATTGTTTTGATGTGACGCCATAGTGAAATAGGGCAATTATAGTACGCTGTAATTCCGGGAAACTAGAATTCTTTAAAATTTGTGTGTTTATTGTATTTCAAAATGTCAAAAGCAAATATATTTTTAAAACAGTTGTCGGTCCGGCGGAGATCGTATCTGAAATCCGAGACCTAGTAATACGCTGCAAATTGTAATGATATGATCACAGCCGAAATATTTTTCTTTAAGATTGGAATACGAAGCATGATCTTTGAGTTAGGAATGGGATTTTCATATATTTCATATTTCATTTCAAATATTTTCCGAGCCAGAAAACATAAATGCACAAAAATTCCGTATAGTCTCAGATCGTCCATGCATCTGAGATCTCCGAAATATAAATAGATGTATATAGCTCAAATAGTTACACTGAACTGAGATGTCATAAAACTCATACATTTGGATTTAGATCAAATTATGCATTAAAATAAATCAATTAAAATCAATCAATCAAGGGGATTATTCTGTGATTGGCTACATCTCTTCTGAATTAAGATGAAAGATATTTCCGTTGGATGTCTTTGTTGGTGTCCGACGGGTCAGACAGTACCATAAGATGACGTTGACGACTAGTGCCAGCACAGCGCAGACAACAGCACAGCACGTGATTAGGATGTAAATCCACGTGTCCTACGAACGAAAAAATAATATTTAGTATTTGTGATACCTTAAGGCGGACACGTACTGATCTCTGGGAACTTGCCTTGCTTTTCCGGCAAGAAACGTTATTTACCTGACATGCTTGTTTGTCTTTCTTATCAGGATCTTCAAACGCTTGTACACGCGAACACTCGTCGTCAAGACACTTCTTGTTTTTCTCCAACATTGAACGAAAACTAGTTTGGTCCAAGTCAAATTTTTGACAGGTAGGAAATCCGGTTGGAGCTGGTGGTTGATGTACAAACGATTCGTTGAACATTAAGGCCATGCCTTCGGCTTGGTGATTGCCCACGTGACAATGGACAAACCAGTAACCTAGGTAACGGTAAATTTCTACTTGAGTTGCATTTTCACATACATGAATTTTCACATGTCTTATTCGGTGCGCATGCGCCTGAGTATGGCTTGTCACGAGACTTGCCATTCTTTTGAGCCTGCGAGAGACATTTTTGAAATGAAATATCCACTTGAGTCAGTTATTTAGTTAAAAGATATGTTTTAAAATACAGGCTTTTGATTGGTTGGTTGTTATAATTATCTCGCAATTTGATTTGTTTAGAGTGATCATATTGCCCGCATTTTAGTCGCGTTTTGATTGATCCAGAGTTGACAGAAAGCCATTTGAGGGTCACGCACACGTTACCTCACCACACATAGCTAATCTCTTATAAGATATGTTTCATTTTTTTCACCTGGGTTATCACTGACGAACCTCACCACCACGTATCCATACGATGGAACCATAACGGTATCTTTCAGAGGAGGGTTGTCAAAGTTCAAGTCTTTTGGGTGCCCCGCTGACCAGTGACGTTTAGTGCAAAATTCATTTTCGCAGACGATGTCAGGATTGTCGCGTAGTATTTCGCCTGAAGTTTGGTTCTGGACTGGGTAATCTATCTTGAGAATCTGCAGTAATTGTAAAGAGTAATTTTAAAATTGTTGAAAATATTTTGACACGATTAAATTAAGGAAACCATCAGATCACGTGATCGATTTCCGTCACGTTGCACAATAAATTTTGGTGATTAGTCTGAAAGCAGTATCTGTCATTTCCCTTGGTGACAATTTGCTTTGGTTAATTTGGCCGAGCGAGGATTAGTTACTAGTCAGAACTCAAGTTGGAAGCCACACTTGTAGTTGATGATCACGTGATTTGTCACTAGACTACCACAGGTAAACCAACCACTAATGATTTTACCTGGAAGCTATGTCCATGTATATGTACCGGGTGACCCAGTTTGGCGCCTTTGTATGCCATAAGAACAACTTGAATGGTTTTCTTTGGTGGCAGTTCTACCACGTGGGTACACCAGCATACTTTCTCGTCGCACTCACGTGCACAATTCGTGAGACCCCACGTGGATGGACTTTGGAAGAGCGGAGCACGTGGGGTAATCATTCGTCTGTTATTTACCGCGGAGCCCATCGGGAAGCCAAAGTTGAGGAAAACTTCGTGAACGTCGTCGTCTTTTGTGTTGGGTATTTTTTCCGGTTCGTAGAAAGAGGTGTCGAGGGAGAGATTTGATACAGGAATACAAATACGATTAGGGTACCACAGCTACAAACAAACAAACAAAAACAATGCAACACATCAGTATTCTTGTAGCTCTATCGCAGGCTCAATCGTTGTCAGCAAGCCGCTATCATAAAACATTTTCGCATGCATGCATCTGAGCACGAACGTTTTCTCCATATAAACAAAACATTTTCGTTCCTTCACTTTTAAAAAATCACTTAAAATTTTTAGATACTCTCTAAACAACAAGCAAGTTTGAAAACCACATTTTAAGCCAATCGCGTTCGAGTGCAGTTATTTTTGACTGCGCATGCTCAAGCATGCGCAGTAAATTTCGTTCGAGCCTGAGTTTCTCTTGGTCAGCACCGATCACAAAGTACTGGCCACTAAGAGAAACGCAGGCTCCAGAAAAAGCTTAATGCGCAGCGTATGCGCAGTAAGCCACTTACGTCTCTGAGAACGAAATAAAACAGTTTTGGACTAATTTGAGGAGGTTTTTCAGTTGAGTTGAGTTTTATTTGCACATACTTTTTTTACTATTTTCGATCATCAATGGTATGGAAAGTTAACTCAAAATTCATATATCAATTTCTATTTCAATAATTAGATATAAATTACCTTACTGTAGATATCCCACGGACAGTTCAATACCCTACACGGATTATCTCTCGTACAATTTCGTTCCTCGGTCGTTGGATCATCGTTGCTTTCCGCTCCCTCGTACTGTAAGATAGCAAGCGCATCCCAGACCTCTCCATCAGGAGCTGAACCTAGTACCGTGTAGTCCTCATCTTCACACCTTTTATCCAGTAACGGCCAGGATTCTGATTGGCTGTGAATTCGAAATTGTAGGACTCGCCCGGGAAAACGATGCCTGAGTCGATTTGTACGGGTTTGACGCGGGTGACCGTCGCTCCTACTACCGTCAGCTGGTGTTGATGTATAAAGAACCTAGGAAAATTTTTTTTTTTTCGACTTTCAAAAATTCAGAGGAAGACTAGTAACGAACCAGGAAAGTAAGGGAGTCTGTGACCAAATTTCTTCCTCTTCTTCGTACCGCTCTAGTCCTACAGTTCTCTGTACATAACTTCCTTTGGTTAATACTCACCTGTATGGGTAGGCGAGTCCAGTATTGATCATGTGAATGACGTATTTCTTGCCCGGCTTGACTGTAAAAATGCTTAAAGGAGCCTTGGTACCGTGGCGGCCTTTCCATTAACCAACCCTGACCAGGTAGTGGATTGGTCCTTCTAGTGTCCCATCGAACATGTAACCTAGCAACGAAAAGAAAATCATCCAATGTTATCGATACCCTATAAAAAAACCTTGGCAGGACACGGCTACCTTAAGGCCGGTTTAGACGGTACGATTTTCGCCTACAACTATCGTATACAACACGCTCGCGTCTGTCGTAGGCGAGTTATAGGCTTGATTTACACGCTACGACTCGAGTTGTAGGATGGTGCGAGCGTGTTGCCGATACGATAGTTGTAGGCGAAAATCGTACCGTCTAAACCGGCCTTACAGATCGAACCCTGAAAAACCTCAGTGCTTAAGTCAGTCACGACTAACAACTGACCCTCACTAATTGAATCAAATTTATGAAAATGAGAATAAATGAAATCTTTACTTCCTCTTCTGATCAGCCTAGAACCATGGCGCCATATCCTTTTCGTGTTATTCTCAATGGACTAGAAATTTCTATCTCCGTAGAGTGCTTCAGGAACCAATCAGAGAACATCATGAACGAATATGAGTACAGCTACATGAATGGGATCTGTGTGTAAAACATTTAAAAACACACGATATCTCATTGGTTTGAATTCACACAAAAATTCTGATTTTCCTTCGGCTACTTTCTTAAAAGGTTACTGGGCGGTGTATAATGAGAGCGCCAACAGTCCATCAGCTTTCTGCATCTCGAAGTGTGAATGGTACGCAAGGTGGGTGCCAGGTGGATCGGCTATGCACCTGTATTGTGAGAACTTTGCTGGAAAAGATACAACGAATAGAAATAAAAACATTGCACTGCAACTTGGTATTACGTCATTGTTTGACTAATCCCCAGGCTCTCTTTTTCGCCGCTTTTTTCTTCTGGCCTTCCTGTGGAAATTCAGAAAGGAACCTAGAGAGAGCAAGTTAGTATAGACAAATCAATAGTATCGCGGCAAAGAATACTGAAGAGAATCTTTCATTTTACTGACCATTGTCTGGACAGGACACTGAGAAACGAATGGAGAACTCCATCCCCCTCGCAGGGATCTGGCTCATGTGAATTTCCATGCGCATTTATAGACACCCTCTTTTAGGTAACGTCTTCACTACCGTCACTACGGCCGCTGCAGATAAATTCAAAACGTAATAAAGCAGTGCACACACCAGTTCATGTTACGTCATAGGCGCCCAATCTTGGTTGACGATAACAAAGCATTCCTCATTATCTTCTCTTTATCAACCAATATGGCGGTTTTTTTCATTGTTATTCAATGTAAGAAGGGATTTTGATTCACATGGTTCCCACGCTATATAGATATCTTTACTTTTAGCGCTTAACCACTTTTAGCGGCCATTTCCATAAAAGGGGATTATCAATTGGCCTTTCTCCCTGGCAAAGAAGAAGTATCATTCAAAGAGAAGGCAGCGTGGTCTGAAATGGGAAGAGTCGCAACTCCCAAAGGTAAGAGAAAGAATGGGGTACTCGAGGAAATAACATGTGGGCCAACGTGAAATGTGGAAACATTACTCTCTAAGATAAGAAAAAGATAATCACTCAATAGATGATATGTCTGACTGTATTGGACAAACATGGAGTACATTTAAAGTTAAGTGGCTCATCTAAATAACTAAACAATGTAATATAAACAATCAGGCATTTGGTTAACACCTGGTTGCGGTACATGTTCTCACCTCAGCTCCTTCCATCACCTCTATAGTAGGACCTGGACACTGTCCATTGATAGTTAATGATAGTCGCTGTTGTATCTCATACTACGGTATGGACTTTAGCTAGTAGGGACACTGATGTGAGGGACTGATCCTGAAAACATGGAAAATAAATACACAATCTTAGCTCAGAGTCTTCCGGAGGACTCTGGGTACGAGATTCAATAAATACCGAGGGAGGGCTTTTAGACTTGTCGACGTGATAGCTCTATGTCTTTGGGCTCCTAACAACATCGTACGTTTGCCGCACAAGTCTGTACGTTTTTTTCCATTGGAGGAGGGGAGGCTCGGGGGAGGCTCGGGGGAGGGCTTTAAAGGGATGGGTCGTTAATGTTAATTAATGTTTAATATATTAAAAGTAAAAACGGCTGTATACAGTTATGTTTAAAATTAAGGACAAACGCTAGTAAAAG